>JAYESA010000001.1:121401560-121811560 GCA_036927795.1 Iris macrosiphon
CTAACATATATATATATATCTAACACTCACACACACTCAAAACACATATCAACACACACACACATATAATTATATACACATATCTATATATATATATAAACACCCATATATCTATATATATATATACACTAATATATCTATATATATCTATACCTATACACACTCACACACTCAAACACAAATATATATATATCTATATATCCTCACTCACACACACTCACTCTCACACACCCTCACACACACACTCTCTCACACACTAGCACACACTCTCACAAACATACAACCACACACACAAACACTCATACATATATATATAAATATATATACATATATACAAATACATATAAATATATACATATATATGTATATATATAGACACATATACACTAACACAACACAACACACAACAACAAACAAATAACACGCCCCACTCACGCCCAACGACCCCGACACTCACCAACACCCTAAAATATACAAAATATAACTCAAAAACTCTAACACACACTCCCCGATACTAACCCAATGCGCGCACAAGCCCGAAACGAGGAAACCAAATCGAAATGGCCGTTCGGTCATTTCGACGAACACGTGGTGCGCGGTTCAGAAAATCTCCTGAAACAAACACCAAACGAACTCGAAATTGGCCCAAAATTTATCCACGCGCTCTAAACGATACCTAGATCCTAGAAAAAGTGCTCCCGTGTCGATTCTAGGTCCGTGGCAGAAACGCACAAGCACTTAGAATCGGCGACGACGAAAATCCCCAAATTCGTCCGAAACGCCCGTTTCTCTGCGACGCGGCTTCCCGTGTCCGAACGAAGACACGCACTCACCCTCAAGACACCCGACAATGTCTATCTAGGTCCGTCTAACCTAGGGCATCACCCAAAATTGGGCCAATTTCGGATTCCACCCGAAATCGACACAAAACCTAATGTCAAAGTCTCTAAACTCAACCAAACTAGTTCCAACTTCCTCCCACGGGTAGCCTAAGGGTCTAGGAAGGTTCTAAACTTTTAATTACACTACACAAAAATAATTAGCAAGGGAAAAGTTAGGTTTTACCTCTTGGGAGTTGGAATCCCAAGGCCAAAGTCTCACAACCCCTAGAAATCACCTCCCTCAAGCTCCAAGCCACCAACTCTAGCTTCCACACTAGATCTAAGCTCCTCACACCTAGGTTAGGGAAAATGCAAGGTTAGGGCTAGCATAAGGAGAAGGAATGGAAGAAAGAAAGAAGAAAGATGGAAGAGGGACTTACTTGGAGAAGGAAGGAAGAAGAAAGAAGAAGTGGAGAAGAAGAAGAAATGAAGAAGTGAAGAATGGAGAGAAGAGGGAGAGGGCTGCTGCTCCTTGCTGGTTTGCATGGGTGGGTTAGGTAGGGGGCCGGCCAAAGCACTAAAAATGGGTTACATAAGTCACCAAATTCCCAAAATGCCCCTACTCCACTTGGTTTCGGGTTCCGGGTTCCAAAAGCACTCAAACTAGCTCCAAATCTCTCCCACCAACCTTCTAAAAATAAAATAAATATTTCTAAGCCCCAAAATAATTCTCACAAGGGTGTGGGCTGGGTCGGACATGGGTCCACTAGGGTCTGACTTGGGTCCAGGCTAGCCAAAATCCTAAAACAGTCAATAAAAATATAATACAATCATTAATTAAATATAAATACAATTAATTACAAATAATACATAATTAACCAAATTAAAAATAAAAAAAATACCCTGCTCTAGAAATGGGGTAGTGATATTTTTCCTCCGACATGGGGCTTTGTGTATGTCACATTTTGACACGGACACGTAAATTTGTGTTTGACTCTTCGTATTATTCATAAGTAATATATTATAATTGCTCGTCTCCTTCATAAATAATATATTATATATTATGTTACTTATATATATATATATATATATATATATATATATATATATATATATATATATATATATATATATATATATATATATATATAGGTGTGTAGTTATGTGTAGTTATGGAAAAAAGGGCTATGAGCCATAGACTTATATTCCTACATGAGCCAATGTATGGCACATGTAGGAATATGAGCCTATGGCTCATATCCTGTTTACCACACACACACACACACACACACACACACACACACACACACACACACACACACACATATATATATATATATATATATATATATATATATATATATATATATATATATATATAAAAGAGATATGAGTCATATGCTCATATTTCTACATGAGTCATTCCAAATGTGGATCAATAAGAATGGAGTGCACTAGTGCACATGGGTGCACATGGGATGTAGAAATCTATTTCTATTGGTCCACATGTGCATGGTTCATGTAGGAATATGAGCCTATGGTTCATATCCCGTATATATATATATATATATATATATATATATATATATATATATATATATATATATATACTATCTATGAGTCATAGTGTCCATATTCTTACATAAAATATATACATGTGGACTAAAAGAAATAGACTTCTATATTCTATTTGTATCTATGTGCATTAGTACATTCTATTCCTATTGGTTCACATGTGTATGGCTCAAATAAAAATAAGTATTATAGCTCATATTCCGTTAATATATATATATATATATATATATATATATATATATATATATATATATATATATATATATATATATATATATATATATAGAGAGAGAGAGAGAGAGAGAGAGAGAGAGAGAGAGAGAGAGAATAGTGGGGTGGGAATATCAAGGTACACTCACTTAGGCGTGGCTTAAGAAGTTGGGGACTATCCCTGCACCACAGTATTTGGTGGTCGCCTCTGCGTAGCAAAGTACATGTGGTGCCTAAGGTGAGCAATAAACTTGTTATGGCTCTGGTTCTAGGTCTGGCTCTGATAGATAGGCCCACTGGAAAAAAAATTGAAAACAGACTCGCCTTACCAAGTGAAGTTCGAAATCTACTTCAGCAGGAAATTAGTAGTTAATTATTTTGATTTTGTTTTTTTTTCTCAGCTCACTATGTAATCTTCTGGCTATCATTCAGAATAGTCCACCCATGTTATATATGCTAGTAACATATACGTGCATTGTACGTAAGTAAAAAAATTATTAAATTTTTTTAAATATAAACTTATTATAAATACTGTTATTCATAATAATTGAACTCAAACAACCAAGAAAAATATCTTCCACCTTAGCCACTTGAGTTAGAATTATTTAGTTATAAATAAATAATATTAGGTAGTTAAATAATTAGTTATTTTAAGAAAAATAGTCAGTGGAGTATTTTAATATGACTTAGACGGCTCAATTTGAGCCGCTTTCGAACCTCATTATAAGAGTTTATATATATATATATGTGTGTGTGTGTGTGCATGTGTGTGCGTGTGTGCATGTGTGTGCGTGTGTTTTTCAAAATAGTTCAAAATACGTCGTCTAAGTCGTATGTATGTATGTATGTATGTATGAAAGTATGTATGTATGTATGTATATTATTGTGTAATTAAGAAAAAAGTAAGTCTTAAACTCCTCTAATCTGTAAGAGTGGGTGGGGTTCCCAACCTATGTAAAGAATATCCCGGAGTGCGACGAGCGTCATCCATGTGTCGGAAAAGCTCGAAAAGTGCATCGAGCGCCGTGTATTGGAACATTTATGGTAAGCAAATATTATATTGGATTTTCATCTTTGACTTTAATTATATATTTATGATTGGATCTTTCATATATTAACTTTTTATATAATTGGATTTCCAATTTATGGTAAGCTAATTTATGATTTGATTTTAATTAAATATATAACTGAATGTAATTAGATTTCCATAAATATTTTTGGCTTATATATATAAATTTCTATATGAAAACCCTAATTCATGCACGGGTTTATATAAAGGCTAATGCAATATATAACAACATGAGAAAAAATAAGAGATAAAAAAAATATGGCAAGTGTGCTATTGCAACTTTGGAGAGGAGAAAGAATAATTTGAGGCCATTTCGGAGAAGGAGATCAATTTATGGTATTTCTCATTATTTTTTTCTTCATAGTTGTAATATATTTTCTGTTCCAAAGAGTTGCGGTGATCCATGTTGGATCGGTGAGGAGTTTGTAGAGGGTGTAATATCTATATTCCTTTAGTGGAGGTTCTTCAAGGTTGGACTCCGATCGTCCCGTAGTTTTTTCCATCTGAATTTTTCACGTAAAAAATATCTGTATCTGCGATTTGTGTTTCATATTTTTTAGTTTGTACGTTTTGCTCGGTTCTCTCGCAGGTATTATTTGGTTTAGGGAACGGTTTTCGTGTTTCGTTTCCAACAGTGTGGTATCAAAGCCAGGTTCTGAAATTTCAGAAGGGTGTCCAGAGTTAACAAGAAAACTAGGAAGGAGATATGGACGTGAAGCCGGTGCACATGGTAAACCTGAACGGTACCAACTAATACTACTGGAGGAGCAAGATGAAGGATCTGCTATTTGTCAAGAAGCTGCATCTGTCGGTATTTGGTTCCCAGAGGCCCAGTGACAAATTCGTAGAGGACTAAAAGTTCGAGCATATACAGCTGTGTGGGTACATCAGGCAGTTCGTTGACGAGAATATGTACAACCATATTGTCAATATTGAGCACGCGAGGACATTTTGGGCTAAACTGGAAACTTTGTATAATAATGTCTAGGTCTGCGGTACAAAGATGGAACGTCTATTACGGATTATTTGAGTGAGTTCCAAGGCATGGTTGACCAGCTATCCTCGATGAGAGTCAACTTTGACGACAAGGTTCAGGGACTATGGCTGCTGTGAACATTGCCAGACTCATGGGAGACCGTACGAGTGTTTATGATCGCTTCTGCTCCGGAAGGCATGGTCAGTCTAGAGTTTTCCAAGAGCGGGGTACTAAATAAAGAGATGTAGAGACATTCTCAGGACACTTTATCCATATCCCACTCAGAGGCGCTTGTTTCATAGAGCCGCAAAAAGGGTAAAAACAGTTATCAAGGCGGTGACAGAGACAAAAGACGGGTGCAGTTCTTGTTCTAAAAGATGTTCGTCATGGTGTCGGTTGAAATATGTTTCAACCTGGTGTCGGTTGGAAGGTTGAATGACGAGAGTTTCTTCATTCTCTTCGGGAACAGTCTGTCATGCCCCAGTCCCAAAATACGTAGGACTAGGACACGTAACCATGCCAGCCGCCTGTATATATGGCAACTCCAATATATGGAAACCCTAATACAAGCGTACATTGTATAATGAACAATAATTCACAAGTGGTAAAACTATCACAAGTCACCGGGTATAATCTAAATCTCATCCACAAAAATCAAATATGAATAACCAAATAACCATGTAACTAGATCTCAATAATAAGTATCTAAAGAATGACAGTCGGATGGAAACAAATCCACTGCCGAAATAGAATATAAAATGAACCAGATACACACCATATAAGAACAACATCTAAAAATCATGAGGCTCGAAGTGAAGACCTCCTCGAAATATACGTAACATGTCTGGATTTGTGCTCCTGCGAATACTCATAAACATCTACACCTGGAAAGGGACCAGGTCCTCAGAGGGACATAACAAGATACATAGAAGTATGCCATAATATAAATACTGAATAAATAAATGGGGTGTGCTAACCATCTAAGTGAATGTAATTTAAAGACCTGATAGTACGCATGGGAATGTGTAGGCTTGACATATGCTGACGTAATTTACCAATCGTCATGATTGGCTAGTATATGTGTCATATGCCCCCAGACACATGGGTAGCTCTACAATCGTCCATCTCCGAGGAGCATGGAACAAAGGTATAAAACTCAAGGAGGGGGTGTCCCATACGTCTAATAGTATCTTCCCCGCCCAATATAGATGTACAAGTCGTGAAAACGACGTGGACACCTCCTACTATGATGCAAGTCTCCATAGAAATAAACAACTAGCTAAATACCGTTATACGTGTTGCTCACACCGATGGCCAGTCGAATGTGGGACACGCGTCCCTACATGAGCTCACTCTGTGACGTGAAATGATACGTGTCAAGGCCTGGGAAGTCATACTAATAACTCCACAACTTTAGGTGGGTCTACTAGACACTAGGTCAGATACAAATCCAACCGTCAACGCCTTCGTTGACTGCACCCAAGTTTTCTCGAATGCGCACATTTATATGATTTTAAAATAAATAAACATGTAACTAACAATAACTGAATTTAAACAGTACAACAAGGCAAGGTATACTTGCCTGGGGTTTGAATACCAACAGCTGTCCCTGTATCAGTGGATCCTGTAAGTATTCCTCTAAAAGCTGAAATAAACATCACCAACAGTCTCAAAAAATATCAAATAGCTAGAAACGCCTGTCCTTAAGTCCAATTTAGAAACAAGGGCAAATATCACATTTTCTGGTCAAAGACATGTGTGCCGCTTTGCACCAAAAAATGTGTCAGAACCAATGGTCTCCAAATTTGCCAAACTTAGTGTCAACAAGTCCATAACGTCGATACGAACTCAACGGAATATCCAGAACTGGATTTCGATGTGCCGATCACAAAATCGCCCGTCAAGTAGAGCCTGTGGGGCCCACGATACGGGATTTTGTTAGCGTTCTCAGAATCGAACCAAACTTGGATCACAGGACCAGCGTATTGCTACGAGTCCGATGGCATAAGTTTTATTTTAGTCCGACATGTGTACACAAAGTTACAACGTATTCCAGAACAGGCGAATATGGGACGTTGTCGGCAGATACACGTTGATTCCGGTGTGCACGCACATCCAAATCAACTTCTGTGAAATCCCGCACGTCCGTATCAACGGCGTGCACGTTTCGGTGAAGACCGCGTGCGACCAAGTCGTCCCGTTTGGCGGGGCATATTCAGTTCCGGGTGGAAATAGGGTATGGTTTTTCCTGTTTTTGGATCGCGGTTCGCGATCGCCACAGGACGCGATACACCGAGCAGGTTGCACGGGCATCGAGAGGGTTACATAGCCTACGTGTCACAACTGATGGAATAAAAAATGAAACAATGAGGAGAGAGAATGGGTTACCTGAACAGGGCTCCGTGGAAACTGAATTTCCCGTGTCCGCTCGTCTTGACACAACATGACACAGTGTCCGGGCTGTGTCCGGCTGCTGTGTTGTGTCCTGGTCACTGTTCAGGCTGAGGATCGTCGGGGCTTTGCCGTGGCAGCTCAGGGCATCGCCGGAGGAGGACAAGTGGTGGTGATGGGTGGTGGACAGGGTGTAGGCCGGACGGGGAAACGCTGGACATGGAGGAGGAGGAGGAGGTCGAGGTCGGGGCTAGCCGGGGTCGGGTGGTTCACGGTGAGGAGGAGGAGGAGGAGTGGTCTCTGGCCATGGGGGGTGGTTCACGGTGAGGAGGAGGAGGAGTCGGAGTGGCTGTGCACAGGCCGAACGGGGAAGGAACTAAACTGGAGTGGGGAGGGAAGAACCGCACGACCCGGTCGGGGGACAGCTACGGAGGCAGCTGTACCGGAGTGAGGGCGGCGTGGCGCTGGCCGGATGGGGGAGTGGAGTCGGTGGTGATGATGATGATGGTGGTGTTGGCGGTGATGGGGGTGGCAGTGGTTGCTGAAATTGATGGGGGGGGAAGGGGTGGAATGGAGGAGTCGGGGGGGTCGTGACAGCGAGGGAAGTCGACGGTCCAGTCGTCGGCGAGGTCGGTGGACTTGGCGGAGGAAGGAAGAGAATAGGGGGTTGAAGACGAGGGGGTCTCGAGCAGGGAGGACTGGGCTCCGGTCGGCGGTTGGGGGCTGTTCCGGCTTCTCAGGCGAAGCGCGGTTGACGGGCACGGCTGCGGGGATGAGTCAAGGGGATCCGGCCAGTCACTGTGGTCGATGGAGGACTTGGCGGTTGCAGAGGTCGAGGAGGGCGGATGGGTCCAGCGAGTCGGCTCCGGCGAGGCACCGTGGAAGGAGGCAGGTCGGTGGAGGTCAGGTGAAGGTCAGGCGACCGACTCGGCTCCAGTTGTGGGCTCCGACGGAAGGAAGAGGACGATGAATAGTAAGGGGAGGGGTGTAGTCGGCTGAGTTAGAGTTTAGGTATTGGGTTCGGCTAGGCGGAGCTCCGGTCGGAGGTCGGCTCAGCGCGGGGAGGCAGAGGTCAGGGAAAGGGGGGGGGTAGCTGACGGCTAGGTTAGGGTTAGGTTTAGGGATTCTTTTTTTTTTATAGAAATTAAATTTGGGGGTAATTAGGTAATTTCATAATTAAAGATATTTGTGGATATTTTTAGGTGGGTCCCGCTTCCAAGTGGACGGTGCAGGTTCACCCTCCAATGAGGGGGTGACACCTCACACTAAAAATTTATAAAAAAGTCCCTGTAATTTTATAAATTGCATAAAGGTCCTATTATGGAAAATTACACAATTACGAAATTGTCTGGGAAAAACACCCGATTCTTGAAAATGCTAAATTGCACAGAACTGAGGAAAATTGCTGTGTGAGGGCCCTGAGGGGGGGGGGGGGTGAGCCTAGGCAGGGGCTGGGCCTAGTTTTTGGGTGATACGGGTCACCGTATTAATTTAATTAATAAATAATGTGCACGATGTTCTCTAATTATTTAGAGGCAGGTAGGGCCATAATTTTTGTCACTACCCGATTCTAGAAAATAGGGTTATTTTTTTATTTTTATTTTATAAATTGTGTATTGTATTTAATTAATTATATTTATATTTAAATAGTGATTGTATTATTTTTTTAATGATTGTTTTAGGGTTTTGGCTAGCCTGGACCCATGTCAGACCCTAGTGGACCCATGTTCGACCCAGCCCACACCCTTGTAAGAATTATTTTGGGGCTTAAAAATATTTATTATATTTTTAGTGGGTTAGTGGGAGAGATTTGGAGTTAGTTTGAGTGCTTTTGGAACCCCGAAACCCAAAACCCAAGTTAGGAGGACATTTTGGTCATTTGGACTTATGTAACCCTTTATTTAGGTGTGTGGCCGGCCCCTACCTACCCATTTCCGTGAGAACCAGCAGCCCCACACCCGACAACAGCCCCCTTTGTATTCCACTTCTTATTCACTTCTTCTTCTTCTCCACTTCTTCTTTCTTCTTCCTTCTTCTTCAAGGTGAGTTCTTCTTCCTTTTTCTTCCTTCTTTTTTCCATTCCTTCTTCTTTATGCTAACCCTCACCTTGCATTTTCCCTAACCTAGGTGTGTGAAGTCTAGATTTAGTGTGGAGGCTAGAATTGGAGGCTTGGAGCTTGAGGAAGGTGATTCCAAGTAGATCGGAGACTTTGGCCTTGGGATTTCAACTCCCAAGAGGTAAACCCTAACTTTTCTCTTGCTAATTACTTTTATGTAGTGTAATTAGTGTTGTAGAACCTTCCTAGACCCTAAGCCTACCCGTGGGAGGAAGTTGGAACTAGTTTGGTTGAGTTTAGAGACTTTGACATTAGGTTTTGTGTCGATTTCGGGTGGAATCCAAAATTGGTCCAATTTTGGGTGATGCCCTAGGTTAGACGGACCTAGGTAGACATTGTCGGGTGTCTTGAGGGTAAGTGCGTGTCTCCGTTCGGACAAGAGAAGTCGTGTCGCGGAGAAACGGGCGTTTCGGGCGAAATTGGGGTTTTTCGTCGTCGCCGATTCTAAGCGCGTGTGCATTTCCGCCACGGGCCTAGAATCGACGGGGTAGCACTTTTTCTAGGATCTAGACATCGTTTAGAATGCGTGGGTAAATTTTGGGCCAATTTCGAGTTCGTTTGGTGTGCGTTTCAGGAGGTTTTCCGAACCGCGCACCACGTGTTCGTCGAAATAACCGAACGGCCATTTCGACTTGGTTTCCTCGTTATGGGCTTATGCGCGCGTTGGGTTAGTATCGGAGAGTGTGTGCTAGAGTTTTCGAGTTATATTTTATATATTTTAGGGTGTTGGTGAGTGTCGGGGTCGTTGGGCGTGAGTGGGGCGAGTTGTTGTGTGTTGTGGTTGAGTGGTGTGTGTCTTTATATATATATTAATAAGTGTCTATATATATATATGTATGTGTGTTTATGTATATATATTTATATATATATATGTGTGTGTTTATATCGATGTGCTTGTGTATGTATATGTCTATGTGTATATTTATATGTATATGTATAAGTGTGCTTGTGTGTGTATATGTATATATATATATATATATATATATATATTTATATGTGTATGTGTATATCTATATATTTGAGAGTGTGTGTGTGTGTATATATATATATATATATATATATATATATATATATATATATATATATATATATATATATATATATATTTAGCTATGTATATAATTATATGTGTGTGTGTGTTGTTATGTGTTTAAGTGTGTGTGTATTAGTGTTTGTGAGTGTGTTAGTGTGTGTGTTAGAGTTTATGTATAAGTGTGTGTGTATATATATCTATCTAGTAGTATATATATATAGATATATGTATGTATGTATGTATATATATATATATATATATATATATATATATATATATATATATATATATATATAGGGTGATATATATAAGTATATAGGAGTGTGTGTGTGTGTGTTTGTGAGATGGAGGGGGGCAAACAGCAGGCTGTGGCAGCAGCTGCTGCTGCACTGCAGCAGCAGCACAGCAGCAGCAACAAGGAGCAGCAGCAGCAGCAATGTGAAGCACAGGAAGCAGCAGCAAAGGCATAGTAGCAGCAGCAGCAAGCACAAGCACAGGCAGCAGCAGCAGCTAGTGTACGCAGCGGGGAGTGAGGTAGCTAGTATAATAGATTAGATAGTTAGATAGATAGATAATTACCTAGATAAATAGGTAGATAGTTAGATTTATAGATACTTAGATAGGTAGATGGATAGTATATATATATATATATATATATATATATATATATATATATATATATATATATATATATATATATATATATATACCTAGAGCTAGATATATATTATAGTTAGAAATATATATATGTATAGGTTGGATAAGGTAATGGGTATATGTATATGTGTGTGGATATCTATATATATATGTACATAGGTACTTAGATATGTAAATATAGGATAGATATATATATATTTTCTAGCCTAGATTAATAACTAGGTATATATTTATTAGCCTAATAGCAAGTTAGAGGGGTTTGAGAGCGGTATCTCAATACCTTGAGATACCGAGGTATCTCAATACCTTGAGATATCTAAGGTATTGAGTTTCGAGCGGGGTATTTGAGCAATAGCCTAGAAAATGTATTGGAATGATTTTTATATGCTTATGTATATATATTTACGATTGCTAGTATAGGTTTTAGCGGGTTTAGGCGGGGTGCGTGGCCTAGGGCGAGGTATCGGATACCGAGGGTATCACGGTATCTCGATTAGGCGAGTTTGTGAGTTTAGTAGCTTAATGAGCTCAGTTTGACCTAGAATTTCAGGGGCACCCTAAATTGACCTAGCTTTGACCACAATTGTCCTCGTTGACCGTAAAAGTCAACGTTTGACCTAGTTTTGATCTAGAGTTGACTTTTTGGACCCCAGGTTGACTTTTTGACCCGAATTTTATCGGTTTGACCCGTTCGACCTAGAATAGCCCTAGAAGCCTGTTTTAATTATTTTATGTCAGTTTAAATCCTTAGAACCCTGTTTAATTCTGCTTTTCGTAATAGGTCCTTGCGACACCGGTCCGGATCTCGATCCTCATCAGTTGCTCAGGACATCAGGCGAGTACCTACCTCTGATAGTTTCCATTTCATGATAGCGTTTATATCACCTGTTTTAGAACTATAATACTTGATTCTGACACATTGTTATACGAGCTGGTACTAGTGGATCCCGTCATGAGATGCTATCCCCCTTACCCTATTCAGCGGGTACTCTATCACGTGTATTTCATCATGTGCTTCGGGTATTGATTCTCATGTGCTATCATGTGCTTATTGTGCTCTCGCCTTCATGTGCACGAGCTATTATCATGTACATAGCGTATTGTGGTTGGATCCAATGGTATTAATGGGGGAGGGGAGTAGGAGTTGGTTATGTGATCAAAGCCAAACAGTATTCATGTGTATGTCGGTTATACAACTCACGCATAACGGAGTTATCGTAGTATTTTTCATGTGCAACCTAAGCCGATCACATAACGAACTTGTGCTCAAGGCACTTAGCTAGTATTTATGTTTCTCACCTGCAGTTACTTTTCCAGTACTTGTATTGTCTCCAGTTTATATTACAGCTACTTATTGTGCTCCAGCATATATTTATTTCTTGTGCACCTTGTATACTCTTCTATTGCTCGTCATATACACCTTATCATGTATTTGGAGTTGCTTTCAGAGTTATGTACTTTGCTCCAGTCCTGACTGGGCATATTTTTTTCAGAGGATCCCGAGGACTATTGCCCGACGTTCTATGGGCCGGGTGTTGACGAGTGTTGTGACCCCGAGATCGAGAAGAAGTGTGCCAAGGAGACGCCTATAGCGTCCTAGTTAGCTAGGTGGGTTTTCTGGGTTGTTCCCAGTTGTTTTTGGATGATTGTACTTATTCTTTTGATGCTGTGAGATGTTGTAGCTATTATGGCCTTGACTGTATATTTTTGGATATTGTCTTGCTCTCTTTGGTTTGGTTTCCTTTTTGATATCATATCGTGCTTATATTCTTCCCCTAGATTTTGTGATTGAGAGTTCATATATATATTGCGTGGTTGCCCTCCTTTTAGAGAGGATTATTCATATATATATATTGCGTGGTTGCCCTCCTTTTTGGAGAGGTCATGGCAAATTTTTTCTATGAGATATATAGATAGTTGGTTGACCTAGAACGGACCTTTACAGCGTTCTACCGCCGATTCTGCGGCGTAGGCTGGACGTACCCATGACTCATGCCCGATTTTCGGGTGCGGGTCGTGACAATTTTAGTGCGGTGTCAATATACTAAATGTAGTATACTCAGTGTAGAATAATAACGTATTTTTGTTTGGGCAAAACATGTGCATGTTGGGTCTCTAATTTCTATTGAAACAGGGAAGGGTACAGATATGGGAATTTAAATACGTACGTTTGTAACGATATTTGTGCGTCTAAAATGAGGCACAAAACAGAGTATTTGGGAGTTGCACAAGGTTCCGAAACATAGACTAGCATGTTTATGAGAGGTATGTGAACTTTGTTCGGGGATAACAGTCAAGGTAAAGCTCCAAATAATTCGGTGATGGACAGGTGCACATATCAATAGGATATGTAAGCAAAATAAATTAAAATATTGCAATAAATCCTAAATTGCTAAAATTAATCCTAAAAATGCTAAAATCTGGTCGAGGGGGTTTACAATCTACCCAACTTATGAGAATTTTGTCCTCAAAATTAAAACTAAGCCACGGTAGAAGTCAAAGACGGCATAAGGTATAATTTCACAAAGTAATTTATATCTTGGTTTACGAATAGGTTCAAAAAATATTTACGCATGTCGTCCACATGCTTCCAAGTAGATTCTCCTGGCACGCCATGCTTCCATGCCACGTGGACCAAGGGAATAGACTGATTTCTCAATACCTTTTCTCGATGATCAAGGATTCCCACGGGTTGCTCTTGATACGACAAGCTTGGCCTAACGGTGATCTCTGAATGGTTGAGAACATGATTGTTGTCTGTCACATATCGCCTGAGTTGCGACACGTAGAATACATCAAGTACTCTCTCAAGTGAAGGTGGTAGCGCAAGTTAATATGCCACTACTCCCACTCTTTCTAGCACGTCAATGGTCCAATATACCTTGGCCTCAACTTGCTGCGTCCTCCGAATCGAATGGTGCCTCTAGTAGGTGATATCCTCAAGAAGACATGATCGTCCTCTTTGAATTCCAAGGGACGATGATGACGGTCTGCCCACTACTTCTGTCTGTCTTGCACTACTCGCAAGTGTCCTTGTATTTACTTAACTGTCTCTACGGTGTTGACCACCAATTCTGGTCACGCGAATCCTTGTCTGGTAAAATGTTGACTGGTATGCCGTGCAATCTTATGATTTGTCTCATATATAAGTTAGCTAAAGCTTCTACAGACTGGCCAACTCTAAAGGTAAGAAATGTGCTGACTTGGTGAGTCGGTCCATAGGAATTCTTAATCCTTACAAGTCAACCTAGTCATAGGTGCTGCTATCCATTCAGGAGTCAGTCAATTGTTCATCCAGGTGAAATTCATTTAGACCCCTATCAGCAAAATGATATATTCTTTATCGTAATACTTGAGTTCTGAACTCGACCCAAGTTACGAGGCAAAAATTTTTCACTGCCACAATGATGCATGTATCAGAAAAGTAGGTAGGTAGTGAAGGGTCATCTAAAGGTAGCACAATTTATATACTGAAATCAAGTCTAATAATAGGGTTTGGTAATTACCCAAGAAACAAACAGAAATGGCTACAAAAACAGTACACTTTTCGTGCTTATACTAATCACGAGGTTTTGCCTTTCCGAAATAAGGGAAGACGGAAAACAATAATCAAGAGTTCAAGGGTGAGGTAATAGATTAGAAGTATGGGGATTCAAGGCGTTTAAAGAATTCAAATGGAAATTGTCAAGGCAGTTATGGATTGAAATATTATTCTGGTAATCCCTATTCATATATTCGTATCAGCACAGTTAGGTAGCTGATACGATATGCTCAGACATATCTAGAGGGTAAGTACATTCGTCTACTAATCACTATATATCTCAATCCACGTAAAGTAGTTATGCGAAGGGCGAACCAAGTGCACTATGGTTGATCAGACCGTAATATACTGATTCTGAAATGTATTAGTGTAGTACTCCAATAATACATATATCATGAACAAGCTTGATAAAGAATAAACTTGCAAAACTAGGCTATAATAGCAGTATAAGTCAAGGTAGTATAGTAAATATAAGTATGCTAGATTATGATACGAGAAATTACAAAACAATTCAAATTCATAAAAGACAAGACTCTACAATCTCTACAGTTATTATTCTAACTCCTTCTCTAAGATGCTAGTTTGACCAAAAAGAGGTATGGTCTTCTAAGTTCTACAATCCTAGTAAACACTATAGGCTGTCCGCATAAAACAGAGATTTAAAGATGATTGGCGTAAAGTAGGGATTCGAGGTTGTCTGCGTAAAAAGTCTGCGCGTAAGAGTCTGTGTGAAAGTCTGAGCGTAAAAGTTTTGCGCTAAAAGGTTTGCGTAAAATCTGCCAGCATAAAAAGTATGCGCATAAAATCTCCTGCGTAAAGTTTAGCATACGTTGCATCATAAAATTGTACAAGGAACTCATGAGTTTGTCAGTCAAATTAGTGAATCCTGACACATGACAAAAGTACTGCACGATGATCGAGAGGACGGCTGTGATGATGAATTTGCACGGATGCCCAGGTTGTCGTTTAGTGACTTTATTGGATATAAGTCACTTTTTACGCTCGAGGTGAGACAAAATCAGATGTCCTGTCAAAAAGTTATTTCTTTTTGCACAGGGCTCGAGGTGTATCTCTGCATTTAATGCATGAGAGTTGGTCATCACTGGGAAAAGCTAAGGCTGTAACAAATACGCTCACATCCTATCATTATATTTTATGCCTAATCAGGTTACTCTCCGCTGGTTATCTATTTATTCAAGAATCAACAAGTTTATGCAGGGCAGTTACCTACGTGGCTTTCATGACGTGTCATACGTAGGATAACGAATACTTAGGGAATGTGGGTAGCAGTTGTCATAACTGCAGCGTAAAGGAGATAATCTTCTGCATAGTTTGGCTTTTTACGCCAACAAGAGTCATTTGGCTATTTATGCCAACAAGGATAAAGGGTCTTTGGCATAAAACATGGTTTATCCAAACTTTGGATGAGGTTTAGTCCTAGTATTCAACTTTGGATTTCTATTGGTTTCTCAAGACTAGGGTCAACACTATGGTCAATTTTCTAACTAATCCTAGTAGTGTTTATACTACTCTCAAGTCATACATAAATACGTCAAGGGACAATGGTAAGTTAATCTATAGGTAGTAATGCTATGGTTCATTTAGTAATATGGAAGACTAGGGTTCATTTAGTAATATGGAAGACTAGGGTTCATTTAGTATCCTAACTTAGTGATGTGTCAAAGCCCTAGTTGTATTCTAAGTAGGAATATTACCCTAAGTATCATTCTATCAACAAGGATTTCTCTACTCTAGCAGGGGCCATACTCAAGGAATTATTAGGGAAGGACATGATTCAAGCAGGATGCGATTATTCAAATGGAATGGATTGGAAGAAAGATGAGTCATAGTTAAATATGGATGAGATCCTATATTCTAATCCTAGGTGCATGCTTGCTCGGTACAGTAACGTAACCGAGACAATATGCTCTGACCTGCATGGGCCACCACTAAAAATATGTCATGCCCCAGTCCCAAAATACGTAGGAGTAGGACACGTAAGCATGCCAGCCGCCTGTATATATGGCAACTCCAATATATGGAAACTATAATACAAGCGTACGTTGTATAATGAACAATAATTCACAAGTGGTAAAACTATCACAAGTCACCGGGTATAATCTAAATCTCATCCACAGAAATCAAATATGAATAACCAAATAACCATGTAACTAGATCTCAATAATAAGTATCTAAAGAATGACAGTCGGATGGAAATAAATCCACTGCCGAAATAGAATATAAAATGAACCAGATACACACCATATAAGAACAACATCTGACAATCATGAGGCTCGAAGAGAAGACCTCCTCGGAATATACGTAACATGTCCGGATCTGCGCTCCTGCGAATACTCATGAAGATCTACACCTGGAAAGGGACCAGGTCCTCAGAGGAACATAACAAGATACATAGAAGCATGCCATAATGTAAATACTGAATAAATAAATGGGGTGTGTTAACCATCCAAGTGAATGCAATTTAAAGACCTGGTAGTACGCATGGGAATGTGTAGGCTTGACATATACTGACGTAATTCACCAATCGTCATGACTGGCTAGTATATGTGTCATATGCCCCCAGACACATGAGTAGCTCTGCAATCGTCCATCTCCGAGGAGCATGGAACGAAGGTATAAAACTCAAGGAGGGGGTGTCCCATACGTCTAATAGTATCTTTCCCGCCCAATATAGATATACAAGTCGTGAAAACGACGTGGACACCTCCTACTATGATGCAAGTCTCCATAGAAATAAACAACTAGCTAAATTCCATTATACATGTTGCTCACACCGATGGCCAGTCGAATATGGGGCACGCGTCCCTACATGAGCTCACTTTGTGACGTAAAATGATACGTGTCAAGGCCTGGGAAGTCATACCAATAACTCCACAACTTTATGTGGGTCTACTAGACACTAGGTCAGATACAAATCCTAACGTTAACGCCTTCGTTGACTGCACCCAAGTTTTCTCGGACGCGCACATTTATATGATTTTAAAATAAATAAACATGTAACTAACAATAACTAAATTTAAATAGTACAACAAAGCAAGGTATACTTGCCTGGGGTTTGAATACCAACAGCTGTCCCTGTATCAGTGGATCCTGTAGGTATTCCTCCAAAAGCTGAAATAAATATCACCAATAGTCTCAGAAAATATCAAATAGCTAGAAATGCCTGTCCTTAAGTCCAAAGAAACAAGGGCAAAGATCATATTTTCTGGTCAAAGCGGGGTCCACATGTGGGCCACTTTGCACCGAAAATGTGTCAGAACCAATGGTCTCCAAATTTGCCAAACTTAGTGTCAACAAGTCTAGAACGTCGATACGAACCCAACGGAATATCCAGAACTGGATTCTGATGTGCCGATCACAAAATCGCCCGTCAAGTGGAGCCTGTGGGGCCCATAATACGGGATTTTGTCAGCGTTATCAGAATCGAACCAAACTTGGACCACAGGACCAGCGTATTGCTACGAGTCCGATGGCACAAGTTTTGTTTCAATCTGACGTGTGTACACAAAGTTACAACGTATTCCAGAACAGGCGGATACGGGACGTTGTCGGCGGATACGCGTTGATTCCGGTGTGCACGCACATCCAAATCAACTTCTGCAAAATTTTGCACGTCCGTATCAACGGTGCACACATTTCGATAAAGACCGTGTGCGACTAAGTAGTCCCGTTTGGCAGGGCGTACTCAGTTCCGGGTAGAAATATGGCATAGTTTTTCCTGTTTTTGGATCACGGTTCGCGATCGCCACAGGACGCGATGCACCGAGCGGGTTGCACGGGCATCGAGAGGGTTACATAGCCTACGTGTCACAATTGACGGAATGAAAAAGGAACAACAAGGAGAGAGAACGGATTACCTGAACAGGGCTCCGTAGAAACTAAATTTTCCATGTTCGCGAGTCGTCTTGACACAACATGACACAGTATCCGGGCTGTGTCCGGCTGCTGTGTTATGTCCTGGTCACTGTTCAGGCTGAGGATCGTCGGGGCTTCCCACGTGGTGGCTCAGGGCGTCGCCGGAGGAGGATAAGTGGTGGTGATGGGTGGTGGACAGGGTGTAGGCCGGACGAGGAAACGCTGGACAGGGAGGAGGAGGAGGAGGTCGAGGTCGGGGCTGGCCGGAGTCGGATGGTTCACGGTGAGGAGGAGGAGGAGGAGTGATCTCTGGCCATGGGGGGGTGGTTCACGGTGAGGAGGAGGAGGAGTCAGAGTGGCTGTGCACAGGCCGGACTGGGGAGGAACTAAACTGGAGTGAGGAGGGAAGAACCGCACGGCCCGGTCGGGGGACAGCTGCGGGGGCAGCTGTACCGGAGTGAGGGCTGCGTGGCGCTGGCCGGATGGGGGAGTGGAGTCGGTGGTGATGATGATGATGGTGGTATTGGCGGTGATGGGGTGGCGGTGGTTGCTGAAATCAACGGAGGGGGGGGGGGGAAGGGGTGGAATGGAGGAGTCGTGGGGGTCGTGACAGCGAGGGAAGTCGACGGTCCAGTCGTCGGCGAGGTCGGTGTACTTGGCGGAGGAAGGAAGAGAACAGGGGGTTGAAGACGAGGGGGTCTCGAGCAGGGAGGACTGGGCTCCGGTCGGCGATTGGGGGCTGCTCCGGCTTCTCAGGCGAAGCGCAGTGGACGGGCACGACTGCGGGGATGAGTCGAGGGGATCCGGCGAGTCACTGTGGTCGATGGAGGACTCGGCGGTTGCAGAGGTCGAGGAGGGCGGATGGTGATAGATCCATTTCCCAATTGAATAGAATTTGGGAGTGACCTAACAGAATTTGACATTGCTAATGGAAGAATTGGGGAAGAACACAAAAGTTAGGGTTTATTGAATCAAGAAAGTTACAGCTACAGCTATAGGAACGAGTGGAAGAAGAAGCTAAGTATACTAAAATGAAATACATTTTCCCTATTCCTGTCTACACCTCCTTCTCTTATTTATAGCTGCTCATACGGGTACTCTTTATTGGAAGTTAGTCTGTTATGCTGAGCCAGAGGTTCTCGAGTAGATATGATGAGTTGGCATCTTCTATTCTAAGCTGGCAGCTGTCATGATGACTTGGTAATGATGAAATAGGGATGATCTGGATATATTTGATACTCTGGTTTACAAAGCTCCTACTGGGTCATATCTGAGCCTTGATGAGCTTGAGCCCCTCCACTTAGGCAACTGCCCTCTCTCCACTGAGCCAACTGTCCTCTGCCAATGCCTATTGTAAGCCACCTATGGAATGGGTACGTAACAATACCCACCCCTTCAAATTGACCTTGTCCCAAGGTTAATGTAGGATCAGTTATACCAGCTGGTCAATGGTTGCTGACATGGATGGTAATTGAGGAGCTGACTGTACTAACAACTGAAAGAATAACTAACTCTGGCAGTTGAGGAGCTGAGCTGAAGAACAGTGATACTCTGGGATATCTGATACTCTTCTGTCCTAAGGGAATGGGTACGTATCAATATACCCTCCCCTTAATTTGACCTTTCCCAAGGTCAAAGGAAGACTCATTTTGATCCCTGGATCCCATACGGTTATCACCAACTTCTCCCGTACATTCTTATGGTGACTTGTCAAGGCACATAATTAGATGATATTGGCCTGAGATTTTTGCCTCAGGTCTTTGTTATCAATCTCTGCTAGGTAAGAAGCTTCTTCCTTCACAACATCTGCAAGGGCAAACTTAAAAAGACATATTGGCCTTGAATCCTTGTTCTCTTTGCTCTTTCCAGGTGATTGAATCACTTGATCAATCTCAGTTGCATGCAACATCATCTAACAAGTCAATTGGAAGGAGTAGGCTCCCATCTTTCTCATCTACTGGCTGAGGGCTAGCATTTTCATCAGTACCCACTTCTGTATCTGCTGCCACCTCCCCAAACTCGTTAACTCCTGCCTTATGTTCAACACTTGTTCCCCGCTTATCTTTATCACCATCATCAGGCTTACTAAAGTTCGTTGGACTTCCTGCTACGATAACAACATGTTCTGGTTCTTTAGCATGATCTGAAATGAGGGAAGAGTCATATCTACCGAGGTGTGTATCATTCTCTCTTCGAGAAATACTGGAACCAAACTTCAAGCTCGTAGGTGCCCGATCAAATGTAGAAGCAAATGAATTGTAGTGATGTGAGACAGGCATTCTTGGCAACCCAATATCAGATAATTAAGGTGGCTTCTCCGGGGAGCTTGCTGGGCATCTTTGGGAAGAGGTATTGACCAAACCGCTTGGACTTGAATTCAAATTAAAGCTACTGTTGGCAAGGTATTGCAGGCCATATTGTTGCTGATGATGAGAATAAAGTGTCACGATCCGCACCCAGTATAGGGGCACGAGAGCGTGGGTACGTCCAGCCTACGCCGCAGCTTCGGCGGTAGAACGCTGTCTAGGTCACAGTAATACTAGATAACTAAACACCTGTCAATAATATACATCTCCATAATCTCACAATATAACTCAATCACCACAACTATAAGGCACGATAAAAGATAAAAGGAAATGACATAGTTAAACACCATGTCTCAAACATAAAGATACTCACAATCTAGCTGTCCAACACAAGTCTCCAATTAAACATAACATAGGACTAAACATAAACTGAAATATCCTCCATAAGTCTCAAGAATAAATAAATACTATCTAAATAGCTGTAGGCAAAGTCTCATCTAGAAGCATAGTCTCCTCTAAGATCTCTGGTACATAGTCTGCTTCTATACCTGGTGCGTAATGCGTAGTACAAAAATTCTCAAGGTTCTCTGAAAAAAATATCCAGTCAGGATTGGAACGAAAATACACCTCTAACAGCAGTTCCACATATATTGACAAAAACTATAACACAGTGTAAAGAAATATAAGACAGATATAAAATAACTGGAAATAAGAAATACTGAAATAAAGAATGCTGGAATAAAGTATTGGAACATCATCATCAATAGCATCTGACATGGAATAGAACTACAAGTGTACGGAATAGAACTACAAGTGTACGCAAGTACAAAGAACTGGTATGTAAGTGTATGTAAGAACAACAACTAGAATATATGGAAATACAAGATCAATCTATCAAGATACATGTCAAGAATTATCTAACTAAGTGTGTGAAACATCAGTATATCATGTGATCGGCTTGGGTTATATGACTCATTACATGGATTAGCGATCATCCCCAACAGGTCAGGCTAACCAGAATATAACAGCGATGAGGCATGTAAGGGTAAGGCTGCACCGACGTGAAATATGGGTGAGCTAATGCTGCATGTAAGGGGTAGATGTGGCTACGGGGTATCCGTGGTCACAATCAAGATATCTCGTACATGTGAAACATAGGACTTAATATGAACTAATCTCTCATCGTACTAATTAATTACATTTATAATAGATATGTATAAGTGTATTAACCTAATTGAGCATTATACGGTTTGTAGGCATATATATTAACCTATATTAATTATGATTATAATATACGTATTGATATACTAGGGAATACCTACACATTACTTATACGCAAGTATATAGATATTTGTTGGAAACATTATATATATACACCAATATACCAATATGTATGCAAATACGTATATACATACGTCCCTAGTTACTTGTATATCATCGCAGAAAATGATGGAAACGTGGACATGAGCTAACCTGCGCTCGGCACGATAACGATTACGAGGCGATGGTCACGAACAGGGAAGGCTGGTTGATGTGCAGGGTCGGTCGTCGAACTCCGGTCGGCAGCGTCGGTCTTCGCGGAACTTCTCGGTTGGCAGCGTCGGTCTCCGCGGGAACTTCTCGATAGGCAGCGTGCAGCGCTCGGGGCTCGGCGTTCAGCGCTCGGGGGCAGCGGGTGTCCGGCGCTCGGGGCAGCGGGTGTCCGGCGCTCGGGGGTGTCCGATGAGGAACAACAAGGTCGGGGGGAGGGTTTGAGATGGTCGGCTGGGGTGTATTAGGTTTTGGTTGAAAAGAATAAGGAAGCTATACTTATGTATATATATGATCATAGTAGACTTTGGGTTGACCTAGAATTAGGTCTGGTCAAGGCCTTCCTAGAATTGGGCTTCTCATGGGTATTACAATGGTTGAAATTTTAATAAAGAAATTGCTAAGATGCATTGGTTCGATGGTCTGAGGCCATGGTTCAGGAATTTTGATGTCGTATTACACACTCCCAAGAATTTATGGAATTTACCTAAAGGAGAATTTGGGTTTATATACGTATCGTTCAACGGAAAGGATACCGCAATGTACTCTTGCACCAAGGTGTCTAAACAATGAAAGGTTGTACAAGTTCGACTTATGAATCAATTTAATAAAAGTGAATGTACGTGGGGGTTAAAAATTCAAAACGACGGTGAGGTGCAACAAATTAAAATTACCAAAAATTGAGAATAATCAATTATCATGCAATTATTTACTCATTAATTACGAAAAGACGAAAATACCCCTAATCCAAAAAGTGGGGGTGACAAGTCTACCCTCCTTAAAAGAATTTCGTCCTCGAAATTAAAATAAACTATCACATGAATCAAACAATCAATTAATGAATTATACCTCAAGTCTCGAAGAGATATGGATACCTCTCGCGTATCTCGTCCTCTCTCTTCCAAGTTGATTCTCCTGGAGAGTGATTTCTCCATGCAACACGAACCAAAGGAATAGTCTGGTTTCGTAATATCTTCTCTCTTCGATCCAAGATCTCCACAGGTTGTTCAGGATAGCTGAGTGTCGGTCCAACTTCGATCTCCGAGTGATCTAATACGTGACTAGGATCTGCCACGTACCGTCTCATCTGTGATACGTGGAACACATTATGCACTCCATCTAGAGCAGGCGGCAAGTCTAGTCTATAGGCCACTGCACCGACCATTGCAAGAATACTGAAGGGCCCGATGTATTGTGGACTAAGCTTCCCTCCTCTGCCGAAACGAATCGTGCCCCGTGTCGGGGAAATCCGTAGGAACACCAAATCGCCAATCTAGAACAACGATCTTAACACGCAATCTAAACAAAAAAAATAACAAATCAAACCAAACAAATCAAAACAATACATGAAACTCTAGGGGTCTATGGTGACTATCTGCCCAATGCCGCTGTCTGTCCTGCGCCACTCGCAATCTGTCTATGATAAGTTTCACCTTTTCTGCTGCGTCCACGACCATTTCTGGTCCTAACAAGGCTCTTTCTCCAACATCATCCCAAGATAAAGGTGTACAACACCTCCGTCCATATAAGGCCTCGAATGGTGACATCTCAATGCTGGTCTGGTAGCTGTCGTTGTAAGCAAACTCTACCAAGTATAGATGATCCTTCCAAGAACCTCCGAGATCCAATACGCAAGTGCATAATATATCTTCTAGAGTCTGAATAGTCCTTTCAGACTGCCCGTCTGTCTGAGGGTGATATACGGTACTGAACTTGAGCTGAGTGCCCAAGCTAGACTGCAGGCTCCTCCAGAAATGGGAAGTGAAACAACTATCTTGATCTGAGACAATACTCACAGGAACTCCATATTATCTGACAATCTGCTGTACGTACATCTCTGCTAGCTTCTCCGTCGAAGAACCCACTTTGAAAGGTAAGAAGTGGGCTGATTTGGTCAACCTATCCACGATGATCCAAATTGCGTCCTTTCCTCCTGGAGAACGAGGAAGTCCTGAAACGAAGTCCATAGTCACGTGCTCCCACTTCCATTCTGGAATGGGTAAGGGTTAAAGCAATCCCCCTGGCCTCTGTCGATCTGCTTTCACCTGTTGGCACACTAAACATCGGGATACGAAGCGTGCTACTTCGCGCTTTATACCATACCACCATACATGCTTCCTCAAATCTCGATACATCTTGTTGGCTCCGGGATGCATCGAGTACTGAGAGCGGTGTACCTCCTATAAAACTTCTTCACGCAGCTCTCCACTCGGCACACACATCCTCGTGCCATGTCATAAGGATCCATCATCCGCAATAGTAAAATCGTCTATCAATCCTGCCTGAAATTGTGCTCTAATATTTCGTAGAGTCTCATCATCATACTGTGCCGCTCTAATTTTGTCCACCAGTTCTGATTGAATATGCAGTCCCCACATCTGAATCTCAGCTCCTGGAACTAATACCTCAATTTCCAAGCTCTCAAGATCAGCTAATAAGTGTCTATCCGAAGTCAAACACATAGCCATTGGGTACCTGCTCAAGGCATCCGTGACTACATTGGCTTTCCCTGGATGATACTGTAATGAGATATCAAAGTCTTTCATCAATTCCAAACACCTTCTCTATCTCATATTTTAGCTCCTTCTGTGTAAACACGTACTTTAAGCTCTTGTGGTCTGTGAAAATTTCCACACGCTCTCCGTACAGATAGTGCTTCCACAGCTTTAGGGCAAAGATAACTGCTGCTAACTCCAGATCGTGAGTGGGGTAGTTCTTTTTCATGAGGGCATAATTGTCTTGAAGCATAGGCAATTACTTTCCCATGTTGTTGAAGAACGCATCCCAACCCTTTTTCCGAAGCATTACTGTAGATAGTGAATCCACCTGTCCCTGATGGCAACGTCAAAACTGGCGCTGTCGTCAATCTCCTTTTCAGCTCATCGAATGTGGCTTGACATTCTTCTGTCCAGACAAATTCCATATCCTTCTTGGTCAGCCTAGTCATTGGCTCTGCAATCTTGGAGAAGTCTTATACAAATCTTTTATAGTATCCTGCTAGTCCGAGAAAGCTCCTGATTTCAGCTACCGTGCTGGGGGTAGTCCATGACTTCACTGCCTCTATCTTCTTTGGGTTAACTGAAATTCCGTCACCTGTCACCATGTGTCCAAGAAATTCAACCTCTTCAAGAAAGAACTCACACTTTGAAACTTCCCGTACAATCTCTCTCTCCTGAGAGTTTCTAAGACTATTCTCAAGTGCTCTTCTTGCTCTTCTGGGGTTTTTGAATATACTAGAATGTCGTCAATAAACACCACTACGAACTTGTCAAGGTACTGGTGGAACACCTTGTTCATCAAGTTCATAAATACTGCTGGTGCATTGGTTAAACCAAACGATATTACTGTAAATTCAAACTGGCCATATCTGGTTCGAAAGGTGGTCTTCGGTATGTCTTCTTTCTTCACTTTCACCTGGTGATAGCCTGACCTCAAGTCTATTTTTGAAAACACCTTTGCTCCGTTCAATTGATCAAAAAGATCATCTATCCTCGGCAGCGGGTATTTGTTTTTGATAGTGAGGTTATTCAAAGCTCTATAATAGATACACATACGTACCGTGCCATCCTTCTTTGGTACAAATAATACCGGTGCTCCCCATGGCGATGAACTGGATCTAATAAAACCTTTGTCTTGCAGCTCCTCAACTTGTTTCTTCAGTTCACCAACTCGTTGTTGTTAACTCTATAGACATGTTATGAAATAGGCTCTGCTCCTGGTATCAAGTCTATAGAGAACTCAACATCTCTGTCTGGTGGCAAACCTGGCAACTCCTCTGGAAATACATCCAGGAACTCTTCTATAAGTGGATGCGGTAACTCTTCTTCTTCCGCCCTGGCTCCGCAAAAAGTGCCTCTGCTCCGCTCCTCTGCTCCTCTGGCAATCTCGAACTCTGGCTCTCCTGGTGGTCGAAATACTACTCTTCCTCCGCGACAATCTATAGAAGTATGGTGTTTACTCAGCCAGTCCGTTCCGAGTACAATATCGTATTTCGGAAGTGGCATAACGAGTAAACTCATGCTCAACTCTCGGCCTTATAATGACACTATCCGATTCTTGCAACAATCATGGACTAGGATAATGCCTCCTCCTGTCGTGATCTTGCAAGTCTTATCTAATGGTTCCGTTTCTAAATAATGTTTAAGGGCATAAGATACAGATACGAAACTATGGGTAGCGCCAGAATCAAATAATGCAAACACTGGAATAGAATCGAGTAAAACTGAACCTGAAATCACGTCTCCAGCTGGCTCGGCCTCCTCAGTGGTCATGGCGTAAGCTCATCCTTGTGGTGCTCCTCTCTGTTGCTGCTGCTGCTGAGCAAACCTCTCATGCTGTGATGGAAGTGGAGGTCCTCTCTGCTGGCCTCCTGGTACAATAGGTGCTCTGGCTGGTCCTCTCTGAGCTGCTCCTCCTCCTTGGCGAGTCTGAATAGCTGGGCAGTCCCTCAGCTGATGTGCTGCTGATCCACATGATAAGCAAGTGCCCAACCTTTTTCTGCAGATGTCTCTTGTATGTCCCATCTTTCCGCAATACGAACATGGGGGTAGCGAGTTGATTATGCCTTTGTGGTTGCTGTTGTTGAGCATGTCCTCGAACTGGTGCCTGTTGCTGGTGTTGCTGCTGGTGTTGCTGCTGGTACGGCCTATGTTGTTGTTGTTGTTGAAAGTATGGGCGCTTGGCTGGTCCTGTGTTACCTCCTGTTGCTCCAGACGTATCGCGTCCTCTCTTGGGCCTAAGGTCCAAGTCGTCTTCGGCAATCTGGGCATCCATCAGAATACTCTCAAATGTAGTAGTATATCGTCCCGAAGTACGAGACTTGATCTCCTTATTTAATCCCTTCTTGAATTTCCGAGCTCTGTCTCCTGGGTCTCGAATCATCGATGGTGCAAATCGACTCAATCGGCAAAACTCTGCAGCATACTCGTCGACTGACATGCCTCCTTGGACTAAGTCATGAAACTGACTTTCTAAAGCTCCCAAGGCTACGTCAGGAAAGAATTTCTCTTTGAAGAGTTCTTTAAAGTTCTCCTAAGTAAGTCCTTCAGCGGCGAGTCTCGGCTCTGTACGATACCACGTCAGTGCGATATCAAACATCTGGCTGCCAGCGGCCTCTATCTGAAGAATCTATGGAATCTGTGATAAGCGAAGATTCCTTTCTATATCTTCTAACTATTCGTCAGCATATAGTATTCCTTCTGTGCCTTTGAACTCTCGAGGCATCATCCTCTTAAAGTCCACTATGGTACCGGGCCTCTATTGTTGCTGACCTTGATGTTGCGGTTGACGTGCTACTCTCTCCACAGCCTGGAGAGTCATCTGATTAGCATTCTCCATGCTCTCTCTCATCAGTTCGGTCTGCGCCTGGTGTGCTTCTGCTTGCATTCTCTGAGCCTCAGCTTGAACACGTTGAGCTTCTGCGGTTACTCTCTGGGCCTCTAGCATGCCCTGCATCAATGCGAACATCTGTGCCCCGTCAGCGGGCACTCCTCCGGAAATTGGTGTCGGTGGTGGTGGAAGGTCGTCTGTCATAGTTGGGGCAATCCTCTGTATAGGTGGAGGAGGAATCCCGTTAATTGCAGACACTCCCACACGAACAGGAGATGTAGGAGAATCTCCAGGTATCTGTTCGTCAGGTAGAGGGGTGACAGTCCTCTCTGAATTGGCTGCTCCCATTCTCAGGGATCTAGTATTCGGCGACATCCTGAATACAGATCAAAGAATTAATTAAGGTGATAGATGTGATATTATCAAGGAAGGACACTAAAGTGCTAAGGAAGCAATTCATTAGAATAGCAATAAGAAGTTCAGAATTTCCTAGTGTGATTGAGCATACTCTCATCCTAGATCCTATTCCTATATCCTAGCACAGGCTCGTAGCAATACAACTAAGTTGTCGCACTACCATGATATCGCATAACTTGCGAAAACCAGACCTGCATGGGCCACCACTAAAAACGAGTCACGTCCCGCACCCAGTATAGGGGCACGAGAGCGTGGGTACGTCCAGCCTACGCCGCAGCTTCGGCTGTAGAACGCTGTCTAGGTCACAGTAATACTAGATAACTAAACACCTGTCAATAATATACATCTCCATAATCTCACAATATAACTCAATCACCACAACTATAAGGCACGATAAAAGATAAAAGGAAATGACATAGTTAAACACCATGTCTCAAACATAAAGATACTCACAGTCTAGCTGTCCAACACAAGTCTCCAATTAAACTTAACATAGGACTAAACATAAACTGAAATATCCTCCATAAGTCTCAAGAATAAATAAATACTATCTAAATAGCTGTAGGCAAAGTCTCATCTAGAAGCATAGTCTCCTCTAGGATCTCTGGTACATAGTCTGCTTCTATACCTGGTCCGTAATGCATAGTACAGAAATCCTCAAGGTTCTCTGGAAAAAATATCCAGTCAGGATTGGAACGAAAATACACCTCTAACAGCAGTTCTACATATATTGACAAAAACTATAACACAGTGTAAAGAAACACAAGACAGATATGAAATAACTGGAAATAAGAAATACTGGAATAAAGAATGCTGGAATAAAGTACTGAAACATCATCATCAATAGCATCTGACATGGAATAGAACTACAAGTGTACGCAAGTACAAAGAACTGGTATGTAAGTGTATGTAAGAATAACAACTAGAACATGTGGAAATACAAGATCAATCTATCAAGATATATGTCAAGAATTATCTAACTAAGTGTATGAAACATCAGTATATCATGTGATCGGCTTAGGTTATATGACTCATTACATGGATTAGCGATCATCCCCAACAGGTCAGGCTAACCAGAATGTAACAACGATGAGGCATGTAAGGGTAAGGCTGCACCGACGTGAAATGTGGGTGAGCTAATGCTGCATGTAAGGGGTATGATCACATAAGCTATTAATACTTTCCCGTTTTCCCTGCTAGCATGATGGATTCCCATCACGACTCCTCGTGACAGGTCTCAATGATGCCAACTCGTGTAAAGAACAGTGTCAGAGTCATGTACGCTATACAACAAGAATTATAGAGATAATCAACATAATGGAAACTGTCAGAGAATGTACTCGCCTGTGGTCCTTAGCTGGCAATACCAAAGTCCGGGTTCCAAGGTACCGTCTGAGTGATCCAACAGTCCTATAGATATATCATAAACACAATACTGCATCAGGCATCACACTAATACACGATCAACAGAATGATCAAGGATTATACTAGGGGTCGCGTCTGTAATTGCTGTGCATAACAGACAGTCAATGGTGCAGTCTTGCCAGTACGTCAGTGTACATATGGCAGTCTACTATCATGCTACATGGTCACAGGTAGATGTGGCTACGGGGTATCCGTGGTCACAATCAAGACATCTCGGACATGTGATACATAGGACTTAATATGAACTAATCTCTCATCGTACTAATTAATTACATTTATAATAGATATGTATAAGTGTATTAACCTAATTGAGCATTATACGGTTCGTAGGCATATATATTAACCTACATTAATTATGATTATAATACACGTATTGATATACTAGGGAATACCTACACATTACTTATACGCAAGTATATAGATATTTGTTGGAAACATTATATATATACACCAATATACCAATACGTATGCAAATACATATATACATACGTCCCTAGTTACTTGTATATCATCGCAGGAAATGATGGAAACGTGGACAGGAGCTAACCTGCGCTCGGCACGATGACGATTACGAGGCGATGGTCACGAACAGGGAAGGCTGGTCGATGTGCAGGGTCGGTCGTCGAACTCCGGTCGGCAGCGTCGGTCTCCGCGGAACTTCTCGGTCGGCAGCGTCGGTCTCCGCGGAACTTCTCGGTCGGCAGCGTCATTTTCCGCGGGAACTTCTCGATCGGTAGCGTGCAGCGCTCGGGGCTCGGCGTTCAGCGCTCGGGCTCGGGGCTCGGCGTTCATCGCTCGGCGTTCAGCGCTCGACGCTCGGGGGGCAGCGGGTGTCCGGCGCTCGGGGCAGCGGGTGTCCGGCGCTCGAGGATGTCCGATGAGGAACAGCAAGGTCGGGAGGGGGGTTTGAGATGGTCGGCTGGGGTGTATTAGGTTTTGGTTGAAAAGAATAAGGAAGCTATACTTATGTATATATATGATCATAGTAGACTTTGGGTTGACCTAGAATTAGGTCTGGACAAGGCTTTCCTGGAATTGGGCTTCTCATGGGTATTACAATGGTTGAAATTTTAATAAAGAAATTGCTAAGATGCATTGGTTCGATGGTCTGAGGCCATGGTTCAGGAATTTTGATGTCGTATTACACACTCCCAAGAATTTATGGAATTTACCTAAAGGAGAATTTGGGTTTATATACGTATCGTTCAACGGAAAGGATACCGCAATGTACTCTTGCACCAAGGTGTCTAAACAATAAAAGGTTGTACAAGTTTGACTTATGAATCAATTTAATAAAAGTGAATGCACGTGGGGGTTAAAAATTCAAAACGACTGTGAGGTGCAACAAATTAAAATCACCGAAAATTGAGAATAATCAATTATCATGCAATCATTTACTCATTAATTACGAAAAGACAAAAATACCCCTAATCCAAAAAGTGGGGGTGACATAAAGCAAATCCTTTGCAGTAGCAGAAAATTCATCTCTTGAAAAAGGCCTGGAATTCATCATACCACCTTGGGTTAATGAACTGGAGGAACCAAACCCTTGTCCAGGTAAAGGGATATGAGCTTCTTCATGAAGAAAAGGTTGATTCCTCAAATGATAATCATTCCGGCTCTTCGACAGACCTTCCGACATCAGGGAACATGTGAACCTATCATCTCTAGCAACGGAGGATTCGTGATGGCTTCCAATATCCATACCAAATTGAGTACCAAAATATGTAGGTTCTTGATTGTCATGAATCCTCTGCTCGTTTTGGGACATCTGCCCTGGAATTGAACTCATTTGTACAGGTACATGTGGCTGAGATGAATGGGGTTCCCCAAAGAAATTAGGGTTTGGAGTTCCCATGGGATTAACCCTAAATTGTGGTATATGATGATAGGCCAAAGGTGAGGGGGGTGTCGTGGTGACGAACAGAGATGGAGGGATTTGTAATGGTGGTGGAGGTTGGGGTGGTGGTGATGGTGCTCTAATGGTGGCATTACCTAGGGTTTCCCCTCCTTCCCTGGTTCTCATCAACTCTTTCAAGATTCTTTCATACTTGGAATTGTTCTCTAACATTTTATCACATTTTGAGTTGAGATTGAGGATCGAACCTTCAAGAACCATCATACGTTCCTCCTTGGTGGCGCTCCGGCGATCCTCCGGTGAACCTCGTCGGAAGTTCCGGCTTTTTTCTTGACTGGTTTCAAGAACCAGTGACTGGCTCAATTCTTTCCAAGGCTGATGTTGCCTTACCCCCACCGAGGTTGGTGGCTGGAGTGGTGGTTCTGGGGGAAGTCCTCGCCAAAATCCATGGCCGATCGAGCACCAACCTCCAGCTCCTCCCAGATCTGATTCGAACGGTTGTGGGGGTGACGGCGACGACACCGATGGAGATCTTGCCAAGAATCATGGCCGATCGAGCATCGATCTGCATATGTTCCTGGAGGTGGATCGGATCTCTGCCATGGCTGCCACTCTTGATGAAGACCTTGTGGAGCTCTCGATCCGGCATAGATGTGGTGGCCCTGCCAATTCTGAGCTTCAAGAACCGGATCATGGCTGCTCTGATACCAATTGATAGATCCATTTCCCAATTGATTAGAATTTGGGAGTGACCTAACAGAATTTGACATTGCTAATGGAAGAATTAGGGAAGAACAGAAAAGTTAGGGTTTATTGAATCAAGAAAGTTACAGCTACAGCTATAAGAACGAGTGGAAGAAGAAGCTAAGTATACTAAAACTAAATACATTTTTCCCTATTCCTGTCTACACCTCCTTCTCTTATTTATAGCTGCTCATACGGGTACTCTTTATTGGCAGTTAGTCTGTTATGCTGAGCCAGAGGTTCTCGAGTAGATATGATGAGTTGGCATCTTCTATGCTAAGCTGGAAGCTGTCATGATGACCTGGTAATAATGAAATAGGGATGATCTGGATATATTTGATACTCTGGTTTACAAAGCTCCTACTGGGTCATATCTGAGCCTTGATGAGCTTGAGCCCCTCCACTTAGCCAACTGCCCTCTCTCCACTGAGCCAACTGTCCTCTGCCAATGCCTATTATAAGCCACCTATGGAATGGGTACGTAACAGATGGGTCTAGCGAGTCGGCTCCGGCGAGGCGCCGTGGAAGGAGGCAGGCCGACGGAGGTCAGGTGAAGGTCAGGTGACCGACTCGGCTCCAGTTGTGGGCTCCGGCGGGAGGAAGAGGACGATGAATAGTAAGGGAAGGGGTGTAGTCGGCTGAGTTAGAGTTTAGGTATTGGGTTCGGCTAGGCGGAGCTCCGGTCGGAGGTCGGCTTGCCGCGGGGAGGCGGAGGTCAGGGAAAGGGGGGGTGGCTGACGGCTAGGTTAGGGTTAGGTTTAGGTATTCTTTTTTTTATAGAAATTAAATTTGGGGGTAATTTCACAATTAAAGATATTTGTGGATATTTTCAGGTGGGTCCCGCTTCCAAATGGACGATGCAGGTTCACCCTCCAATGAGGGATGACACCTCGCAATACAAATTTGCAGAAAAGTCCCTGTAATTTCATAAATTGCATAAAGGTCCTATTTTGGGAAATTGCGCAATTACGAAATTGTCTGGGAAAAACACCCGATTCCTGAAAATGCTAAATTGCACAGAACTGAGGGAAATTGCTGTGTGAGGGCCCTAAGGGGGTGGGGGTGAGCCTGGGCAGGGGCTGGGCCTGGTTTTTGGGTGATACGGGTCACCGTATTAATTTAATTAATAAATAATGCGCACGGTGTTCTCTAATTATTTAGAGGCAGGTAGGGCCATAATTTTAGTGCGGTGTCAATATACTAAATGTAGTATACTCAGTGTAGAATAATAACGTATTTTTGTTTGAAAAAAACAGGTGCATGTTGGATCTCTAATTTCTATTGGAACAGGGAAGGGTACAGATATGGGAATTTAAATACGTACGTTTGTAACGATATTTGTGCGTCTAAAATGAGGCACAAAACAGAGTATTTGGGAGTTGCACAAGTTCAGAAACATAGACTAGCATGGCTATGAGAGGTATGTAAACTTTGTTCGGGGATAACAGTCAAGGTAAAGCTCCAAATAATTCGGTGATGGACAGGTGCACATATCAATAGGATATGTAAGCAAAATAAATTAAAATATTGCAATAAATCCTAAATTGCTAAAATTAATCCTAAAAATGCTGAAATCTGGTCGAGGGGGTTTACAATCTACCCAACTTATAAGAATTTTGTACTCGAAATTAAAACTAAGCCACGATAGAAGTCAAAGACGGCATAAGGTATATTTCACAAAGTAATTTATATCTTGGTTTACGAATAGGTTCGAAAAACGTTTACGCATGTCGTCCACACGCTTCCAAGTAGATTCTTCTGGCGCGCCATGCTTCCATGCCACCCGGACCAAGGGAATAGACTGATTCCTCAATACCTTTTCTCGATGATCAAGGATTCCCACGGGTTGCTCTTGATACGACAAGCTTGGCCTAACGGTGATCTCTGAATGGTTGAGAACATGACTGCTGTCTGTCACATATCGCCATGACAAGCTTGGCCTAACGATGATTCCTCAATACCTTTTATCAATACCTTTTCTCGATGATCAAGGATTCCCACGGGTTCCTCAATATATTTTCTCGATGAACATGACACTGATGGAGAGGGTACGATATTTGTTGTCAAAAATAAACTTACCGTGTAGCTATTGGGGTGAGACTCTTTACACAGCTGTTTATATTATTAATTTATTTTCTAGTGCTCCTTTGTATGGTGATGTGCCTGACAAAGTATGGTACGACAAAGAACCGCCATACAATCACCTGCGAGTATTTGATTGTAAGGCCTTCGTGCATGTACCGAAGGACGAGAGATTCAAACTTGAGCCGAAGATGAGGCGGTACATTATTTTCGGTTACGGTCGGGATGAGTTTGGGTATAATCTCTACAACCTAGTAGAAAGAAAGCTCTACAGAAGTAGGAACGTGGTATTCGTCGATGATCAGACCATGACCAACACTTAGGATTCCTAGATACCTTCTGAGGCTGAGGAATTGCCTGAGTTAGAGTCATTTTGCTTCGAGCAGTTTCCAGAGGACATCGCAGATGATTTAGTTATAGTGGAGCCAGTACATAAAGTTGCTCCCAACCTTGATCATCAGCCTGTTGATGTTGGTCAGGGTGATCTTCAGGAGGATGAGCATGCCGATGAGTCAGTTCTTGAGGAGGAGGCTGTTGATATACAGCCATTACCAGTGGTTCCATTGAGGAGTAGCGATAGAGAACGTCGACCATCTACAAGATACTCACCGGATAAGTATGTGCTACTGACTGACGGTAGAGAACCCGTAAGTTTTACAGAGGCTATGGAAGATGAACACAGAAAGAAGTGGATGAAGGCCATGCAGGAGGAGATGAGTTCCTTGGAGGCCAACTCTACTTATGATCTGGTGCGTTTGCCAAAGGGCAAGAAAGCTTTGAAGAATCGATGGGTGTTCAGAGTGAAGCAAACAGATGATGCTACTTGCCTTCGATATAAAGCGAGGCTGGTAGTTAAAGGCTATAGTCAGCGAAATGGAGTAGATTATGATGATATCTTTTTGAGTAATCAAGTAGTCGTCTCTTCGGGTGGTGCTAGCATCGGCAGCCAGTTTCGACTTGGAGGTCGAGCAAATGGACGTGAAGACGACATTCCTCCATGGTGATCTTGAGAAAGAGTTGTACATGGAGCAGCCAGAGGGATTCTATTAGAAAGGCAACTCATATTTGGTCTGCTAGTTAAGGAAGAGCTTGTATGGTCTAAAGCAGGCTCCGAGGCAGTGGTACAGGAAGTTCGAGTCATTTATGGGGGAGCATGGTTACGCACGAACGACGTCGGACCACTTTGTATTTGTGAGGTACTTTGCCTAGGATGATTTTATGATTTTACTGTTTTATGTTGATGATATACTACGGGTAGATTAAAATGCCACTAGGATAGCGGAGTTGAAGCGCCAACTAAGCACGACCTTCTCTATGAAGGATTTGGGCGCAATGAAGACTATTCTTAGAATGGAGATCAGTCGAGAGAGAGAGAGTCCAAGATGCTACACTTGTCCCCAAAAAAGTACATTCATCGGATATTTCAGCATTTCGGGATAGACGGGTCAAAAAAATTGAGTAAACCCCATGCGGCTCACTTTAAGTTCACTAAGGAGCAGTGTCTATCTACCTAGGACGAGAAGGAAGATATGGAGCAGGTTCTATATGCCTCGGCTGTGGAGAATCTTATGTATGCTATGGTGTGTACGAGACCAGACATCGTTCATGCAGTTGGCACAGTTAGCAGGTATACTTCCAATCCTGGAAGGGTACATTGGAGTGGGGTCAAGTGGATTCAACGATATCTTCAGGACACTGTCGATTGGAGACTTTCTTTTGGTGATGACGAGCCAAAGCTGGTTGGGTATACCAACGCTGATATGGCTAGAGATGTAGACACAAGGTAATCGACTTTGGGCTATGTAATAATGTTTACTGGTGGAGCAGTATTGTGGCAGTCGCGGTTGTAAAAGTATGTTGTTTTATCGACGATAGAGGCAGAGTACATTGCAGCGACAGAGGCTTGCAAGGAGTTGCTGTGGATGAAGAAGCTGTTGCAGAAATTTTAGCTAAAGCAAGAGCAGTATCCTTTGCTTTGCGATAGCCAGAGTGTTATTCACCTTGTGAAGAACCAGACATTTTATAACCGGTCAAAGCACATTGAGACCTGGTATCATTGGATACAGAATATTATGGAAAATAAGAAAGCGACGCTTGAGAAGGTTCATACAGATGACAACGAAGCATACATGTTCACAAAAATTCTTTCAAGAAAAAAGTTTGAATACTGCAGGCGGATCGTCGGGATGACGACCCCATCCACACAGTTGTGAAGGGGGAGATTTGTTGGAGTGGGTGGAGGTTCCTAATCCATGTGGAGAATATTTTGGAGTACGAGGAGCGTCATCCGAGTGTCAAAAAAGCTCGAAAAGTGCATCGAGCACCGTGTATTGGAACATTTATGGTAAGCAAATATTATATTAGATTTTCATCTTTGACTTTAATTATATATTTATGATTGGATATTTCATATATTAACTTTCCATTTAATTGGATTTTAATTTATGGTAAGCTAATTTATGATTTGATTTCCATTAAATATATGATTGAATGTAATTGGATTTTCATAAATATTTTTGGCTTATATATATATATATTCATATGGAAACCTTAATTCATGCAAGGGTTTATATAAAGTCTCATGCAATATATAACAACATGAGAAAAAAAATAAGAGAGGAAAAAAAGATGGCAAGAGTGCCATTGCAACTTTGGAGAGGAGAAAGAAGGATTGGAGGCCATTTCGGAGAAGGAGATCAATTTGGCATATTTCTCATTATTATTTTCTTCGTGGTTGTAATCTATTTTCTGTTCCAAAGAATTGCGGTGGTCTTTGTTGTATCGTTGAGGAGCTTGTATATGGTGTAATTTCTTTATTCCATTAGTGGAGGTTCTTCAGGGTCGGACTCCGATTGTTCCGTGATTTTTTTTATTTGGGATTTCCATGTAAAAAATATCCGTGTCTGCTATTTGTGTTTGATATTTTTCGATTTGTGCGTTTTGCTTGGTTCTCTTACAGGTACTCTCTGGTATGAAAAACGGTTTCCGCGTTTCGTTTCCAACATAATCTTTACCAGCAAGCCACAAGACCAACATAAAGACAAATACCTCTAACTCAAGTGGCTAAGGTTAGAGTCATCCCCAAATGGTTATGGGCTCAAGACTTAGAAAAATAATTTAATTCAAAGTAGTGGAAATTAATACTGCAACCAGCCGACGGAGCAGGGTGGGGTGGGATAGATGGAGCAAGTTAGGCGGGCTAAACAAAGATTGCAACAGTTTAAGCAAGTGCACGGGTAAGTGGAGTGGGCCAATGTCCAAGCAGAGCGGGTTAGCAGGCCGTGCGGTGCAGGTTAGCGAGCTAGGTAGAGCATCCCACTAGCCTTGTGTGGGCCTACGAGTCGAGTGCTGCCCTACGAGCTGAGTTGTATGTCCTTCGAGACCTAGAGGAGTCTGAGTTGAGGGCCGAGTTGTAAGTCCATGTTTCAAGCCAGACAATAATTTTGCGGTAAATACATTATTTCAGAATCTCCGCAAAAATTATGTACCAAAAAAACAGTATTAGCTTGCAACAGTTTAAGCTGGAGTGCGCCAATGCCAGGCGAAGCGGGTCAGAAGGCTGTGCGGCTCAGGCCAGAATAGCCTGAGTTGAGGACATACGGGGCCATGGGTTGGCCTACGAGCCGAGTGCTGCTTTACGGGTTGAATTATGGCCTACGAGCAGAGTTGTATGTCCTTGGGGATCCAGAATAGCCTGAGTTGAGGACATACGGGGCGAGTAGTAAGTCTGTGTTTCAAGCCGGAGAATAATTTTGCGTTACATTAAGTATTTCAAAATCTCCACAAAAGTTATGTACCACAAAAATAGTGTTAAATAGCAACATGATAATATTGTGTATATTTACTTACCAACATAATTTATATATTTTAAACATCCCGAAATACTTATTTTACCACAAAAAATATGTGGATAAAAATACTAAGTAACTAGGTATAAAATTATGAGGAGCCGCCAAATATCCTTTTGATTTGTGATTTGCCGAATTTTGATTGTCAATAAATTATTGAATTTTTCTAAAATAAGATATTAATAAGTCAACTATTAGATTTAACTAGAGCTAAGATTCTACAGACATAAATAGATGTGCTCTCTTATTGGATAGACAAAATATATATATATATATATATATATATATATAAAAGTAAATGTGCTCATATATTCTACAGACATAAGTAAATGTGCTCATTTGTTCATCTAGAAGATGTGTCTATCCATTGAGCACACATTCTAGATGAGCAAATGAGCACACATTTGCTCATTTACTTACTTACTTATATATATATATATATATATATATATATATATATATATAAATTGGTTGTACATAAAATATTTATAAAAAAATTATCTAAAACATAAGTAATTTAGAAAATGAAGTTACGAAAGTATGCAAAAGTAATTTTTGTTTTGTTTTTCAACATTTTTGCCAACTCAGTTTTTTTTTTTTTTTGGTTTTGTTTTGGTTTTTTATTTTTATTTTTTGTGTTCTGTTTTTAAATAAATTCGAAAAAAAATGAAATTTAACATTAAAAATAAAATATGCATCATTGAAAATCCAAAAATTTTAAAAATTTCTGCCGTAAGAAACTTACGTCTGCCGTCGAGTAGACTTCTCGTGACTATAACTATTTGTTCGAAAATTATTTTTCGTTAAACAATAGGTCGATTTGTATGTTTTCGACTAGAGTAACACAATTCGTGTAAAAAAAAAATCATCCGAAACAAGACGCACATGTTACAGACAAAAGTATAAAATTTAAAACTTCAAAGTATCATAACTTTTGACTGAGAGATCGAAACTAGTTCCAGCTTGTGCCAAAATGACCGTAACGAAAAATACTATGGGATAAACCGTTTCACCGTTTGACGAACTTCAAAAATTTTATAATCGCAAAAAAAATGATGTTTCGATCCCCAAAATTTACTTTAGGTAATTTTATTTTCAATTTTTTTTCGGTATTTCGATGTTAACGAGTAAATATTGGTGTTTCCGGACCCTCAAATGTTATCATATAATATATCAGTGTTAAGATAATTAAAAATGGGACAAGAATATATATTTTTATTTTTTGTAACCATAAAATTATATATTTATAAATAATTTACTAATCGTAATAAGATCCATTTAACTTTCGATTACTGTAAAACTTTAAAGGTCTACTTGGCAATTTTGGGAGTATAGCTGTTATGAGATATTTTTAGAGTATCGATTATGAACGGTTATTAGGTGCTGTTACTGTTTCAAAAATAAACAATTGGTTCAAAAATATTCCAAAACCGGTAAAAACACCGTTACCAACAAAAAGTAAATTTGAGAATTTCGCCAACTCAATTGGCAAACTATTTCATTACTGTTTCAAACTTTTTTCATTTTTCCTAATTTATTTAAAAAAATTATAGGTATAGCAAAATTTTGACAAAAATAAATCAAAGGAAAAATAAATAAATAAACCAAATAAAAATAAAACCAAACCTACACAAGAAAACCCAAACAAAATAAAAACAAAAAAACAAAAACAAAAATCCAAACAAAATAAACCAAATAAAACCCATAAAAAACAAAAAAAATTTACTTCCTGTACAACAAATTTGTTAAAATTTTTTTATTTTTACTAATTTATTTAAAACTATTTTCTATAAAGCAAAATTTCTGTTACAAAAAAAGAGTCGTTGACAAGTGCTCCAAAAAAAACTAAAAACCAAAAAAAAAAAAAAAAATCAAACACAACTGTGCCAAAATACAAAAAAAAAAAAAAAAAAAATCAAACCAAACAAATAAACCAACAGAATAAACCCCAAAATAAATCAATAGTCATATTTTCGCCAATTGGATTAGCGAAATTATTCAAAAACAATTTTTTTTTCATATTTTCGACATCTTGGATGGCGAAAGCTTTCATAACTTCAATTTTTTTTAAATCACTTTCGTTTTAGGTAATTTATTTAAAAATATTTTTTTATAACAAATTTTCTGTTTATATATATATGAGTGCTGTAGAACCATCCGGATGGTTTCATATTATGGAACCACCCTATGTTACATGGGTTGGATTGAGATTGAACATATTTTAAATTCAACCACCCAATCCAAATACGACCCATGTAACATATGATGATTTCATAATATAAAACCATCCTGATGGTTCTTGAACATTATATATATATATATATATATATATATATATATATATATAAAATTAGAATATGTAATTATTAATCATCGTTCTATCTGGATTCGAACACCATAATAGCAGTCGTATTCCTAAAATATTTAAAAGCGGACATACTAATCCGTCCTCCACCCCCCCCCCCCTCCCCCCCCCCCCCCCCCCTCTTCTTTTCTCTCTCTCTCTCTCTCTCTCTCACAATAGATGAACAGGCCCGCGGGTCGGTCGTTCCGTAACCTCAGTGGCTGACCTAAAATCCACTATTGATCCACTAACACAAACTCTACGGATAAAACCAAAACCTTTGTCTAGGATTGTTCCCCTGTAAATTGTGTCCCCTAACTCTCCCCTTAAGACCCCTATATAGATGGCCAAGGCTGTCTCAATTTGATGGGAATGGCATGACCCTACCATTCCACCTGAACCCAATACTGAGATACCACGTGTCACGATGCCATAACCATTTTCATGGGATTTCATGGTGTTTCTGACTTCAAATGGGCGATGGAAATTGTAAGAGGGCCATTGAACCAAAATTGGATGGCCATCCCATGCGCCCACTTGTCAACAGCAACATCACTACTACCATGTCAAAGTACACTCCCTCTCCCTCTCCCTCTCCCTCTCATTGCTATCATGTGAAAAATTGAATAATTTGAGTTGGAAGTGGTATACTAATGTGCACTATGGGTGATCAATCTCCACAACTCCAATTACCCACACTGAATAATTCGAGTTGGAAGTGGTCCTATCCTTTCAATCGACCAATGCGCAAAGAAACCGCAAGACACGGTGTAATGGAGCAAAAGCCTAATGACTAATGACATATATTTATAGGTAGTATCACCCATTTGATTTTGATGTAAGACTAGCTAGGGAGCTTGATTAGATTGGACTCCTTAATTCAAGTGACATGAAGATAAAAGGGATGTTATCCCTATAGTATGAATTAATAAGGGTAGCCCAGCCTATATAAATGATCATCAAGGACTTATTGGGCTCACCAGTTACTGGAGAACACCAAGAGAATCTTTGAAAGAGTTGTATATTAAAATTAGGATTATTTATTCTAACATTCTTTATTTTTTATGTTTATTATACGGGGTACTCTTATTCGAAATAATTGACATGGAATATCCTTATTGTGAAAAAAAAAAGTGGTTAGTGTAACTACACTTTTACATTATTTTCAAAATAATGATATCCAGTGTCATTATTTTCAAAATAAAGGTAACCCGTGCAATAAACATAAAACATATGAGGGGTTAGTATAAACAACCCTTAAAATTAACTTGTAAAACTATTACATTGATGTCCTTTGTAAAGATTTATAACCATCTAGGAAAATTGAGACATAAGGAAACCTAAATTTGAACCTAAATATTAGAAGACATAATGTTGGGAACGCGGTGTGAACCAAACAAGAGTTGGTCCATACAGTGCGATGTTGGACTGAGTTCATGTCTTAAAAAGATTTTTTCACGTAAGACCTGAATCAATCTTAATTATCTACACTTCACGACCTAACTTCCTACCCGATATGGTATTAAATTATCAACTTCATTGTCACCACATTTGTGCTCTCAACCGAAAACGAGATACAATCCAACAATCTCCACATTATCTAGATTCCGCTAGTCGAGCAACCAAGGCACACCGGTTACCTTTGTCATCTCGATCCATTCGACCACAGAATGAAACCAACACGTCACTACAAGAAAAAGGCTTTTCTTGACATTTTTTTTCGTCAAAAAAGGATTTTCTTGACGGTTTTGGATCTGTCATCTAGGCCACAGTCAAAAAAAGTTGTCACTTTTCTTGAAGGTTTCTGCTTTTGTTTTCTTGACGGTTTTAAACCATCAAGTAACAATCTATCTTGACGGTTTTAAACCGTCAAAAAAATATATCGAAAAAACCGTCAAGGTAAATGAAATTTTTTCTTGACTGTGGCCTAGATGACGGGTAATGACCGTCAAGAAAGTCATTTCTTGACCCAAAAAAATTATCATAAAAACTATTTCTTGATGTTTAAAAACCGTCAAGAAACTATTTATTGATCTTCAAAAAAATAACGTTTTCTTGACATTTTAGTACCATAAAGAGAAACCTGTTTACAATAATATCAATATATTCCAGAATCCACATAATATCAATATATTCCATAATATCGCAAGCATCAAAGAACTATAATACACCATTTTTATATTAACAAAAAAAGTTCATACACCACAAACATCCAACGACATATCAAAGTAACCAAACTATATGGTTTTTAACAATATCTTGTTGCCAAACCATTCTTGATATAGTCAAACCGCTTCTCTAACAATCTTAACTCTTCTGAGCTATAGCTATGAAGACTACCAATATGCTTCTTTTGTAACAACATGAACTTGAGGCCATCGAGGCCGTCTACTGTACAACGATGATCCTCATCTGCAAATAATGTAATATCACTGTAAGATAAAGAACATTCTTAAAAATTGAAACAAGAAGCCAAGAAAAACTTCTAAGCATAGATGTAGTGCCCTGCTCCGTGATGGCACTATGTACAAGAGATATCGCTTTGATGGCTCGAGCGAAAGCCTTCTCGAAGAGTTCTCAGATCGAAACACTAGACGATTGATCTTGGTGAGTGGGCATAACTTCATTCTCTGGTTCTTTCACGCCTAATAAAAAAATATGATTTTATAACTAATTATGCTAAGAAGATAGTATTCATAAGAAGAATGGTAGAACCTGACTCTCTATGCTTACTTAGAGAACCGTATATGCAAAAAGAATGCTTGCCTGCCTGATTTATAGAATAAATGATCATTGTTATGCTTAACAAAAGAACTTATATGCTTTTCTAAAAGAGATAGAACCATTGACATGCTAAGTCAAGATAAAAATATTGCATGCTAAGTTACACGGTCATCGCTATCGAACAAACTATTTTTATGCTAACAAGAAGAGTAAAAGAATGCTTGAACATATTTCTTTATCGTAATGCTAAAGATAGAATAGAATTACATGCTTAGTTTATAAAGAGATACACTACCAGAATAAGTCAAATTAGCGACGTCTAGAAACGTCGCTAAATGGCATAAAAATGTTGCTAAAAAAATTTAGCAACGTAATTAGCGACGTTTTGATGAAGTCACGTTTCAGCTAGTAGCTGACAGGAAAAACGTCGCGAAATGTCGCTATAGCGATATTTTCTAGCGAAGTATTTGTGTCGCTAATATTTTTCATATTAGCGAAGCTTAGCGACATTTAGCGACGCAACGTAGCTAAATTAGCAATGTGTTGTGTGTAGCTAAACGTCGCTAATTTTTTTCTATTTAGCGATATTTTATAACACATATAATAACGTTTTATTGACCTGATAAATACTGCCATGTCAGCAATTTAGCGACATTCAACGACGTATTTAGCGACATATTTAGCGACGCGTATAAACGTCGCTAAATTTTTAGTAAAAAATTAAAAAAATAGAATATAAAATGGTTTTCAAACCAATCTTCCTGCAGTTTAATAATTCACAATTTATATAAATAGACCCGGAGTAACCCTCCGTTGAATTTTTTGGGTTCGCCGACCCCTTCGCTGGAACATTCAGCACCGATAAATTAACATACATTTAATATGAATAATATAGTAAATATTGAAGAAAATAAAATTATAAACCGAGTTTGAAAAAAAAATTCATAAATAATGCAATAAATATCCACACAAACAACCAATAAACTGTCATAGCTAGGACTACTACGGATCTGCAGGAGGATGATCACCGGCGCTCATCAGGGATAATAACAAATCATACTGCTCCCGAAAAATTGATACCGATGTCGATAAAGAAGGAAGTGACATCGGTAGAGTCTGTGTCGATGAAGGCGCACCAGGATGACGTATCTGCTCCAACACTACTAGTCGATGGTTGTATGAATCCATGGTAGATAACAGCCTTGTACTGCTATGAACTATTGAATCCTGCATCATTGTCAGCCTCTCGTCCATGGACAACTGTGATGCCTGCAGTTCCGTCACGCTACGCTCTGTCGACACTCTAAGATCGGCAATTATATCCCTGAGCTTCATGATGCTACGCTCGAGCGTATCAAATCATACGATGAGCATCGCATCGTCCTCCTGTGGTTCAGACAGGGGCTCCTCCTCCATCATTTGCAGCATCTCGTCACAGAGAGACGCAATCTGACGGTCAACGGTCTCCTGGACTCGGGCCGATGCCTACAAGGGTTGTGGGGAATCCACACTTGTTGTAGAGGCCCTAGAGGACTGTGTCACAACAAGGGCGCTATAGGATCCCATACTATAGTACGTACCCCTCTGGAGACCACCAGCGGCGGTCACCTATAACTTGTCCACCGACGGAGCTGGAGAGGGCTACGAGAAAGTACCAGCCTCTTCCACTGTAGGTGTACTAGCAGTCGTCTGCTCACGCAGCCTAAGATACTAGGCCTATAAAAGTTTGGATACTCGATAATTGCTAATGTCTAAGGTACTTATTACTAACTACATGAATATTTATTTGTATATTTCCTAAGTTATATTAAAATTAACACAAAGTAAAATAATACTTACATAGGTCTGCGAGGCCCTCACATTAATAAGATTCCCACCCTTTCGATGGGTGGCCAGGAAGATGGTCACCATGTTGGCATTCTTACCCCTCTGTACATGTCAAAAATATTTTATTTAGTACTAAAATTAAATATTTTATCCTACTACCATTTTATAGTACTTGTATTAAAATAATATATTTGAAATAAAAAATATACCAAACGACAAAAATTTTCCGTCATCGGAATCGAGCCACCACACCACTTTGCTACCTTCTTCCTATCCGCCTTGGCCTTCTCAGACCTTTCTTTGTACCTTGGATCGTCGAATCTAGCCCTCATCGCAGTCCACTGCTCAGGCGGGATCCAACCTTGGATCGATTTTTCTTCACGATTACGAGCCTTCTGGTCATCCAGAGCATAACGGATCAGCTTGGCGGCAACGACAAAAAATATCTGCTCAATCAACTCGGTCCGGTGCGGTACGGTGGATAGAAATATGTTTGCTACAAGAAGTAATTTAGTAAGTTATATAATATGTATAAATTAGATGATTGATATTAAAATCAAATATACTTTTACCTTGAAGTGAGCAAACCAGAACACCTTCCTCTTATCCGGAGTATCAGATTAGTTGATCCAAGGGCCACCATAGTTGTACCTCAGAAAGTGGCCCAGGTGTCGTTGTACCGACGAGGAACAATATCTATATAGAGATAATTATTTTTATCGAAAAAGTGAATATATGATGAATAAAAAAATACACGATATATATGATGCTAAACTAACTAATTGACTTACTTCGTACTGTTGACCCAAATCTTTGTCCTCGTCTCGTCCGGAGGTGCGCATGGAGGATCTCTCTAATGCTGGGACGACGTCTGCTCAACCTCTGTCATATGTTCATCTGTCTCCATGGTTCAGTCAGCAGAAGGAACGCTAGACGAGGGAGTAGTCTCAGGCCTAAAACTACTCATCCCAGGAGTGCTGCCACGTAACGTCATCGTAGTCGGAGATGTGACTGGTCGATATACTGGAGTACTTGGCGACGAGAATCCAGAACCAACAGTAGGCAGTACCGGAGGAGCACTCCATCTACCTCGGGACCTGCCGAATACTCCGCGGCGTCCTGTCATACCTGATAACAATATATGATGATAGAACAAATAAACAAATATATAGTACATTCTACGGTCAAAATGTTATGCATATCTCACAGTATTAATATAATTGTACAGTAAATAACTAGTAGTGTCACAAGTCTAAATGGATAGTACATTCTATAGTCAAAATATAATACATGTCACTAGTCCAAATAGATTTATTTTATTTTCAATCATCTTAAAAAAATTATCTCGTTCGCCTTCATCGTCCTCCTTTTCCTCTTCCTCCTCATCTTCACTTTCATCTACTTCGTCTTCGTCTTCGTCTTCCTCTTCGGATAATTCTACCTCTTCTATATTATTAGTCATTGTCACGCTCCAGTCACAAAATACGTAGGACTAGAAATACGTAACATGCCAGCTACGCATTCGACCAAACTCTGATCCGACTCGAATACGTATAAGTTGTATTATAATGGTCACTATATAAATAATCAAGTAAATATAAATATCTATGCCTCAATCCATAATGAACATATTACACAAGAATGAGCTACATGTGCTAAAGTCGGCCGTCCAGTAACACACAAACTCGAATAGACTCGAGAAAGAAATATGAGTCTATAAAACTAGGCTACATCAGTAGATGAATAAACAATATTAATAAATAACCATAACTCTGGTAGATATGATATAAGTACTTGGTACTAATGCCTGCAAGACAAACAACTCCTTCAGCAACTCCAAAGGCTCTGTAACCGTCTATGCTGCAAAAACTGGCAGGGGACCAGGTCCTCAGAAGGACGTAACAAGGTACAAGAAATAATATGCCAAAAGTAAAACAGTATAATGTCACACACTCAAGGGTAAACTACTGTACCCATCTAAGTGAAATGCAAGTGGGAGCATCACTAGTACTCTGGCTGAAACCAATACAAGCTCTGTGTCAGGGAGCCAGTAGCAGTAATATCAGGTAATGGGCCAACCTTTGGAACAGAGACTAAAGCACGACAATAATAAAATATATATGTATGTAATCAGCATGTAGCCTGTGTATCTCTTTCCACCCAATGTAATCACACGTCTAATGTCCACAATATCTCATGTCCATAACACGCAAGATCATGACCTCTAGCTAGTGCAATGAGTCATAATAATATCCATATAATATGCAAGTCTCATATCACGAATCCTGTAAGCCTATACAAAATCACCATGAATAACTCAAGAAAGATTCTGTCACATAAAATGGTGTCAAGTGTCCTAGGGTATGGCGTACTTGGTAAAGCAAGCGCATAAAAATTGGATCGTGGAATCAACTCTCTAAGTGACGTTACTCGACTCCAAGTACGGCATCGACACCCGAATCTTGTTCGGATGCTAAGCAACGTCTCACGGTTCTAGGGTAAACATACACATCAACCATAACAAATAACTATAATAACTAAATAAGAAAATAAAGACAAGAAACTGTGATACATCATGGCAATGTACACTTGCTTGGGTTCTGAACTTCGTCAACTACTCCTGGAAAAGTGGAATCTGTACGTACACCTCCGGATGCTAAAATAAATATCACCATTGTTCTCAGAATACTTGAAATAGCCATGATAGACTACTTATAAGTCCAATTTGGACACAAGGACAGAATTGACACGGTCAAAGCGGGGTCCATATGTTGGCCACTTTGCACCGTAAAATATGACGAAGACAAAGTTCTCCAAATTTGTCCTACTCAGTGTCTGCGAGTCCAGAACGATGATACGAACCCAATAGAATATCCAGAACTGAATTTCGATGAGCCGATCACGAAATCGTCCGTCATATAGAACCGTGGGGCCCACAAAATAATATTTCGTCAACGTTCTCAGAATTGAACCAAACTTGGGTCACAGGACTAACGTAATGCTGCGAATCCGTTGGCGTAGTTTTTTTTGTGAAACGACAAGCACACACAAAGTGACAGTGAGTGTCAGAACTGGCCGATACGGTATTTTTTGACTGATACGTGTAGATTTCGGTGTGCACGCACATCCAAATCAAGTTCTGTGAAAGCTCACACATCCGTGTTGATGATACGAGCCTTTTGGTTCAACTCGCACACGATGAAGTTGCCTCATTTTACGGGCCGTATCCCGTATCACGAGATTTTAGGAATTTAAAAAATAATTTTTTTGTCGTTTTAGAACAAGAATAATTTTACCATTAAAGCAAACTAATAAAAACTAAAAGAACATTAAAAATCTTGGTTAGATTTTGAATAAGTTCCTTCAATTATATTTTTAAAATAATTAATGAGTCAGTAGAAAATTGGACATAAACATGGGTACTTGGACTGGATTTTTGAACTGTTTCTGAACAGTTTTTCGGCCAATTTCCGGTTGATTTTTCGATCAAACCGGGGTGCCTAAATTCGTTCCACTTAAAAAAATCCTATAGGGTTAGGTTGTGAATATTCCAGCGAAGACGAGATAAGAATCGGACGAGCGAGGGGGGCGGAAGCTGTGCGCGAAGGAGGGGCCGCAACTGCTGTACGTGCGCACTGGGGGGGGGGGATATGCCGGCGGCGCGGCGGGGGTCTTCGGCGATCAGAGGTGCGGTCGACGGTTCGGGCGACGCCGACGGGTGGTGTGGGATTAGGGTTAGGGTTTTGGTTTACACATATATATACATATATGCGAGAGAGGGTGGGGGTTCCTGTACACGCGGGGTGGAGGGTGAGTTAGTTTGCTGTGTACGGGTAGGTTTTAGGATTTGGGTTTGCGTTAGTGGATTTCGAATTATGGGTTTGGGTTAGGTTTAGAATTTTGGTTTAATTCTCTCTCTCTCTCTCTCTCTCTCTCTCTCTATATATATATATATATATATATATATATATATATATATATATATATATGGCCACTAAAAATAGTTTTAGACCTCAATAAATTTCAAAAATTTATATAATGCATTAATAATAGTTGTACACCCAAAAATATTTTTTTGCACAATATTAATAATTAATTAAATACACATAATTATAATTTTATGAATATATATATTATAATTAGCTAAAAATAAATAAATTTTTTCCTTAATCACAAAATTTTAGAATACCAAAAATATTAAATTTTAAAAATCAGGGTGCTTACAATCTACCCAACTTATAAATTTTTTTCCTCAAAATTAAAAATAAACATAGTAGAAAAAAATTTAGTTAAGAAGGTTGCACTAAAGATAGAGACGCAATTAATAAATGGAGTCCTAGTTTAATGTTGCATTCTAAGAATAAGGGTACGCTTATTCAAGGCTCTAACCAACTTATAAGAATGAAGTTGGCCGCAGGACTATAGTCATGATCATATTTTTAAGTATTTTAGAAAGTCTAACTTCAAGAAGGAATTCGAGATGGTAAAAATTTTGTGACCGTTGTCACAGCCTATCAAAGAAAATCTACGGACTACCATGGCATTAATGAGTCAATAACTCTATAAAGAAGTTTTACCAGTTCTTCTTGCTTCTAATTAGGTCATGAGTTTATAAGACAATAGAAATTATCATAGCCAAATACAACTAGGGTGAGATGGTACCGAGAAGTTGTTCATTGCATATCATGGATGCCGCTGATAAATGGTTCAGCAATAAGCGTCAAAAGATGATATAACTCATCAAGGTGTTTAGTATTGTGTAAAGAGTACGAAGGGTTCAATTTAATGTAATACAAGTGTCACGGACGTAGGTTGGCATGAATGAGATACGGGTATATCAGTGGTTGGGATATTTGGGTTGTCTATGTATAATTTAATTCTATTACAACGGAGTTGGATATAGGGTTTAGAAGGAGGTATGCCACGAAGGTTGTAGGGTCTATATGGAGCATAGGCGTATATATTTGGAAGTAACAGTTGTGTCATCAGTGAGTAGGTTCCAGTTAGGCTCATGAATGTCAAGATTGTTGAAAGAATTGAGTCAGTGTTGAGTATTAAAATCGACTGCAACAGAAAAGAATATATATGTGTCATTTGTGTGTAATTGCGTCACGAATGTCATGCGACTAAAACAAGATATGAGAAGGCCAGTTTGTGAGTGATAGTCATGTCATAGGTGTAGAGTGACTAGTCTAGGTCATAAAGGAAAAGTTGTTGAAAAGGAAAGAATAATGTTGTGCTCCAAATATTCGAGCCACAACAAAGGGTATCAAAGATACAAAATTAAATAGGTAATTTAATCCGTTTGAGATTAACCTAATTACACCAAAATAAATTCAAATTTACCCTAAATTTCTAGAAATAACCCTACACTAAAACCAGGGGCTACGACCTGCCCAACTTATAAAAAAATTAAGTTGGTATCCAAAACTAAGGTCATGGTCTTGCTAACAAGATTTCTGGAATGACCTATTTTTTATCTATTTTCTAAATAAGGTTACAAGAATTTTAGGATTTACTGGCCATAATCAAGGATTTTCTAAAGGAACCTAGAAACTATTAGGGTGCTATTGATCAACAACTTTATAAGAGAAATTACTACATATCCATTACTGCCCTTGTATAGGTTAAGCTTCTACAAAGCAGAAGAAATGACTGAGTCGGATCTAACTAAGACAAGGTGGTAGAGAGGCTTCGATCATTGATTAGCATTGATAACGAAGAGACAATAATTCAGGCCACAACAAGAACAATTTTTGATAAGTCTACATAGTTTAATAAGGCACGATTAGGCAGGTATTTGGAGAATCGAGTCATGGTGACTAAATCAAGGGGATTAGAGTAGCAAAGAACTGATACCTATGGTGATATTGATATTAACAAAAGGAGTAGTACTAACTAAAGGATTAATTTTGTAATTAAGGCACAACTAGGAAAAGATGAAGGATCTACTCATTGTTATGATTAGAAAGATCGTTGTTGCAAGAAGCACAATGCCATATATGCAACACAAGATAAGAATTTGATAGAAAGAATAGGGATGCAGTCAAGGGGGTAATACAACTAATCCTTAAACTCAATACTATATTAAATTCTCTTGCTAACAATGTATACTAGCTTTAGCGTATAGGAATAACCTATCTATCTACCCTACTAAGGGTAACCATCTTCTCAAAGTTTTATGTCCATCATGTCGTCTTCCGCCTTGACAAGGATCTGCTTCTGGAGGAATTAGCACGCACAAACGTCTATCTTTCTGAAATAAGAAGAGATGATAAACAATACTAAAGATGTCGAGGGAATTAATGAGTACAATTATGAAGTCCAAGGGCGATAATCAAATACTAAAGAATTGTCAAATCAGTTGTGGATTGAGATACCAATATTGCTAATCCTGATTATAGGCTTGCTCGGTACCGAAAAGTAACCGAAATAATTTAATCAGGACCTGCATGGGCCACCACAAAAATATGTCATGTCCTAGTCCCAAAATACGTAGGACTAGGAATACATAACATATCAGCTACGCATTCGACCAGACTCTGGTCCGACTTGAATACGTATAAGCTGTATTATAATGGTCACTATCTAAATAATCAAGTAAATATAAATATCTATGCCTCAATCCACAATGAACAAATTACATAAGAATGAGATGCATATGCTAAAGTCGGCCGGCCAATAACACACAAACTCAAATAGACTCGAGAAAGAAATATGAGTCTATAAAACTAGGCTACATCAACAGATGAATAAACAATATGAATAAATAACCATAACTCTGGTAGATATGATATAAGTACCTGGTACTAATGCCTGTAAGACAAGCAACTCCATAAGCAACTCAAAGGCTCCGTAACCATCTATACTGCAAAAACTGGTAGGGGACCAGGTCCTCAGAGGGACGTAACAAGGTATAAGAAACAACATGCCAAAAGTAAAATGGTATAATGCCATACACTCAAGGGTAAACTACTATAACCATCTAAGTGAAATAAAAGTAAGTGCATCACTAGTACTCAGGCTGAAACCACTACAAGCTCTGTGCCGGGGAGCCGATAGCAGTAATATCAGGTAATAGGCCAAGCTCTGGAACAGAGACTAAAGCACCACAATAATAAAATATATATGTATGTAATAAGCCTGTGGCCTGTGTGTCTCTCCCCACCCAATGTAATCACACGTCTCATGTCCATAATGTCTCATGTCCATAACACGCAAGATCATGATCTCTAGCTAGTGCAACGAGTCATAATAATATTTATAAAATATGGAAGTCTCGTATCACGAATCCTGTAAGCCTATACAGAATCACCATTAACAACTCAAGAAAGATTCTGTCACATGAAATAATGTCAAGTGTCCTAGGGTATGGCGTACATGATAAAGCAAGCACGTAAAAAATAGGATCGTGGAATCAACTCTTTAAGTGATGTTACTCGACTCTGCGTAAGGCGTGGACACCCGAATCTTGTTCGGACGCTAAGTGACGTCTCATGGTCCACGGATAAACACACACATCAACCATAACAAATAACTATAATAATTAAATAAGATAATAAAGGCAAGGAACTGTGATACATCATGGCAAGCTACATTTGCCTGGGTTCTAAACTTCGTCAACTGCTCCTGGGAAAGTAAAATCTGCACGTACACCTCCGGATGCTGAAACAAACATCCACATTATTCTCAAAATACTTAAAATAGCTAGGATAGACTACCCATAAGTCCAATTTGGACACAGACAAAATTGATAGTTTTGGCTCAAAGCGGAGTCCATATGTGGGCCACTTCGCACCGTAAAATGTGCCGAAGATAAAGTTCTCCAAATTTGTCCCACTCAGTGTCTATGAGTCCAAAACAATGATACAAATCCAATAAAATGTCCAAAACTAGATTTTGATGAGCCGATCACAAAATTACCCGTCATATAGAACCGTAGGGCCCACAAAATAATGTTTCGTCAACCTTCTCAGAACCGAATCAAACTTGGGTCACAGGACCAGCGTAACGCTGCAAATCAGATGGCACAAGTTTTGTTGTGAAACGATAAGCACACACAAAGTTACGGCGAGTGTCAGAATAGGCCGATACGATATTTTTTGACGGATACGCGTTGATTCTAGTGTGCACGCATATCTAAATAAGATCTGCGAAAGTCCACACGTCTCGTTTGGTAGGACGCACCCCGTATCGCGAGATTTTGGGTATTTTAAAATAAATTTTGGTCATTTTGGAACAAGAATAATTTTACCATTAAAGCAAACTAATAAAAACTAAAAGAACAATAAATTTTTTGGTTATATTGTGAAGAAGTCCCTTCAATTATATTTTAAAAATAATTAACGAGTTGGTATTGGACATGAATATTGATACTTGGACTGAATTTCTGAACTATTTTCAAATAGTTTTTTGGCCAACTTTCGGTCGATTGTTTGATCAAACCGAGGTGCCTAAATTCATTCAACTTGAAGGGAATCCTATAGGGTTAGGTTGTGAACATACCAGCGAAGATAGAACAAGAATTGGACGAGCGAGGAGGGCGAAAGCTATGCACGAAGAAGGGCCCTCAACTGCTGTGGTGCGCGGGGGGGGGGGGGTGATCTGTGGCGGTGTGGCAGCACGGCGGGGGTCGGCGACGGTCGGAGGTGCGGTCGGCGGTACGGGCGGCGCCGGCGGGTGGTGTGGGATTAGGGTTAGGGTTTTTGTTTACACATATATATACATATATGAGAGAGAGGGTGGGGGTTCCTGTACACGCGGGGTGGGGGGTTAGTTTGCTATGTACGAGTAGGTTTTAGGATATGGGTTTGGTTAGTGGGTTTTGGGTTATGGTTTTAGGTTAGGGTTTAGAAATTAGGTTTAATTCTATTAATATATATATATATATATATATATATATATATATATATATATATATATATATATGGCCACTAAAAATAGTTTTAGACCTCAATAAATTCCAAAAAAATAATATAATACACTAATAATAGTTATACACCCAAATATATATATTTTTTGTACAATATTAATAATTAATTAAATACACATAATTATAAATTTATGAATATTATATATTATAATTAGCTAAAAATAAATAAAATTTTTCCCTTAATTATAAAAATTTTAGAATACCAAAATATTAAATTATAAAAAATCAGGGTGCTTACAGTCATATAATGAGTAACTTCCGTTGAGTCCATATCTACAATATTTGTTACAAGAGGTAGCTTGTCCTCCTTATAAGCTATTTCGTCAACGTCAAAGGCATTTCTAGCTTTAGTCTTGCATACTGCCCACTAATTCGACCTCGCTGTCCCCCGTCTAGGATAAGTTGTGAAGTACATGAGCTAAGCCTGACTTGATAGGTTGAATAGTTTATAGCCTTGATATCTACACTTGTAGTTTATATCCATAAGACCATGCTTATTAAGTTTTCAACCTAGATCTTGAATCAGATCTAACCATTCACACTTAAATATTACGATCTTAGCAGGTTTTATGCCATAATTATATGTCAACTCCACAATCTCTCATAAGATGCCAAATAAATTATTGCGTGTATCGACCTCTTTGTAGTTCGAAGATTTGATACACAAACAACTATTTTTCGTGGAATCAAGATCCAGAAAGTTGTCTCTGATCGGAGCATTTGTTTACTTGAACCTAAATCCATTCACACAGCAACTTAGCCATATTTTGACGGTAGTAATTGGTCCATTGGCTAGAGTTCTAATAGATTCAGTCTCGGGTGTTATTCGACGATCGACCTAAATACCAAACTAGCGATAGTAAGTTATTTATTGTGCAAGTGCATACGAAAAAAGTAATTATCGAGCTTCTTACATATGGCTCAACCTAGAAGGAAAATGATATCTCATTTCTTGTTCTACTTCTTCATCTGTTATGTAGGGTCTAACCGATCTCAGCTCATCATTATATATGCTGAAAAACAACAAAGCAACCACTGATTAGTAGCATAATATTAGCTTATACTATTACATTGAGATAACGTAAACGTGGACGTATTAATTACTTATCCCTCTAGCTTCTCCACTTCATCCTCGTCGCAATTAAGTAATATATACAACTGAGTAGCCCTTAGCTCATCGTCATTCAAATATCTCTTCTTTATTTTCTTCGAAGGCTTTTCGAATGCATTGAATACTTTCAGTATTGCATCATTAGATTCCTGATATCCGTTATCATTTTTTGGAGTTCTCGTTCTATTAGTAGCAACATGAGATTTGAAATACGTCGAGCAAAAGTTTATATTCTCCTTGAGAACATAAGCTTCATAAATAGAGCTATCAACCCGTGCCTTATTTTTTACCTTTTTCTTTAGGTGATTCAGATGCCACTTGAATGGGTACATCCGCCGATAACCAACAGGACCACCAACACGTGCCTCATTGGAAAGATGAATTGACAAATGCTACACGGAGTCAAAGAATCCAGTAGAAAACACATTCTCGAGCTTGCACAGTATTATTGTGTAACCTTTGTATCCAAAAATTCTAGCTTAAATGTTGTTATTAGGTTAATTTGGGGATATTGAGATTTTTTCATAATTTTTGGTTAATTAAAAACTAGTAACAATAATTTTTTAGGGCTTTCAAGAATTTATTGAAGTGTCAAACATAACTAAAAATATCTTAAACTTTTATTTTAGGTTCTAAATAATAAAATATATTTTCTAGAATTTTTTGGGAATTGTTTGAGTATTTTGAGTATTTATTGGGAGCTATTTAGGCTAATAACTATTTTTTAGGACTTCTAGAATTTATTGTGTAAGCCAAGAAACATAGAATAGACCTAAGTAATTTTTAGGATTTATAATATTATTATATATTTTCTGAATTTTTTTAGAACTTTTAGGATATTTTTAATATTTATTTGTATTTAAATAGTTAAAATTAATTTTTAGAGTTTCTCCTAATTATAGTAGGAAACTTATGAACATAAAACTATCCAAAGTAGTTTTTTAGGGTTTATGGATTCAAAATATATTTTTAGTAATTTTTTCAGATTTTTATGATTATTTTTAATATTTATTTTGAGTTATTTAGATTTAAAATGACTTAAATAATATTTTGATAAAGGCAAAGCAAAAAAATATATATAAACAAACCACCCAACCATATTCTGACATGTGTCCAGCCTATCGCTTTTCTATCAGCCACATACCAATATATATATATATATATATATATATATATATATATATATATATATATATATATATATATATATATATATATATATATATATATATATATATTATAATAACCTTAATTAGCCGATTAATTTTAGAGAGAGAAGGGGTTGGGGGATTGTCATCTAGGGTTCTTCGATATTCCAGAAACCATTACTTCGTACTCCAAACGTGTCCATGTTTCTTGTATTAGAACTGTATTAAGTTTAGTTTTCTGAATATCAAATTTTTTTCTCTAAAGTTTTAGTATTATATTCTAAAAAATTTGTAGAGCACAACATGTCCGAAAATAGACGCATCTCGGTATTTTTATCATTTTGGGAGAACTAGAAATCAGAATCATGAATCGTTTAAAGTTTAGGAAGTCTAATATGACAAAGTTTAATATATATTTTTCTAAGAATTTAATTTGAATTATTTTTATGCTGTTAATTTTGTAGAACTTTTAGGTTAGCAATCAACCACCGTTGCACAATATAATTTTGTATGTACAATAGTTTTTAATCGAATTTGAATCCAGATGAGCCATAAATTTTAGAATATTTGTGATGCTGAAATCTACAAGAAATCATGCATAAAATTTGAGTTTGTATTGGTTGACTTTTCGGTCAATAAATTGCCTTGATTTGCATGTCATGAGTCTCAAGTTAATAAAATTTGGTCTCTTTGGACAAAATTTAGGAATTAACCTAAAAATCAAAAATATAAAATTAAAATAATATTTTAGAGTAATTTTTTCAGAATTAAATAAATTAAATAAAATATCTTTTAACGTGGTAAATTCGTAATTCATAGGCTATTTGGACTTTGACTTGGATTCCGACTCGTACCAGCTAGGGACCACATGCGAGTACATTTTCTGATAGTTTTTATTATTTAGATGCATGTTTATAGTAGTGTTTTACCTGATTTCTAACACGATGGATACACAGATTGGTCTTGTATGCATTCATTTTTGTGGGATACGTATTTTCAGGCCTATTGACTTTTTTTCTGAACTAATGAATTACTGGACTAATATATTTTCTGGCCTGTTAACATCTTCTGGACTATTGAGATTATTCGTGTCTGGACTTGGATCCATGAATACTAGTCGGACGGAGAAATACCCAGGAGATGCGTGGACATTCCCTTTCTATCCTATGTTCTTACTGGAATAATAACAGCCATGCACGACACGTGTGGTTTGCCGAATATTATCCCCTAGCCATTCACATGTCAACGTAGTATTTCAAAAAACTAGTTAGATACAGTCATTCTGGATTAATCTATATTTGTTGATTGTACACTTGCATGACAGGTTTTCTAGTTCACATATATGTCTGTCTTTACATGCTTCTCTGTTCTTCTTTCTTGTCTTTCATTATTTTTTTATTTAATTTTTTCTCTATGATGTACCCTATTCTATTATTATATGCTCATCAAGTATTTCATAACTATTTACTGTTTATAGTACTTGTCAATTAACTGGAACTGTTATTGGGTTGTACTCATTCCATCCTGACTGGATAAATATTTTTAGGAGACTTGCTATCTTGCTCATTGGATTTTGTTGGAGATCGAGATGCTTTTGGAGGCCAATATTGTAAATTAAGAATATTGTAAAACTATGTAATTGTTGTGAATGAGCAATAGATTTGAATTTTGGTTAAATATTATCTATTTGATTGTTGGACCATTGTTATCATAGACAACGTACTACCGTCGATGCTGCGGCATAGGTTAGGCTTGGCCACATACTCGTATTCGAAAAGTTGGTGCGGGTCGTGACTAGTTTTTATGGTGGCCCATGCAGGTCTGGTTTCACTAATAATGTGAACTCGTGGTAGTAATTAAGTTAGTCGTACTACTGCGAGCCTGCGACTAGTAATAAGATCTTAGGAGATAGTGCTCATTCATAACTTAGGATTGATTTAAATTTAGGAGAATGACTAGGACTAGATATACAATATGAAGGCCTTATTTCAATTTTATTGCTTGGGTAATTAAGTTGTTACAAAGGCTCTTTGATTAAGGTAGGTATAAATATTGAATTTTGAGATAAACTCTATTAGATGAATTTGAGAAAATTAAGTGTTATATATTATGGTATTTTGATAAGTAGTAGTGACCAAAGGTGGAGGTAGAATTCTCGATTGATGAATTATTTCTTTGGGGTTAATCAATTGTTAAAGATAAGAATTATTATTATTATTATTATTATTATTATTTTGTTCTTTGAGATTTAAATTTCTATCTAGTTTGATGATTATGATTTTTTTCCTAAAATAAGGTTAAATTCTTGTTTTAGAAAAAAATAATTTTTAAAGTAAATGATGATAAAGATAAGAAGTTTGAGATTTATTAAATTTTAGATTTAATTTAGATTGTTATAGTGAATTTAAGTTTAAGTTTGAAGATTTGATTTAAAATTTCAGAGTATTGGTTATTTAATTTATGATTTTGAGGAATTTAGAATGGTTAACATTAGAGCTATTGGCAAACAAGATGTTGATTTTAAATTTATATTTTGAAACTAAATTTTAAGTTTTCAAAATTTTGAGGAGTTGAGATTTTATGGATTTGAAAATTACTGAGGAGCTAAATCTAATTCAAAAAATATAGTCATAGCTATAAAGATTTCTGGAAGTAATTAAAATTTTATTTTATTAATTGAATTTTTAATTTTATTTAGGAAAGTATGATACATTTTATTTAATTTTTCGAAGAGTTAAAATTTAAGGATTTTATTTTAAGTATAAAATTATGAGGTGGGTAGAAGTTGTCATATTTGATTATTAACAAAAAAATAATTTGAGGATAATGTTGAAAGTTTTTGAAATTGAGGATAATCTTGAAAGTTTTGAGATATACTTCGAGGAATTCAAGGATAATGTTGAGAATTTGAGTGTTAGGAGTTCAATATAATATTAAAATTTAGTTTATAGGTTGAGTTAGACCAAAAGAATAACAATACAATGATTGATTTTATAACTGTTTGAATACGACTTTTAAGGACTTAATTTGAATTCAAAATTAATTTTTTTTGAGAGATATGATTGATGGAGTAGATTTGGAATTCAAATTTTGTGGATGAGACTTGAATTTTTTTAAATTTATTCATAAAATATATATTAGTAGGATTTACTTTGAAGATTGGATTTAACTTTTAAATTTTTAGGATTGAATCATTAATCGATGTTATGAGAATGATCATTAATTTAAATACTGAAAATTCATATACGTAATAGCAATGAGGAAAAAATAAATTATGGCTATGGGGACAAATCAAATTATTGTGAAAAATGACTACAATATGAGATTCCAATTTTTAAGGATAAAATTAAAATTTTTTTTTTAAACTTCAAGATTAGATTTAATTTTTAAGTTTGGATATGAGATTAAATTTGAAGGATTTAATTATTAAATTTTTGAAGACAATTATAAATAACATTTAAATTTTAAGAAAATAATGTTAGATTTTATTTAAGAGTTATGACTTGTGAATCTGATTTAAGAGAAATTTTTTTATTGGATTTTAAAATTTAAAGAAAAATTTAAATTTTGAATATTTATTTAAAATTTTAAGTTATGAGGATGAAGATAATTTTAAGGACTTTGTTAAATAACAATAGTGGTTTGACTTCATGATTATATCGCTTAAATTTTGATGGTGGCAGAAAAAAATTATTAAAAATTATAAATTTTGAGGATAAATATTAATTTAAATAAAGAGTTAAGTATTTAATACGGCAGAATTAACGATTTTGTTAAATCATAGATTTCTATGAAGATTATGATATGATTGGATTTGTCATTAAATTTTGAGAAATTTAAGAAGATTATCATTATATTTATTTGACTACAAGATATAAATTTAAAATATATATTTTGAATGTTGCATTTGAAGTTTTCTAAGTATTATATTATTTGTGTATTTTGTGAAAAAAGAATCGAGGGGTAAGATCATTAATGGATTAGTGTCTGAATTAAAAATTTTGAGATGAGATTTTAAATTTTATAAATATATATTGATTGTATTTAAATTAGAGGATTGGATATTAATTTTTTTAAGAATTTAGTTATTAACTTAAAATTTTGGAGGAGATTGTAATAATAATGGAATTTAATTTTAAATTTGAAGATTTTCAGGAATAAGATATTTTTAGAAATTTGAAAATTTTGTGAAATAACAATATGGATTTACTTCATGATTATATGGTTTGTTGAATTAAAATTTTGATGGTAAAAAAAAAAAACTATTGAGGATTTTAAATTTTGAATACGATTTTTTTTTATGAGGGCTTGTAACCTCCGTATGCGAAAATTCTAGCTTAAATGTTGTTATTAGGTTAATTTGGGACTATTATAATTTTTCCACACAAAAAACTAAAAACTACTAAAAGTAATTTTCTAGGGCTTTCAAGATTTTATTTTAGTGTAAAATATAATTAAAAATGTCCCAAACTTTTATTTTAGATTCTAAATATTCAAATATATTTTCTAAAATTTTTTGGAAATTGTTTGAGTATTTTTAGTATTTATTGGGAGTTATTTAGGCTAATAATTTTTTTTTAGGACTTCTAGAATTTATTGTGCAGGCCAAGGAATATAGAATAGACCCAAATAATTTTTTAGGATTTATAATATTATTATATATATTTTTAAATTATTTTTAGAATTTTTAAAATATTTTTAGTATTTATTTTTATTTAAATAGTTAAAACTAATTTTTAGAGCTTCTCTTAATTATATTAGGTAACCTATGAACATAACACTATTCCAAGTATTTTTATAGGGTTTGTAAGCTCAAAATATATATATTTTTAATTTTTTCAGATTTTTATGATTATTTTTATTATTTATTTTGAGTTATTTAGATTTAAAAAGACTTAAATAATATTTTGATAAAGGTAAATCAAAAACAAATAATATAAATAAACTACTCAACCATATTTTGACACGTGTCCAGTTTATCCATTTTCTATCAACCGCATATATATATATATATATATATATATATATATATATATATATATATATATATATATATATATATATATATATATATATAACCTTAATTAGCCGATTAATTTTAGAGAGAGAATGGGGGGATTGTCATCTAATTTTCTTTTATCTTCCAAAAATTATTACTCATAGCTCAAGACTCCAAACGCATCTCCGTTTCTTGAGTTAGAACTATATTGAGGTTAGTTTTCTGAATATGAAATTTTTTTCACGAAAATTCAGAGTCTTACATTTTAAAAAATTCTTAGAGCACAACATGTCCGAATATAGACTCGTCTAGGTATTTTTGCTATTCCGGGAGAACCAGGAATCAGAATCATGAAACTATTAATGTTTCAGAAAGATAACACAACAAATTTTAACATATATTTTTTCCAAAATTTAATTTAAATTATTTTTGTGCTGTTAATTCTGTAGAACTTCTAGGTTAGCAATCAACCACCGTTGCATAATACGATTTTGTATGTGCAATAGTTTCCAAACTAATTCGAATCTAGATGAGCCATACATTTCAGAATATTTGTGAAACTAAAATATACAGGAAATAATGCATGAAAATCGAGTTTATATCTGTTGACTTTTTGGTCATCAGATCGTCTCGATTTACGTGCCATAAGTCTCGAGTTGATAAAATTTGATTTCTTTAAACAAAATTTAGGAATTAATCTAAAAATCAGAATAATAAAATTAAAATAGGATTTTAGAGTTTTTTTCAAGAATTAAATAGATTAAATAAAATATCTTTTGACATGGTAAATTCGTAATACATAGGCTATTTGGACTTTGACTTGGGTTCTGACTCGTACCAGCTAAGGACCACATGCGAGTACATTCTTTGATAGTTTCTATTATTTGATATTTTCTATGATGCATGCTTATAGTAGTGTTTTACCTGATTTTGGATACGATGGATACACGAATTGGTCTTGTATGGATTCATTTTTGTGAGATACGTATTTCCAGATCTATTGACTTTTTTTCTGGACTAATGAATTACTGGACTAATAAATTACTTGACTAATGTATTTTCTGGCCTGTTGACATCTTCTGGACTATTGAGATTATTTGTGTCTGGACTTGGATTCATGAGTACTAGGTGGATGGGAAAATACCTAGGAGATGCGTGAACATTCCTTTTCTATCCTATGGTCTTACTGGAATAATATCAGCCACGCATAACACGCGTGGTTTGCCGAATATTACCCCCTAACTGTTCACATGTCAACTTGGTATTTTAAAACACTAGTTAGATAATTTTATTCTAGATTAATCTATACTTGTTGATTGTACACTTGCATGACAAGTTTTCTAGTTAATATATCTGTCTGTCTTTACATGCTTCTCTGTTCTTCTTTATTGTCTTTCATTATTTCTTTATTTAATTGTTCCTCTATGATGTACCATATTCCATTATTATATGGTCATCAAGTATTTCATAACTATTTACTGTTCATAATACTTGTCAATTAACTGAAACTGCTATTGGGTTGTACTCGTTCCATCCTGTTTGGGTAAACATTTTTAGGTGACTTGCTATATCGCTCATTAAATTTTGTTGGAGATCGAGATGCTTTTGGAGGCCAATATTAGAATTTATATAGTTTAGCAACTTCTTTGGATTTGATGTTTAGCGGGTTTGTTCCCGAGTTATGATTTAATTATAAATTAAGAATCTTGTAAGACTATGTAAATGTTGTGAATGAGCAATAGATTTGAATTTGCGATTTAATATTATCTATTTGGATTGATGGACCATTGTTATCATAGACAGCGTACTACTGTCGATATTGCGGTGTAGGCTGGGCTTGGCCACGTACTCGTATCCGAAAAATGGGTGCGGGTCGTGACATACCGCAATGTCCTTCTCTTGGTTTTATAGACGATCGACGAGAAACTTAGTAGAACATAGATCTCTGAAAAATATGCTGAGCTCTGTCAATTGATCCCAAATGACCTATGGTAAGAATTCTCGAAATACAATCAGAATTAACTTCTCAATGAATACGTGATAATCAGGGCTCTTCATACCCGCCAGTTTGTTCTCCTTAAGATCGATGCATCTTCTCAAGTTCGACACGTACCCGTCTAAATATTTGAGACCCTGAATCCACCTACAAAGTCTTCCTTTATCCTCCTTCTCCAGTGAGAAAATTAACTTAGGCTGCTTTAACTTTCCATTCCCCTCCTCTATCAAATGTAACGCAGGACGTCTACATATTTCTTCTAAGTCCAATCTGGCCTTCAGATTATCTTTCGTCTTCTTTTTACCTCAATTACAGTATTAATTATGTTATCAAACACATTTTTCTTGATATACATGACATCAAGGTTATGTCTGATCAAATTAGTGCTCTAATATGGCAGATCCTAGAATATACTCATATTCGTCCAGTTATGGGTGTGACCAAATCTGTCACACTTGTACCCCTTAGCAGGCTCTTCGATAGCACTTGGTAAATCTTTTACCTCTTCCCATATCATGTATTCGGGCCACCTTGGCGGTGGATTGGCCTTCTCCACAATGCCCGCACAAAAAGCATTCCTGTTCCTTTGGTACAGATGATCCTTGGGCAAAAATTATCGATGACAATCGAAGAAGCAGGATTTGCCTTCGTGTTTCAAATGAAAACCCTTAGTGCAGTCCATACAATATGGACATGAGATATGACCACTAGCGCTCCATCCAGATAATATTCCATAGGCTAAAAAGTTGTTGATAGTCCACATAAGTGCTGCCCTCATCTGAATATTCTGCTTTCTAGAAATATCGTACGTGTTGGCACCTACTTCCCACAGCTGATTTAACTCATCTATCAAAGGATGTAAATATACATCGATATTCCTCTTCGGATTGTTCGGACTCGGGATAATAACGGTTAGGAACATATATGTAGTCTTCATGCACATCCAAGGAGGTAGATTGTACAGAGTGACGATCACAGGCCAACACGAATACTGGGAGCCCGAATATCCGAATGGGGTCAAACTTTCGGAGGAGAGCCCAAATATGATATTACGTGAATCCGAAGCAAAATCTGGATACTCTCGATCAAAGTGCTTCCATGCTTTCCATCGGATGGATGATCCAATACTCCTTCGATCTATTTTTGCCTGTGCCAACTCATGTTTTATGCAGTCTCTTTTACCATAAAAAACCTCTACAACCGCGACATCAAAAGCAAGTAGTACATCAAATCGGTAGGCTTTCTTACACCGACAGACTTTCCTCTATCAGTGGCCTTGTAACGATCAGCACCACAGAATCTACATGCGCCTCTATCCTTGTCTTCTTTGTAGTACAACATGCACCAGTTGCGATATGCATCAATTTTTTCGTATCACATCCAGAGCGATCTCACCATCTTCTATGATCGGTAGAAGTCTTTAGGAAACTTAGCATCCTCTGGCAAGCTCTCTATAATAAAATCCATCAATCGGTTGTAGTATTTTTACGATATGTTAAAATCAGGCTTGATGCTCAATAATCTTGTAACCACCTCCAGCGGTGAATGATCCTCACAACCAGAATATAATGGAGTCCTTGCATTCTCCAACAACTCCATAAACTTTGCAGCATCAACATTCGGTGCCTCCTCAGCTGTATCATGATTGTCCAGATCGAAACTAGGCCCCGTCGCATCAAAAACCATGTTCACCCACCAATCGTCGTAAGCAGTGTGGTCATGGACATCCATATACGAATCCACGTAAGGCTTCGACTCTGATGCTATAGACACAAGTTCTTCATGCATGGTCCACTGATAGTAATTTGACATAAAATCCTTCGAGTACAAATGATATGTGACTTCCACTTCTGGATGATATTTCAAGTTAGGACATCTTACACACGGATAATTAATTTTGGTACCGTCCATGTATTAAGGGAACACCTTGGCGAAATACAGAAACTGTTGTAGACCATCTAAGAATTCATCCTACACACCATACATGTCATCAGGATAACAGTTGTACATCCACGAACGATGACGCGGATAGTAATTCATATCCATTTCTAGATACTTCTCCAAAAATAAATAGACATCATTCAAGTATATACTCATATGAATATTTGGTAGTGTATATTATCCAAATGACATTCACTCCAGATATGCAAAGATGAATATACATTATTCAAGAAAATAGTTTAAATTATAGTACATGTCTCAAGTCTAAATGGATTTCATATTGATATTTTTAATCCACTTATGAAAATTTATCTTCTTTATTTAAATACAGTACATATACTGATACACCTAGTCCTAGCATTGATACTCAGGAATACCCAATTATGTTATACACCTACTCGTCTACACACACATAAGAATACTCAGAAATATAGTAAATGCACTGATACAACTAGTCCTAACACTGATACTTCTTTGTTCAGCTCTGTATCCTGGATACTCATATTGCAGTGTATTAGTGAGTGTCAACTTTGTATCCTGGAAACACTTGACATTTGTTTAGGCCATGACTTTCTAATTAAAAAGTCAAGTCATGGATATCCAGTGTCAATTTTTTTGGTCCAGGATACATAGTTGACACCCACTGATACACTCCTGGATATCTATACTTGACATGTATACGTGTGTCCGTGTTTGATAAAATGCTTACAACCTTATCCTCGATATCGTGTCCTAACCTTTCATATCCATGTGTCCTACAATTTTACCAAACGTATTATGAGATGACATGATACAAACATGTGTGTGTGTGTGTGTGCTCGTGTCCGTGTTAGGGTTAGTGTATGCATGTTAGTGTATCCGTATGTCCGAGTTTGGGTTAGTGTTAGTGTCCGCGCATGTGTGTGTGTCCGAGTTAGGATTAGGATACGGTTAGTGTCCGCAGCACCGAGATATCCACACACACACACCCTCACTGCACTATGCATAAGTGTGTACTGCATAACATCTCACTTGATACCCAAGATTACGTCTAATTAACTCAGATAGGGTGAGGGTATGTGTCGTATCTTGGCTATGAATTAGGGTCTGTGTCATGTCCTGTATCGTGTCAGTTAAGAGAGATAGGGTTAGGATTAGGGTTAGGGTTAGGGTCTGTGTCATGTCTTGTGTTATGTCAGTGACATATCGTGTCATTGTATGTGTCTGTGTCGTATCCCATGTCGTATCTGTGTCAGTGTGTGTGTGTGTTATGTCTGTCTCAGTATGTATTTATGACAGTGTGTCATGTCTGTGTTAGTGTATGTGTGTGTCGTATATGTGTCAGTATATGTGTGTGTGTGTCTGTGTGTGTGTCTGTGTCTGTGTCTGTGTGTATTTTACAACAAAAACTGTATATTTCTATACCCTTATATAAGTATCTATCTATATAAATTATTAATCCTCACTATCTCACTCATCCCTCACTCAAACATATACACATACACACCTCTCACTTGGACACTCTCATACACTTGACACACACACACACACACACACACACACACACACACACACACACACACACACACACACACACAAGGAACATGTGGACTATTATAAACTTGACACAAACACACAAGGAACACATGGACTATCATAAACTTGACACAAACACACAAGGTACTACCCATACCCAAACATAATATCTTGACTAAAAGACTGTCATGCCCCAGTCCCAAAATACGTAGGACTAGGAATACGTAACACGCCAGCCGTATGTATACGAACTCCAATATATGGAAACCATATACACACGTACGCTGTATATGAATATCAAATCCACAGTGGTAATATATGTCACAACAAGTCACACGCAGTTCTATATCTCATCTACAGCACAAATAATAGAATAATGGAATCAATAAATGAATATCAAAGAAGCAGTCTCAAATAGTAATCTCAAAGTGTGATAGTCGGGTGGAAAAAAATTCACTACAAATCGACTATAATAAACTACTAAAGAGAGAAGAGAATAAGCTCTAATATAAGAATAAATGTCTAGAAAAGAATAGCAACTAGAATCTCTAAACAGCTGCAATGAATCACATATAATCAGAAGGTAAGATCTCCTCAGACTGATAGGTAGCGTCAGGTCCAGGTCCATACTCCTGCGGGTACTCCTGCTCATCTATATCTGGAAGGAGAACAGGTCCTCAGAGGGACGTAACAAGATACAAAAATCACATGCCAATAAAGTACTGAAAATAAATATCCATTGGGTCGCCTAACCGTCTAAGTGAATGCAGTTAAGAACACCTTTCCCCACAAGTGAGCTATCTGGCTGAAAACTGGGATTTGGCATGTTTCTATTTTAAAGATCCAGGGGCCCAAAGGCACGTCGTCTTTTGAACGGCGGAGGCCCGCCAATGTATATATATGGGTCATCACCACCCGTATCTCCAGCGGAGAATCCGGGTGTCACAGAAAAAGTGCAAAGGAGCTCAAATGCGGTACTTTTTGTTTTTCCCACCCAATGCTCTAAGCATGTCATGTCCATGACACGATAAACCTCTAATAACCGCCAGGTCTACTAGCATGCAAAGTTTCTATTGACAGTTATCCCTATCCGTCGTACGACCTATACGTACCAGTGGCCAGCCGAGTACGCAAGTCCGTGTCCTACATGTGACTCACACTCGTGTAAGAATAGTGTCATGGCCAATGAAACATAAATGCCTCATGAAGATGGGGTAGTCTCATAAAATAGGTCCAATGCATATATATAAATAAAAATATAGTACGACGACACCGTCGTTGCACCCAAGTTTCCTTGGACGCACAGTTTATATAGCAGTTAAAATAAATAAACATGCATGCCTCATATGGAATATAAAAATAGTACAATGGCAAGGTATACTTGCCTGGCAAGAAATCTGTAAAGTGTACGCGTCCAAATGTCAAGGACACAGAACCTGGAACTAAGGGCTCCGAACAAACGTCTTCGGATGCTGAAATAAACATCACCAACATTTTCGGAATGAGCAAAATAGCTAAAAAGCATATCCCTTTCGTCCAATTTGGACACAGGGGCAAAACGGTAATTTTGGATAAAAGTGGGGTCCACGTGTGGCCTACTTTGCACCAAAAAGCGTGCCAAGGGTAACAGTCTCTAAATGGGACAACCTATAGGTCAAACAACTCTAGATGTCAATACGAACCCAACGGTATGTCCAAATGTGGATTCCGATGGGCCGAACAGAATTTTGTCCAAAAAGTCAACTGTGGGGCCCGCCAATTGGCGATATGGTCAACCGTCTCAGAAATGCATGAAAATTGGGTCACAGGACCAGCGCGTTACCACGAGTCCAGTGGCGCAAGTTTCTTTGCAATCTGACAAGCATGCACAAAATACGCGCGAGTTCTACAAAAGTTTTGACACGGTGTGTGTTCGCGGATACGGTCTGATTCCGGCGCGCACACGCGTCCGAATCAGTATCCACGAATTTTCACGTGTTCGGTTACGCTGCGTGCACCATTCGGTACACTTGGCACACGGTGGGGCGGTCCCGTTTGGCGGGGCGCGCTCTATTTTCCAACTTTTAGAAATCTGGAAAAAGTGGGTGCGCGCAGTTTTGTGACGAATATAATTCTGTCCACAGCAACTAATAGCATAGGGTTATTTAACAAAAAATAAACTAGGTCAGGTATTCTACAGGTATAAAAAAGAATCACCGAATTCGGATCTCTGTGGTGGGAGATACGAACTCGGCAATACGGGTGGTCATTCTGGAATTCTGCGATTCCAGAATTCTGTCTGCTCGCGTCGACTTGGACGCTATTTTTCACCTAGGGGTACACGTTTTTCGAGGTTGGCTATAAAACAAATATGGAAGAGGGTTAAGGGGTTATCATACCTATGAAGACGGAACATCGTTTGGTTGAGCGAGTCGACGGGAAATCACTCTGGAGCAAAGGTGCTTCAAGGGGGATTCTGCAGGGCGCGAGGTCGGAGTCGTCGGGATGGTTGGATGGCTTGGCGGGGCTTCTCTGGCTGCGCTGACGGCTCTAGATGGAAAGAGGAGGTTTGGAAATTTAGGTTAGAGTTTTTGAGAGATAAATATATATATATATATATATATATATATATATATATATATATATATATATATATATATATTAGGAAGAGAGAGGGTGAGTGGAGCGGACGGGTTGGCCGCGTGCAATGGGTCGAGCAAAGGGGGTCTGGTTCCTGGCCGCTGAAGTGGGATGGCTAAAGTATATTGCTAAGTGGGGCGGGTCACAGCAAACCAAAGTTGCTGAAGGGTTTAGTATAGTAGTATCATTGTTATTATTATTATTATATTATGCGGGTCCCTGTGGCACAAGTGTTGCTGAAGTTGCTGCTTATTGATTTAGCAATTGCTAAGTCTTTGCCTTATAGCAATTTCTAAGTCCTTTGCTACTTCCTATGTACTAACAGTTGCTATATTTAATAATTGTTATTATTAATTTAAGTATTATTAGTATTGTTAATAAATTCTCATTTAATAATTTCTTTTCTTAATCTTTTTTTTCCTATTAATATATATGCATATATATATATATTATATATATATAATATATATACTCATAGAAAAATTCTAGATTAGAATAATGCACAACATTAGGCTAGCAACTGCTCAAGGGTGTCTCCTGCATGGAATAAATTCCGAAAAATTCCTGATGGTCACATGTCCTCTAAGTGTCCGAACACCTAAAATAATTTTTTTTAAAAATCTATTTCTCCTATTTAGACCTAATTACTACAATTTAATTAATAATTAATAAATAAAAGGTATATATAATTTTCTAGGGAGGGGTTTTACATTCTACCCAACTTGTAAAAATTTCGTCCTCGAAATTAAAAATTAAGCCACGATAGAATGCAAGGATGGTATAAGATATAAATTAACAATGTAATTTCATACCTTGGTCTGCGAATAGGTTCGGAAAATGCTTGCGCATGTCGTCCTCGCACTCCCAAGTTGATTCTCCTGGTGCGCCATGCCTCCATGCTACGCGAACCAAGGGAATAGACTGGTTCCTCAACACTTTTTCTCGACGATCAAGGATTCCCACGGGTTGCTCTTGGTAAGACAAGCTCGGCCCAATGGTGATCTCTGAATGGTCGAGAACATGACTGCTGTCTGCCACATATCGCCTGAGCTGCGACACATAGAATACGTTATGTACTCCCTCTAGTGAAGGTGGTAGCGCAAGTCGATATGCCACCTCTCCGACTCTCTCGAGCACGTCAAATGGTCCAATATACCTTGGACTCAACTTGCCGCGCCCTCCGAATCGGATGGTGCCTCTGGTCGGTGATATCCTCAAGAAGACGTGATCGCCCTCTTTGAACTCCAAGGGACGACGATGAAGGTCTGCCCACTGCTTCTGCCTGTCTTGCGCTGCGCACAAGTGTCCCTGAATCTTCTTGACTGTCTCTACGGTGTTGACCACCAACTCGGGTCCCAGAATTTGACGTTCTCCTACGTCGCTCCAACACACAGAAGACCTACATTTTCTTCCATACAATGCTTCAAACGGAGCCATCTGAATACTCGCTTGATAGCTATTGTTGTAAGAAAACTCCACAAGATGTAGGTGGTCCTCCCATGATCCTCCGAAGTCTAACATGCAAGCCCTCAACATGTCCTCCAAGGTCTGAATAGTACACTCCGACTGTCCATCTGTCTGCGGGTGGTAAGATGTACTGAACTTCAGACGAGTACCAAGACTCTCCTGCATGCTCCTCCAAAAGTGCGATGTGAAGCGCGAATCTCTGTCCGACACAATGCTGACTGGTATATCGTGCAATCTCACGATCTGCCTCATATACAAGTCAGCTAAAGCTTCTGTAGACTGACCCACTCTAAAAGGTATAAAATGGGCTGACTTGGTGAGTCGGTCCACTATTACCCACACTGCATCTCTCCCACTTGGACTCTTGGGAAAACCCGTGACGAAGTCCATAGTGATGTGCTCCCACTTCCACTCTGGAATCGAAAGTGGTTGCAATAATCCTGCTGTCCTCTGGTGCTCCGCCTTCACTTGTTGACATACCAGACATTTAGCTACAAAGCGAGCTATCTCTCTCTTCATCCTATGCCACCAAAAGTGTTGTCGTAAGTCGCGATACATCTTGGTGCCTCCAGGATGAATAGAATAAATCGAACTATAAGCCTCTGCCATCAGCTCCTGTCGAATCTCTTCATTTGGAACATAAAGACGATCACCACATCGTAATATCCCATCCTCATGAATGCGCAATCCTGTCTGCTCTCCGGCCTCGGTCCTTGCCTTTAGTCTCCGAAATCTGGCATCTGTAGGCAAAGCTGCCTTAATCCTCTCTACCAATGATGATTGAACTTGTAAGTTGGCTAGTGTACCATCTGCTCCGGGTAATATCACTTCAATGCCAAGCTCTTGCAAGTCCTCCAATAGTTCCCTCTGTGCTGTCAAGAAGTAAACTGCTGGCTTTCGGCTTAACGCGTCTGCTATCATGTTAGCCTTGCCTGGATGATAATGTAGCTCTATCTCGAAATCTTTCATCAACTCAAGCCATCGACGTTGCCTCATATTTAACTCCTTCTGCATGAAGACGTACTTGAGGCTTTTGTGGTCAGTATAGATCTCCACTCGTTCCCCATATAAGTAATGTCTCCATAGCTTCAGGGCAAATACAACGGCTGCAAGTTCCAAGTCATGAGTCGGATAATTCTTCTCATGTACTCGTAACTGCCTAGATGCATATGCAATCACCTTGCCATGCTGCATCAATACGCATCCTAAGCCTTTTCCTGATGCGTCACTGTAGATCACATATCCTCCTGATCCTGACGGAATCGTCAATACTGGTGCTGTAGTCAGTCGCTTCTTCAACTCTTCAAAGGCTGCTTGACACTCGTCAGTCCATATAAATTCTTGATCCTTACAAGTCAAACGAGTCATAGGTGCCGCTATCCTTGAGAAGTTTTCCACGAACCGTCGGTAATATCCCGCAAGTCCAAGGAAACTCCTCACCTCTGCTGCTGATTTAGGAACATGCCATGTCTCAACTGCTGAGATCTTCTCTGGATCAACAGAAATACCATCTCCTGTAATAACATGTCCAAGAAATGAAACTCTATCCAAGAAGAACTCACATTTGCTGAGTTTAGCATATAACTGCTCTGTCCTCAAAGTCTCTAGAATAATCCGCAGGTGCTCCTCGTGCTCCTCGTGGATCTTCGAATAGACAAGTATATCATCTATGAAGATGACCACGAACCGGTCCAAGTACTGGTGGAAGACTCGATTCATCAAGTCCATGAAGATCGCTGGAGCATTGGTCAATCCAAATGGCATGACCAAAAACTCGTAGTGCCCATATCTTGTTCTGAATGCGGTCTGCGGAATATCCTGCTTCCGTACCTTCACTTGGTGATATCCCGATCTCAAATCTATCTTCGAGAATACCTTAGCTCCACTGAGTTGATCAAACAGGTCATCAATGCGTGGCAATGGATATTTGTTCTTCACTGTCACTGCATTCAAGGCTCTGTAGTCAATGCATATACGCACTGACCCATCCTTCTTGGGTACAAACAACACTAGTGCTCCCCAGGGTGATGCACTCAGTCGGATGAAACCTTTCTTCTTTAGCTCTTTTAACTGTGCCTTCAGCTCGTCCATCTCCTTCTTCGTCAGTCTGTAAACATGCGATGCTATAGGTGCTGCTCCGGGTGCTAGTTCAATTGAAAACTCTACGTCTCTGTCTGGGGGTAGTCCTGGCAAATCCTCTGGAAAGACGTCTTAAAATTCTGAAATAATAGGATGGTAGACCACATCGTCCATCGCGAGCTGCATACCATCAAGGATTTCTGTGGATCCTCGAGCAAACTCCAGTTCAGGCTGGCCTGGTACCTTAAAAAGAATGCTTCCTCCAAAGCAATCGAGAAAAGCATGGTACTTGCTTAGCCAGTCTATTCCAAGCACAATATCAAAAGATGGCATAGGAAGGACTAAGAGTTGGGCGTTCATCTCTCTGCCACGTATCACTATAGGACCCGTTCTACAAACTCGACTAACTAGTACAACTCCTCCTCCGGTAAGAATTCTAATATAACTAGATAATGGTGTAGAAGCAATGTTGTGTTTGGCAATAAAACTAGATGATATGAATGAGTGGGTGGCTCCCGTATCAAATAATGTCACAGCAGGAAAAGTAAAAGCAAGGGTAATACCTGCTATGACATCCACCTCATGATCCAGGTCATCTACCTCCAATGAAAAAGCTCGCCCGTTCCTCTGTGGCTGTCCATGTCCAGTCCTCATATACTGCTCCTCCTGAGTGGGTAGCGGTGGTCCTCTCTGAAATCCTCCTGCTGTTGGGGGTCGAGGTGCTCCCGGTCCGATCATCTGCTGGGCTGGCTTCGATGCTGGAAGCGCTAATCTCTGAACTGGCGGTGGAAGTGTCTGCTGCATGTGGCAGTCTTTCACCATGTGCTGTCCAGAGCCACATCTCCTACACTGACCCAAGCGGGTCCGACAATCTCTCGCAACATGTCCGATCCTCCCACAATAATTATATTGGGGTTTCTCCGGAATCTGGTACGGTGCTGCTCGGTGTTGCTGATGCTGTTGTGCCAAGGGACGTCTGATAGGTCATCCTTGCTGTGTCCTTGTCGGTCTCTGCTGTATCCTTACTGATCCTTGTTGTGTCCTCAGCTGACCTCCAATTCCTCTGCTAATGGTTTCCTGAAATCTGGCCTCTGTCAGTAGTTCAGCGTAAGAGACTCGGGACTGCGAGCTTGTATAATGTTAAAGCTCCTGGGTCAGTCCTCGATGAAATCTCTTAGCCTTAGCCAAGTCATTTGGTATCAAAGCAGCGCCATATTTGCTGAGTCGACTAAACTCGGTATTATACTCGTCCACGGTTCGGTTCCCTTGCTCTAAGTGAAGAAATTGATCATACAAGGTGTCCCTGACAGTGTCCGGGAAGTACTTTCCCTCAAAGAACTCCAAGAACTGCTCCCAAGTCTGGTAAGTACCCAACTGGCGCTCCATGGATTCCCACCAGTGATGGGCATTACCATCTAGAAGCGTCCGTACACCCGTCATCCATAGGTCCGTGGGTAACTGTGATGCCTCCAGTAGCTTCTGCGTGTGAGTGATCCAGCTGGTGGTCTCCTCCGGGCTCTCAGTGCCCTTGTACTGCCTTGCACCCATCTGAACAAAATCCTTTACGGATCCAACCCTAGCTCGAGGTACTGGAGCTAGTGCTTGGGCTGGTACAGTAGCATGTGCAGCCATCCTCTCCAGTGCTGCCAAAAATTCTTGTCTCTGCTCGACTTTCTGCTGCCTCTGCTCGGCTGCCTGCTGCCTCTGTTCCTGTATCATCATCTGAAAGAATTGGAACATCTGCGCTTGGCCATCTTGCGGTACTCGAACAGGTGGAAGGTTCCCAATAGGTGAAGCGGGAGAATCAGATGGAACTGGGGTGTGAGTCTGTCCATCTGGCCCCGGAAGCCTAGGAACCGTTGGGGTCCCTCCTTGAGTCTGACCATTGACTCCAGAAGTTGCGTCGCCATTGGCGGCAGTACATCCATTCTGCAAATCTATCTCTCTGCAGTTGATGTACGAAACGATTAGAAAAAGTACAGGAATCAAACAGGATGCAAGTATTAAATAGGAAGGATGAGTTTCAATCAGGCGTGGATGAGATCCTTATACTCTATTCCTATACGCAGGCTTGTTCGGTACAGTTACGTAACCGAGACAATATATTCTTGACCTGCATGGGCCACCACAAAAACATGTCACGCCCCAGTCCCAAAATACGTAGGACTAGGAATACGTAACACGCCAACCGTATGTATACGAACTCCAATATATGGAAACCATATACACACGTACGCTGTACATGAATATCAAATCCACAGTGATAATATATGTCACAACAAGTCACACGCAGTTCTATATCTCATCCACAGCACAAATAATAGAATAATAGAATCAATAAATGAATATCAAAGAAGCAGTCTCAAATAGTAATCTCAAAGTGTGATAGTCGGGTGGAAACAAATCCACTGCAAATCGACTATAATAAACTACTAAAGAGAGAAGAGAATAAGCTCTAATATAAGAATAAATGTCTAGAAAAGAATAGCAACTAGAATCTTTAAACAGCTGCAATGAATCACATATAATCAGAAGGTAAGATCTCCTCAGACTGATAGGTAGCGTCAGGTCCAGGTCCATACTCCTGCGGGTACTCCTGCTCATCTATATCTGGAAGGAGACCAGGTCCTCAGAGGGACATAACAAGATACAAAAAGTACATGCCAATAAAGTACTGAAAATAAACATCCATTGGGTCGCCTAACCGTCTAAGTGAATGCAGTTAAGAACACCTTTCCCCACAAGTGAGCTATCTGGCTGAAAACTGAGATTTGGCATGGTTCTATTTTGAAGATCCAGGGGCCCAAAGGCACGTCGTCTTTTGAATGGCGGAGGCCCGCCAATGTATATATATGGGTCATCACCACCCGTATCTCCAGCGGAGAATCCGGGCGTCACAGAAAAAGTGCAAAGGAGCTCAAATGCGGTACTTGTTGTTCTCCCCACCCAATGCTCTAAGCATGTCATGTCCATAACACGATAAACCTCTAATAACCGCCAGGTCTACTAGCATGCAAAGTTTCTATTGGCAGTTATCCCTATCCGTCGTACGACCTATACGTACCAGTGGCCAGCCGAGTACGCAAGTCCGTGTCCTACATGTGACTCACACTCGTGTAAGAATAGTGTCATGGCCAATGAAATATAAATGTCTCATGAAGATGGGGTAGTCTCATAAAATAGGTCCAATGCATATATATAAATAAAAACATAGTACGACGACACCGTCGTTGCACCCAAGTTTCCTTGGACGCACAGTTTATATAGTAGTTAAAATAAATAAACTAAATAAACAGAAAATAAACATGCATGCCTCATATGGAATGTAAAAACAGTACAATGGCAAGGTATACTTGCCTGGCAAGAAATCTGTAAAGTGTACGCGCCCAAATGTCAAGGACACAGAACCTGGAACTAAGGGCTCCGAACAAACGTCTCCGGATGCTGAAATAAACATCACCAACGTTTCCGGAATGAGCAAAATAGCTAAAAAGCACATCCCTTTCGTCCAATTTGGACACAGGGGCAAAACGGTAATTTCGGATAAAAGTGGGGTCCACGTGTGTCCCACTTTGCACCGAAAAGCGTGCCAAGGGTAACAGTCTCTAAATGGGACAACCTATAGGTCAAACAACTCTAGATGTCAATACGAACCCAACGGTATGTCCAAATATGAATTTCGATGGGCCGAACAAAATTTTGTCCAAAAAGTCAACTGTGGGGCCCGCCAATTGGCGATCTGGTCAACCGTCTCAAAAATGCGTGAAAATTGGGTCACAGGACCAGCGCGTTACCACGAGTCCAGTGGCATAAGTTTCGTCGCAATCTGACAAGCGTGCACAAAATACGCACGAGTTCCACAAAAGTTGCGACACGGTGTGTGTCCGCGGATACGGTCTGATTCCGGCGCGTACACGCGTCCGAATCAGTCTCCACAAATTTTCACGTGTCCGGTTACGCTGCGTCCACCATTCGGTACACTTGGCACACGGCGGGGCGGTCCCATTTGGCGGGGCGCGCTCCGTTTTTTAACTTTTGGAAATCTGGAAAAAGTGGGTGCGCGCAGTTTTGTGACGAATATAATTCTGTCCACAGCAACTAATAGCATAGGGTTATTTAACAAAAATAAACTAGATCAGGTATTCTACAGGTATCAAAAAGAATCACCGAATTCGGATCTCTGTGGTGGGAGATACGAACTCGGCAATACGGGTGGTCATTCTGGAATTCTGCTATTCCAGAATTCTGTCTGCTCGCGTCGACTTGGACGCTTTTTTTCACCTAGGGGTACCCGTTTTTCGAGGTTGGCTATAAAACAAATATGGAAGAGGGTTAAGGGGTGATTATACCTATGAAGACGGAACAACGTTTGGTTGAGCGAGTCGACGGGAAATTACTCCGGAGCGAAGGTGCTTCGAGGGGGATTCTGCAGGGCGCGAGGTCGGAGTCGTCGGGATGGTTGGATGGCTTGGCGGGGCTTCTCTGGCTGCGGTGACGGCTCTAGATGGGAAGAGGAGGTCTAAAAATTTAGATTAGGATTTTTGAGAGATAAATATATATATATATGTATATATATTAGGAAGAGAGAGGGTGAGTGGAGCGGACGGGTTGGCCGCGTGCAATGGGTCGGGCAAAGGGGGTCTGGTCCCTGGCCGCTGAAGTGGGATGGCTAAAGTATATTGCTAAGTGGGGCGGGTCACAGCAAACCAAAGTTGCTGAAGGGTTTAGTATAGTAGTATCATTGTTATTATTATTATTATATTATGCGGGTCCCTGTGGCGCAAGTGTTGCTGAAGTTGCTGCTTATTGCTTTAGCAATTGCTAAGTCTTTGCCTTATAGCAATTTCTAAGTCCTTTGCTACTTGCTGTGTACTAATAGTTGCTATATTTAATAATTGTTATTATTAATTTAAGTATTATTAGTATTGTTAATAAATTCTCATTTAATAATTTCTTTTCTTAATCTTTTCTTAATCTTTTCTTTTCCTATTAATATATATATATATATATATATATATATATATATATATATATATATATATATATATACTCATAGAAAAATTCTAGATTAGAATAATGCACAACATTAGGCTAGCAACTGCTCAAGGGGGTCTCCTGCATGGAATAAATTCTGAAAAATTCCTGATGGTCACATAAGTCCTCTAAGTGTCCGAACACCTAAAATAAAAATTATTAAAAATCTATTTCTCCTATTTAGACCTAATTACTACAATTTAATTAATAATTAATAAATAAAAGGTATATACGATTTTCTAGGGAGGGGTTTTACAAAGACATACCCAAATTTATATCAAATAACCTATATCATAGTTAAAAATTGACACTTATGATTACCTAAATATCTAAAATTTAACCATGATCATATCTAACCCCAATCCAAATATCAGGAGGGTGCGATTGCCTTAAAGTATTAAAGAATAAGTTCATGTATGGAAAAAACTAGCAAGCAATCTCAATAAATGATTCTTAAGTTTACAAACCCTAATTTGTAGTACAAGCATATCACCCGAAGGCCTTTACCTCCCATTGTAGTATGTCCGTGTCAGTGTTAGTATCAGTGTGTACATGACAGTGTTATTTCGAATAGGCTATAAGCACCAGTCACTTTACACACACACACACACACACACACACACACACACACACACACACACACACACACACACACACTCACACACTCCATGTTAGTGTTAGTATGTCCGTGCCAATGTAAGAATAATTATGGTGTGTGTGTGTCTGTATCAAAATGTCTGTGAGTGTCCATATTGGTGTCATAAGAATTAGGGTTAGGTTTACCTGACCGAGGAAGAGGACTGACTGATAGAAGAGCCAAAGACGAAGGGAGAGTCGGAGCACAGGGGGAGTCGGAGGGGGAGCCAGAGGGGGAGTCAGAGCACAGAGGGGAGAGAGCCAGAGCACAAGGGTGATTCGAAGGGGGGGCTGGAGCAAAGAGGGGGAGAGCCGGAGGGGGAGTCGGGGGGAGCACGGTGTTGGGGAGGGGGCCGGAGGGGGTCACGGAGTCGGAGGGGGCGCGAGGTTTCAAAATTTTGCGAATAAAAACTAACGGAGGAAATAAAAAATCAGAACCCTATATTAATCAATTTAGCGAAGTATAAAGTAGGAGTTGCTAAACGTTGCTAATTTTTAATATATTACGATGTAATTGTTATAATGTCGCTAAATATATTGTTGTAATTAAAATATTAGCGATGTTTAATGACTATTACCGACGTCTATAATAATAATAATGATAGTCACTGGATGACGCTGAACGTTGCCACTAACGACATTTTGCAACTTTTTTAAATGAAGTCGCTAAATTCTTAGGAATTGGTGATGTTTTACTCTGACGTCGCTAAGGACGTCGCTAATTGGACAAAAATTAGTAATGATAGATAAATGTTGCCATGCTTGCTAATAGAAAATTGTTTGAACATGTTTCATTAATCTAACTGCAAAAAAGATATAATTGTATGAATGACTTGTACTGTGTGCTATTGAACCTATCGATCGATTGAAAAGAAAAAAGATTGATACTATCAAATTGATTGAATAGAAGAGATTGGAGAGCTATTGGCTCTATCGCTTGATTGAAAAATCTGCTTATTTCTAGATATGTGCATCATATAGTCTTTATTTGATAGAATAACATTCATTCATTGGTCTGACAACTTGTGCACAAGGTATATCGGGTCTCTCGAGCGGTATCCTGGGGCACTGGGAACAGTTCAGCCTGGAAGAGGCTAATCGAACACCCTGAGACTTGTAGTCCTCCCGATTAGGGGGTATGGCTATTAGTGTAGTGATGAACCAAGAGTCAAAGCTGCTATTTTGAGTATATTTTAGTGCAGAGCAATTATATGTCTCAGAAACTATTAGCCGATCCGTCATTAGTGAGATGGGCTTGTATGTCCCAATTGCTAATCCCGAAAATCCAAAACTCTGAAGCCATCATATAGTTAGGACGCATACTTGGTTAGGCTTCTTGTATACCTAACTGTTCGATGCAGATATGAGCTGGCCAGAGTACCCATATATCTATGTAAATTGTTACTAACTTTAATGTATCCTACAGGGATAATCGTTCGACGAGGGATAAGAATCACTACTTAACTGATACATTAATTTAGCTTACTATTTTGTATTTCTCCTAGACTTGAATGTTTAACTTGAATATGCTACTGCCCTCTCGTATAAGATGAATAGTCCACTAGATGTTGGTATTGTCTAGAAGAGAGAATATGACTCACAACATATGTTGCAATTCATGATAGACTACTCCCTTTTTGCAAGATTAGTTTTATTGAACTAAACTCTGATTTCAAAGATGTTTCCAAAAAGAAGAAGTAATATGATTCTGTTCATGTGCTGCATGAAATAAACCTAGGTAAAAATAACAAGTTCACTAGTAATATAATATTTTATCACATGATTACTTAATGTTGGTTTTAGAGTGTGTTAATTCTGTTTGTTGCTTTTATACTCACTAGTACTTTTCCTAAAGTGCTGACCCCCCACTAGTTATGTTCACAGGTGCTGGATTATTCGAAGAAGCGATAGCTCAGCCTCATCCCCAGGAGCCAGAAATCTGGAGTCGATGCCTTGAGCCATATCGAGATATTTTGAGATATTTTCTGTATAAAGGGATATAATGTATGAAAGGACGTCATTATAATTGAGAGAGAGCTTGAGAGATTTATAATCTCGGCCAAGCTTCGCTTGTAACACTTTTTAAATATTAATAAAGAGCTTTTTTTTATGCCATTGTGTTCTTTACTTTTCTGCTATGTTGTGCCGCTACTTCTTACTCTAAATAGCTTATTTTGTCCTTTTTCAAGCTCTAGCCATGTGCAAGCATAAGTTAGGCGTGCACGATATCACGCCCAAGCGAGGACAGTCGGTTCTGCAAGGCCCCAAGCAAGGACGAATGGCCCTTGCGGGATCGAGGCATGACATAATGGTATCAGATCAACTCGATCCTTTGGCCATTTCTTCAACTAAGATATTTTCTTGCCACTTGATATCATTGCCGCAATGAGAGTTCCATACAATGGATCTCTAAATATTCTCAAAGATGCCGGCAAAAGTTTTCTAGATTGATTTATTGCTTGAGAGATGTGATTTCTGATTTCTGATTGCTAGAGTTTTATCGATTAAGGGTGGTGAGGGATAAGGACTATCGTTTCTCTGGATATCGAAAGTTTCTCTTTGAGTTTCGTGGACAAATTTTTTTTTCGGTGGGTAAGTATCACTATAAGAAAAATGGCTTTTCTTGACAGTTTTCCCCATCAAGAAAGGATTTTCTTGACGGTTATAGATCCATCATCTAGGCAAGAGTCAAGAAAAGTCCTTGTTTTTCTTGATGGTTTCAGGTTTAGTTATCTTGACAGTTTTAAACCCTCAAGGTAAACATGAACTTTTTTTCACTCTGCCCTAGAAGATGGGTAATGACCGTCAAGAAAAACCTTTCTTGATGTTTAAAAACCATCAAGATAATATTTTTAAAAAAAAATCAGATATTTCTTGACGTTTTATAACCATCAAGAGAAGCTAATTTTTGTATAACATTTTTTTGTTTATAATTATATATTATATATCGAACATACATAATATTAATATATTCCAAAAAATCACAAACATCAAAGAACTATAATAAACAATTTTTATATTAATAAACATGCATTTGTACACCACCATAAACATCCAACCATATCCAAATAACCAAAGTATATTGATTTTGTCCAATATCTTAAACATCCAAAATCTATTTATATAAGTAAACCAAAATATATCTGAACTCGGTAAACATCCTTCCCATCACAATAGATTTTGTCCAATATATATTATATATTGAACATACATAATATTAATATTTTCCATATAGTTCCTGAGAGTAAAAGAGAAATAGATTTAATCAGTATGTGTGTTTTTATAAATAGATATCAACTATATTAGAGAACAACAAGTTTTATTTATAGCATATATCAACTGTATAAAAGAAAAAAAATTTAAAAATTGACATATATTACTAGATAAGTTATATTAACTGTCAATTATCATAGTATATCAAGTATACCAGTGTCTGGTTATATCAATATATATACAATTAAATATGTATACATGAGTTTGTTGCTTGACCTGGAGCCAAGCTGCACTCCTAGTTCAAAGCTGAACCTGAGCAAATATTAAATATGCTTATATAAGTTAGTAAAAGCTACAATATATATCACCAAAACCTTAAACTATATTTTAAGTTCTATACTAAATATATAGTTAGGTATCTACAAAAAATATTTTACCTCCTACTGAAGCTACCTAAACTATAATTGTAATTTAAATCTGCAAATTTGTGTACTTAATACAAATCGCGTTCAGTTCTCTTTGAATAACAGTCTTAATCCTTTTTATCGATTACAAATTATCTTGTACAAAATTTTCTTATATATGACACCCTGGTGCTTAAATATAATCCAATTTAGAATTTTGTATTAGCGCAATATATTATTTTATCAATAACTCTTAGCACATAACTCTAACTTGGACATGCATGCAATCCCAATTTAGAAAGAGAAATGACATGATCTTTGAGTGCACACAAGTTACACAACATATGAAGATGAGAAATTTAATAGAATTTGTACGGGTAAAACATGTGGCAGTACTATAAGGCCTTATTTATCATTCTAAGAGTAAATAACTGGAACAATATTCTGAGTGCAGGTAGGTACGTAATGGGAACATAAAATATTACCCTTTTCTATCGTGCAATTTAGGATGTTCCTTCTTCATGTGAAATTTAGGACTACTAGAGTTCTAAGACAAAATACATAGTTTTAGACAAAGACACATTAATGTAAACCGATACTAATATGATTTAAGAAAATTTAAAAAGAACATAAAAAAATTCAGTGAGGGCAGCCCCCATTCGCCCCTATGTAGGTCCTCCCCTACTGGTACCTAAAATTATGTGGCCTAATTTTCAAACTTACAGGTTCAATAAACAAAGATCAGTATAAACGAAAATTGAATAGAAGAATATGGACCAACAACAAAGGTTAATAAAGATGGATTAGAAGGTTCTCATTATCGGATCCACTAGAGAAACTCAAATAGGAACTCAAATTAGAAACTTACAATAGGATTATGACAAGTGGAGGATTTTTTCTATTAAGGTCCTTGAATTTTTAGAAACTTACAATCAAAGAATTAGGTGCATTTAATCCAACAGTTGATAATTGATGGGTTTGAAAAAATTGGAACTCATTAGTTCCTCTAGGAATTTTGGTCTCATTATTTGTTTCTGATAATGGGTTACCAGAGTGAGAATGATTCTAATCAACAAAAATATTTATAGACTTGGTGACCCAGACTTAGACTAATATCTGTTCCAAAATTATATGGGAAGTGTCAGGGGCAGGTCTATAGGTTTTCTCCAATAGCCCTCATTCCTGATCAATGATTAACGAAGTCTAAAGCTTGCTTAGAAACCATAACTTATTTTTTAACTCAAACACATTAGCTTGGCCAATCCTTAATTTATATCAAATTATAATCAACAAACAAAGAAAACTGATCAATGAATATCTCTTGAAGTTTATTTTATATCTCTTCACTTGATTTTCCAACTGATATATAAAGTAAAAAATTTGCAGGGTCCTAAGTATATGAAAAGCTAGGAACATATCACTTCTCATTTTATATGAACATCTCTTTCACTATCTGAATATTGTCCTATATTGTATATGCTCTATCAAAGGAATGTATCACTTCTCATTTTCAAGACCGAAGACTCAAATATGCATCTATCAAAAGATGAAGAAAAGTTGAATAGAAACTTATAAATGTTCGATAAAATCAATTTATCATATATAGCCGTGCATGTGGTTCAACCGAAATAATATTAAGTGGGTTAAAGTTTAGATATTCTTAGCACTGGAATAGTAGTCATAGTTATACCAGGCAAATTCAATTAATCATGCTAATATGGCCAAACAAACATTATACGAAGAGAAAGAAAATCCAAATTTATATAATGTTTCATAATCTATTAGTCAGTATATAGCATGAACAATCAACATCTCAAATTTTTACAAGGGGTTATAGAACTTTCTACTTCTTTGAGGTATAAGTGACACATCGAGAAGTTCGAGTAGAAAAATTATGTTGAATATTTATATGAGTAAATAAAATTGGGGGATCAAGGTTGTTCTTTATAAGCAAAATCATCTCAAAAATTAAATAGTTTAATATTTTTGTGTTCTAAGTGTAATTATTACTATCGTCAGGAAAGGAGAATTCTAATTTTACTAGAAATTTAGTTTGCTTTAATGAATGCCTTGACATGTGATTTGATAGGAAATAACCATATTTTGTAGTATCAACCGATACTAATACGGTTTGACATGTACTGATCCTACTGACTTATACCGATAGTGACCAATAGCGATACGGTCTTGGCTTAGGTAACTTCCTAAGAAGTCTTGTCCTAAAACTTGCTTCAAGTATAGGATATTGAATAACCAATGCCAAATGGTTTGACATTTTTCTTGTAGTGAAAGTTATACAATGGGATTAATAACTAGAAGCTAATTTCCTATTTCAAACACTTCTTTCACTTTTTCTTTCATTTCTATATAACTTAAGAAGTATATAACTTTACCATAATAATTTGAGTGTCTTTAAGTATACACTATCAAAATTAAATATCAACATATGCCCGGGTAGGTGCAATCAAGGAAATCTATGCATAAATGAGCAATATCACTGTTCAAGAAAAGAAGAAAACAAAATCCAGAGTATTTATTATCTATTTTATACAACTCTGTATCTTAGAGGATGGATGTTTAGCTTAAGAACTTAGGAAAAGCATTAGTGTGGTTATCTATAGAGTTACCTAAAAGCTCTCACAGAACCTTGGATTAATCAATTGATACCAAGTAAAAGCAGTAAACTAAACAATACTAAATTAATATTCAATGTCACTGTATAACTGCAGAATCACACCCAAGACTTGAACTAACAACTAAAAATTAGAACTCTAAGGTCATCAAGATTAGGCATAATTGTTATATCTCTGACTAAAAATACATGATATTAGAATAAAATCATATTATTTGTTGAACCACAAGTTGACACATGCAAATGTATAGACACATTTGTTTGTTTGGAAGCACTATTTTCATTTTTGAGTAACTATTTACCTCTTTAGTAGATATGTCATCTCCTCTTGGTATCACTATATCATCCATGTCTCTCTACAAGGGGACTTGTTGTAAAGCACTACAATATTCAAACTATAAAAGTATCACAATATCTTAAAACTGTTGAAGGCACTAATTTCAGCATCTACTTCTTACTATCCATTGGCTAAACCTTGGTATACAATAATATAATATTATGAATAGGACATAAGAGCGGGTGATAGTCTAAATTATCATGCAGAGAGGTTTATGTCATTGGAGTTATTATTTAAGCTGGGAGCCTTGATTATAAAAACCAAAGCTACTATCACATTACTTTCTACTGAATCACTTTACATGCTACATCATATCTGTATGTACTTTAGTTTCAAACATTGTATCCCTTCTGATCTCAGTTTTGGAGTTTTTAAGTGTCTGATAGTATTTTTAACATGGCATTGGCACTCTCATATTTTCTATTGATTTATTTCCAATTCATAGTTTGTATCTGTCTAAAATGACCTTAGAAATCCTAGAAAACAATATCTAAATCTGACCAAATAAATATTGGCCTAAATGAACCAACCGGTTGACCTCCACACTTCTACAATCTACCTGAGAGGGAATGAGCCCTAATGGAACATAATTCTGGTTTAAGTCATCTTCTTGCAGCTTGCTGGTGAAGATTAGTGTGCCCTATAGATTTTTAGGCTATTGGTCCACTTTTACAGGTTAGTCATTTCTTTTTGTTGTGCAGTTCTATTTTGATAATGAGGAAAATTGGGATGTCTTGTAATTTTCAAGCGACTATTGCAGCCATCAAGTAGATATTCATATGAGAAAGTGAGGGATAGAGGGGTTAGGCTTGTACTTCACAAGCCTTGTACTAAAATCCTATGGCTTTAGTTTTTGAGGATCAGTCCTATAACTAATTGTGTATGTATAGATGATACTCGGTTGCTGATACTCATATTTTTGTGTCTATTACAGTAAAATAGTTAATTTTGATATATTCAGTTCTTTCATTTTGGAGCCGATAAATTTGGGGGTTTTGGGGATGGCTGAACATAGATTTTTGAATTGTGTGTATACAAGTTTAGAAAGTGATATATGTTGATGCTTTTACAAACTCATATTTGTGTGTCTATAAGTGAAACACATTTGTGTGAGAATTTGGTGATAAGTGATGTATGTTGATTATTACTAGAGTTCTAATATGAGCCTGTAATGTATTTCTGCAGGCGGGGAAGCAATATTTATATTGTATATATATAAAAATTAAGGTATATTTTTAGTTGGTAAGGCATAATTTCAATAATATTGGCACTAAAAGTTACAGCTAAGATGAAGAAAATATTAAGGCTCGTCTTGCAGGAAATATTAGATAACTGGTTAATGAATAATGAGCCTATTGGTGATGGAACAATATATTAAGACTGGATATGTACTCTTTGAAACCTGTAAAATAAATTAGGTTTTTGGATAAAATATGACCAAAACATAGGATAGATAGGAAGGCAGGTGGTATACCTGAATATAGAGCCTATCTTAGATTTCTCGTGGCCATTTCTCAAACCACACTATAAGAAATGATGCAGTGCATGATTGACTAGTATAATAATTCCTATTACAGTGAACATCAATGAATACCACCCCACTTTCCTCCTTGCATCTTGGTGATAGTATGCTACTCCAATTGTCATGATAAAAAAAAACAAAGACAGGTTTGGAAATACCAGAGACACTTGCTGCAACAGAGCCTAAAATAACCTTTACCAATTCAGACTTGTTCAACCAAAATAGATTATAAGGAACATAACTGTGTCCATTTTTCTCCTTTTCTTCCGTGGCTCCTTCTCTGATGCACAAATCATTGGGCTCGACAATTGGTCATCTTTCACATGCTCTTCAGAAATTTGTTGACTAATATTCTGGACATTTGGTGCTTCTTGTGTATCAACATTGTGCCTGTTTAAACATTCAAACGATTGGCAATGTCACTCTAGTGTTTCTTTTTTCTAACTTAAAATTATCAAATTTTTAGGCTCAAGTTTGTCTATTGGTGCATGTGTACATACTACATACAGACACCCGAACTTATACATAATTATTTCTTTCCATTGAGATATTTCAATTATGATTGCAAATATTGAAAAGCATAAAATTGCTGCTTTTCTTTAGTAAAAAAATGTTTATGTTTAGCTTGACCAAATTCTTGGTATCTTTCTTACATAGATTTTGGACTATTCTACTTCTTGTTCTAATGCTAGCTAGTATCTTATTATGGTCTCTCACTAAAAGAAAGGAGAGAAAAAAATTCTAAGGGTCAAGAAATATAGTCAAAAACCAACTCGTAGTATTGTTCCTATATTTTTGTCGTCAACTTATAGAACAACAAAGAAAAATGGTACAACCGGACATGTACATCTATTTGAAGCTCAACCATCAACAATTCCCTTTTCATATTGTAGGATAGTGAGAACTATATGGGACTTGGACAACGGTGAACTGACATCAAGGTTCACTTCATTCTTTCTAAGCTCCATGCACACATAGATAAGGATTGATACAAGCTACAGAGCCTGCGAGATATCATTCAATGGCCATATATTAGGTATTTTAAAGAATAAAAAAATAGTGTCATGACCCGCACCCGATATAGGGGCACGAGTGCGTGGGTACGTCCAGCCTATGCTGCAGCATCGGCGGTAGAACGTTGTCTAGGTCACAATACTATCTAATCAATCTTACACAAATATCCAACTCAATAAGGAGACACAGATATCATAATATAATATGGAATACTCAATCACAGAAATAAAGCATGATAATATATCGAAGGAAATAAATCAAATACAATACAAGTCTAAACAACAACAATAGTCTAACCTGCAATCAATAACATCCAAATCTCCAAGTATGCCGGAAATAAGTCCTCTAAGTCGCGGTCTGGAAAAATATTTCCAGTCAGGATGGAGTGAAGTATAAGCATTAATAGCAGTTTCATATATATTGACAAAAACTATAATACAGTATAAAGAAATACAAGATAGATATAAATACTGGCAATAAAAAATACTGGAGATAATATCATCATCAATGGTACAACTAGCAATGAACAGGAATACAAGTGCATGCTAGAACAATGAACTAGAATATAAGTGAATGCTAGAATAATAACTAGAACATATGGGAATGCTAGATTAATAACTAGAAATACATGTATAGAATAACTAGCTAAGTGCGTAAAATATCAGTATATCATGTGATCGGCTTGGGACTGATCAGGCTTGCTATGTATGATTAACTATTATTCATGTAAGGTCAGGCTAACCATCCAATTAGCTATGATGCAAGCAATAGTCAGGCTAATCATAAAAAATAGGCTATGAGGCATGTAATGGTCAGGCTACACCGACGTGAGGTGTGGGTGAGCTATGATTCATGTAGAGTTGGGTATGATCACATAATCTACTAATATTTCCCCGTACCTAGCTAGCACAATGGATCCCAATAATGACTCCTCGTGACAGGTCTCGATGATGCCAACTCGTGTATCCACAATGTCAGAATTATGTACGCTATACAACTAGAATCATAGAGATAATCAATATAATAAAAACTGTCAGAGAATGTACTTGCCTGTGGTCCTCTGCTGAAAATACGAATGTCCTATTTCTGAGGTCTTATCTAAATAATCCAACAGTCCTATGGATATTATAATATAATAATACAGAATCAGTCGAATCATAAGTACAATAAACTCAGAGACTACGCTAGGGGTTCTACTTGTCATCTAACAGGGTCAAGTATGTGTCTAGCTGCACAGGTGTCACGTCCTCAAATGCTGTGCATAATTAGACAGTCAATCACTAACACATGTCTCGCCAGTACGTCAGTGTACACAAGGCAGTCAACTCATAATTCTCAGGGTCATATAGTATATGCAATTGTATGGGAAAATCCATAGTTAACCTAGGGTTATACAGTACATATACAAATATTCATACTAGTATTAGTATTTAATTACTTATATATATATATATATATATATATATATATATATATATATATATATATATATATATATATATATATATATATCAACCAATATTATATGCATACCAATTGGAATATTATACACATACGCGTACGCATATGCATACGAGTTTGGTTTACTTGCATAACGTCTAGCAATCAATATCTAATGAACACACTATGACAACACATGCTAAAATCCTAACACCATCATACGTATATATACACAACATGAAAAGAATAACTCGAACCTGTGCGCACGTGAACGAGGGGTGTTCGAGTCGAGGTGGGTTATCGGGTTGTCGAGTCATCGAGGAGAGGTGCTGGATGGGTGGTCGGGTTCACTGGGAAGTCGATAGCGATGGTGGTTCAGTCGCTGTCGAGGGAAAGAACTCAGGCGGGATGGCTGGAGTTGAAGCGTCGACAGGCTAATTCAGGCAAGTCTAAGGTCGAAGAAGATGACTGCGGGTGGCCGTGGTGGAAACTTGGGGTGGTTTAGTCGGCGGTTTGTGCTCAGCCGAGATGTTCTCCGAAAGAAGGAGGGAAGAGGATGATGCGGCGGAGAAGGCCGGGGTGAGGCGATTCAGGCGAAGGGAGTCGGGCTCGGCTGCTGTCGAGTTGGTCGACGTGGAGACACATGCGAGGTGCTGGGGATGAGAGAAGATGATGGTGGTGGTGATAGTGGTGTTCAGGTGGTCGTGGCAGGGGATGAGGGAAAGTCGGGGCGAGTCGAGAAGATGGAAGGTCGGGGTAGTCGGCTGGGAACGGTGCAGTCGAAGGTGGAGGCGCTCGGCGAGGTTGCTGTCGAGGATCCTGCGGAGGTGAGGAGGAGAAGTCGGGATGACCGGAGAAGATGACCGGGGAAGTCCGACGGGGGTGTAGGAAGGGAATAATGTTGGGTTAGGTTTATGGTTTGGTTAAGGTGGAGGTGATGAAGATGAAAAATATGTAAAAAAAATACATATATATGTGGAGAAAATGGGTTGATGTTGCCCTAGGGATTTGGGCCGGTTTGGCACTCCTTGGAATGAGATTTTGCTTTTTGGGAAAGGGTTATGATGAGGGATTACATAGGAAAGTGTGAGTGGTGAGGATAATGTTCCAATTTGAATGAATGGCCTAGATTTAATATGAAGGGGAATGTACAACCAAAAATGGGAGAGAGAGATAAGAGTTGACCGGTCAATAAGGGAGGGGGTTAGTTCTTTATGTGCCTTGACCAATAGGATGGTGACACCTCATTGCATTTTTGCATAAAAGTCCTCAAAAATTAGAAAATTACACAGAAAGTGGGTTTTGGGATTTAATGGGAGGGAATACCATATTTGGTGTGATGTAATGGCTAAAAAGGGTATGTGGTGTTTAGTATGAGTCTTGAGGATGTGAATGGGGGTTTGGTTTTGTCTTGGGTTATGTTGGCTTCTTACACCAATTTAATTAAAATTGATGTAAATGGTGTTCTAAAATAAATTGGAAGTACATGGGGCTAAAATTAGGTGGGACACAAGTATCATAGATGTAGAAGACTCAGAATAAAATATTATCATAATTTGAGTTGCACAAAATGGGTCAAGATTATGTCTCCAATTTTGATTGGAACGCACAAAGATACAAAGTTGAATTTGTTTAGAATTAAAAATAAATATCCGTAACGAATATTGTGCGACTAAAATGAAGCACAAGATAGCATATTTATGAGTTACACAAAGGTCTGAATGGAAGACTGACACGTCTAGGACAAGGGTATAAAATTTGTTGGAAGGCAAAAGCTAGTGTAGCGCTCCCAATATCGAAGCAACGGTGTACAACAATTAAATAAAATCACGGTAATAATATAATCTCCAATATTTAATCCCAAAAATTACAAATTAAAATCCATAACCCTATAATTTGGTCAGAGGTTCATCTAGTAGGCTTCTAGGTCTAGTCTACTAACCCATACATTAAAGAACACTATATATATATATATATATATAATGTAATTATTTAAAATAAATACACATATTACTTATAATAAATAAAATGACAAAATTACCCCTATTTTAGAATGTGGTAGTGACAAATAGTAAGATGTTGCAATATTCTATATGCTTGTATCTCGCAATGTCGATATATCGTTAGCAACTTTTCCAATCTCTCTTCTTGATGTCGATATATCGACAAGAGATCAAAAGATACATGAAGCCAAAGTAGCTATTGTTGAAACGATGTGAGTGATCCTTTGACTCATTTTCTGAAACATTGTATTCTAAAATATTGTTTTCACTTTAACTCATTTTCTGTATGCTTGTATCTCGCGATGTTGCTAATCTATTTTGGTCGCACTTTTTTATCATGTTGTGCTTGTTTGGCTAAACTCTTATTTAATCGACATCAGTGACTAAACTAGAAAGTCTCTCAGAATCCCTGGAAATATCCAACTACACTTGATACTACTAGGCCATGGATGTTAAAAAAAAATTCCTTGGAAGTTTATAGTTAGCTTGAACTCTCTTGGATTGTACTCTTTGGAGTTTCTTCCTTCGAGATGAAACAACTAGCAAATAATTTCCATTGTATTAAAGTTGGTTATAATGACAAGATAAAAAGTGCAATAAAATTTGTTGTAGCCATTATTTGGACACCTTATGAGGCTAACACGGACTCTTGCTAAAATACCACAAAATAAAATAACACTACGAGGGTGGAGGAAGAAAGTCCACTCGCGAGCTTCGGCCGCAGCCCTGCGAGTGCGAGCCATCTTGCTGGAAGTGCGATGAAATCCTGGTTTTCCTCAGGATAATCTGGTCATACAAAAGCAGTAGGGTCAGAATCCCAAGCAACAAATACCACAAAGGAGCTCAAGATGATAGACTAAATACATCACAACATACAGCAGAAAATAGACATGTTAAAAAATAAATACAGATCATAACTTGTACGGTATCAATGTACTTGTCTCAAAAATATAACTGGAAGAACTGATAAGAAATGCTATAAAGGAAAGTAAGGCGACGAGAGAAAAGAGGGCATATGAACTACTATGGATCGGGACCACAACCATTTAACCAAATAAGGGCCGGGGTTGCAAACCTTCAGCCGAGCAAAACTTAGCACCTAAACCACGCGCTGAAAGAATGAATTAAAATAATGAGCTAAACGAAATAGACAAACATTCATTCCCCGGCCAAACATACCTACGGCTTGCTACAATTAACTAACTAGGGTTATCACAAACCTAGTTACTAACAAATGCATGCTTTGAAGAATATCGCTACCACCGGCACTGCAGTTAACCCAGATGGCCAAGGGTACGCTTGTATAGTACTTATGGTGCATATCACAAACAATAATGAATAAAGATCTAAAGCATATAATTGATAGCATAACAACATAACGTAAGCATAAACTAACTTTTGAAGATATAAAGAGGTTTTGTAAGCATAAACTAGTTTTGTAAATGGAACTGATTTTGTACACATAAAGAGATTTTGTAAATAAAACTAATTTTGTAAACATAAACTTATCTGTGAATTGTCTTGTAACATAACTGAAACTGAAACATATACTAAAATGCATATAATGAAAATACATAATGTTATGAACCGCGGCTCAATAACAACAACTTGTAGTATCGTAGCACACGTAAACTTGGTCAGTCATGGAGCCCTTTTCTAGCAGGGTTGGTCCATGCTGCATGGGGCCCTTAGAGATCAGGGTAGCTGGTAGCACAATATTTTTCCCTCTTAATGATCCAGGTAAATCTTATCTTGTTTAATCATTACTAAATTATTTTAAGTTCTCGAGTCGTGGACACTTGAGAACACCCTAGAATGAAGAGTCACGAGTACGAGCTTTTTACGAGTTATCTTATTCCTGGCTCGCGATACATTAGACAATACTCACACTTGATTGCCCGATGCCAAAAGTAATATATTTTCATACACAAATATTTTTAAGGTGTCGTGAGGATTGTGAACTTGTACGTAAACTGGTCGGGTAACATAAACTTCTATCAACATAAGGAAGCAAACAACATTAATCACCAAAGGAAACTATATTAAATGGACATAATTAAAAGGAACACAAAATGCACACAAAAATTTCTAGCGGCATGCGTCCACTGGCTACATGGACTCACTGGCTGCATGCACCCACGGTCCGTATTGACTCACTGGCCGCATGGGTGTTTCTTTGGACTTAGCAAAATTCTTATTCGTTCAGCGAGTGAATACATAAGGATTTCAAGGACTTAGTTTCAGTGAGGTAGAGGAGGAAGAATGAAGCAAGAATAGTAAAATAAAAAAATGAGTGAGGAGAGTGAAAATACTCATATATATATTAAGAGAAGAGGAAGAAGGTTTAGTCATGGGTTCAATAAATGAACCAAACCAAGTATCCAGTCTACATGTGTATCCTAAATCAGATCTATGGCAATGTTAATGGGTAATCTACTGGTCTCTGGTAGTCTTTTCCAACTACAAAAAAATAAAATGACAGAAACCCACATGAGAAATACAGCAGGAATACATAATCGAAAAAACTAAATCTCAAAATTCAAGAAATATCAAATCTGGAATTGGGTGTGATACTACTTTACTTTCTAATTAGTCTACTTTTCCTTGATCACCTTATTATATGTTGGATAGAATAAGAGGCATAGTTGAACTTGAGTGATGTTCTGCAACCCCGATCCTTATTTGGTTTAAGAATTTTGGATCTGATCTCGAGGGGTTCTCGCACTACTCTTATTCTCATTCATCAATATAATAAAGTGATAAATTATATGTGACCATTATTAAACTATCATGTCCTGACTAACTTGCTATCTGATAACTTATCAATGATCTGGATACTAGAACTCGTTCCTGCCCTGACTATTGTATCCGTGCTGATATACTTGATCGTACCAAGAGTGCTACTTGATATATATAGTTAGTCGTCGTGCTGTCATGCCCCAGTCCCAAAATACGTAGGACTAGGAACACGTAAGCATGCCAGCCGTATGTATATGACAACTCCAATATATGGATACCATAATACACACTTATGCTGTAATATGAATATAAACTCACATGTGGTATATGTATAGTGTCACAAGTCACAGATATACTAATCTCATTCACACAACAAGTCACAGAAAAGAAATAACTAAACTATAATGATGAGTCTGAATAATCCAAAATAATAGTCGGGTGGAGACAAATCCACTACCAATGACTATATCAATACTAAAATGAGGGAGAAGGATAATTCTCCAATATGAAATAAGATGATGATATAAGGTATCAGTGAAGCGATCCATCGCTAGAGATAATCAAAGATGCTCCGAAGGTAAGACCTCCTCGGAAGAGATAAGTAGTAATTCCTGATCCGTGCTCCTGCAAATAGTCATGAACATCTAGACCTGGAAAGAGACCAGGTCCTCAGAGGGACGTAACAAGATACATAAAAGTATGCTAATTTGAGTACAGTAAACATGCATAATAGGTAGAAAATATGTAAGTACGTTGTGCAAGACTATCTAAATAAAAATGCATAATAAGGACAACTTTTCGACGTATGGGCAGGGGTAGCTACTCTATCTAATCTCACAACTCACATATATGTTAAGAACATCTAGTTACTACGGTTTACCAGAGTGGTTATAGCCCATACGCCTACTGATTGTCCTCTCCTTCCATGATACTATGTGTCAAGTGTGTATCAACATGTATATATATATAGCATATACTTATGACTGAAAGAAAACACACATGCAATAAATATACAGAAATATAATAAGCATGCAAAGTACTGTAAGCAATTTGGCAAGGTATCTTGCCTGGCAAGGGAGCTGCAAAGTGTAACGTCCAGGAGTCAAGCACACAGGATCAAAAACTACGACCTCAGAATGAACGTCTCCGGATGTTGAAATAAACATCACCAACGTTCCCAGAATAAGCGAAATAGCTAGAAAATACTATCCTTTCGTCAAATTTGGACAAAGGGACAAAACGGTAATTTTGGGTCAAAGCAGGGCCCATATGTGGCACACTTTACACCGAAAAGCGTACCAGGGGTAGAGGTCTCTAAATGGGACAAATTATAGGTCAAACAAACTCTAAATGTCAGTACGAACTCAACGGTATATCCAATTTTGGATTCCGGTGAGCCGAACACAAATGCGCCCAAAATGTCAACCGTATGGCCCACAAATAGGCGGCTTGGTCAACTATCTCAGAATCACATGAAACTTGGGTCACAGGACCAGCGTGATACCATAAATCCAATGGCATTTGTTTCGTCGCGTTCTGACGAGCGTACACTAAATGGTGCAGTATTTTGCACAAGTTACGATACTTGGACTTTTTGCGGATATGGGTTGATTCTGACACGCACATGCATCAAAATCAGTTTCCGCAAAAGCTTACATGTCTGAACATACCCTACGCACCTTTCGGTGCAACTAGTACGCGACGAGGCGGTCCCGTTTGGCGTGGCGCGCTCCGTATCACAAATTTAGAAGTTGGAAAATTAGGTTTTTATGAGTTTTTAACCTAATTTAATTCAGCATGCAGCATCAAATAAAATATTTTAATTGACAAAAAATAATCTAGGTTAGGTGGTCTTCGCATAGCAAGAAAAAAAACTAAGTTTGAATCTCTGTGGTGGGTGATACGAGTCCGTAAAAATTGATGGTTACAATAGTTTTCTGGGGTTAAAAGTTATCGTTTTTCTCCAACTTGGTCTCGATTTTCGCTTAGGGTTACGCGTTATTCGAAGTAAACTATTACATAGTATTGGAAGAGGGATAGGTCGTGAACATACCAGTAAAGACGGGGTCGAGTTTGGTCGAGCGATGGAACGGAAAACGAGGTCGGAACAGGAGTAAGTCACTGTGTAATCGTTATCTCGTGCGCGACGTTGACGCAGACGCGCGGTGGTTGCTCCGGTGAACGGCGGCGATGGTGGTTCTGCGGTCGGCGACGGCCTCAGGTTGAGATGGTAAGAGTAGGGTTAGGGTTTCACTAATGGTGTATATATATATATATATATATATATATATATATATATATATATATATATATATATATATATATATATAGCAGGGTTTACTGCATGCGCGGGATTAGGTTGCTGTCGCTGCTGTTGTGGGATTGCCTTGCGGGTAGGTAATGGGTCTCAGCGGGTTTTGGGTATGGGTTACTAATGGGTTTAGGTATTAATTATTCATTTCTAATTCTTTTTCTTTTATTCTTTTTTCCTTTTCTATTCTATTTTCTTTCTTTTCTATTTCCAATTTTTCTTATTCTTTTCTTTTAATAAACTTTATATATATATATATATAATTCTAGAAATTTATATTAGTACATACAATAAATCTATCAATCTTCCATAAGGTCTCCTACATGGAATAAATTAAGGTAAAATTACGCGTCACTCCATAAATCCTCTATTACACAATCACCTAGAAATAAAAATTAAATAAATTTTATTTCTTCTAATTAGCTAGTAAATACTATAAATCAATTAAATAATTAATTAAATAGTTAATACTGTTTTTTTAAAATTAGGAATTTTATATTCTACCCAACTTATAAAAAATTCGTCCTCGAAATTGACACTAACCCATATTCCTAATAATCACTATAGCTATTACATGACATTGCTATCTAGTAGTGCTTCCTAAAAGTTATGGTCTGCCATTCTAACACTTCCTCATTTATTGTCAATATACTATTCTATTTCTAACCCATCTACACTACCCAACTTACAAAAATTCTACTAGTAGTCAAAGTCTCTTGAGGCTATTGTCTAGGTTGTAGGACAAATTTATTTATTGGGTCGAGTATCTTGGGATACCTGTCTGGAATCTCACAACCATAATTTTTTTATAACCATCAAGTATCATAGTCTAATACTGCCATGCCACCTGACCAGTATATCTGTAAATACTTCGACTACTCTACTATAATGGTCTAGCTGTAGATGTCACTACTTCGCCAACGAATTGTCATATTTGTCAGTTCGTAACAAGTGCCTTCAACTCTTTCCTAAGCTTAGTCCAAGTTTTTGGGAAACAGTTAAGGCCTTGACTAACTTATAAAACTATTAGAAGTATAAACTAGTTCAATAATCCAACTTATTCCTATTAGACTAAGGGATGTTATACATAGTTTTTAAAATAATAAGAGGATACATATATTGCTATAGTGCATATATATAAGGGTTATCATTAAGTACTCATCTTTTAGTTATTAATAATTTACTAAACCATTTATGTTTTAACTAACAAAATAAGGGTAAGGTTGAAGTAATTCAAATAATTTATAATGGCACGAAAGGATACGACTATGATAGGAAGAGTTAAGCACGAGATAAGAAATGGATATAGAAGAGAAGATGAGCCTTCCCAAGGGCGAGATGGTGATAGAAAAATAATACTACTACTGCTACTCGCGTAATCTATTTGTATTGCGTATATGCCATCTGGGTAGAATATCAATATATCTCATAACTGCTAAATCACCATATATATAATTTTACGTCTACTATGCACCTAAGATCTCGTGTCATAAAGGGGGTCATGAGTATTCAATGACAAATATAACTAAAGGTCATACCTGTATCTACGACTTTCTGTGCCTACGCTTCCTTATTTGTTATCATGAGTGCTTGGCTTATGGGGTATATCTAGTACTATCCGTATATCAAACTTATACTAAGCATGAACGTTCATCTTTTTGAAATTGGGGAAGACGGAAAACAATAATAAAGAGTTCAAGGAGGAGGTGATAGAATACGAGTACGGGATTCAAAGGGATTAGAGAATTCGAAAGGGAGTTACCAAGGCAGTTGTGGATTAAAATCTTATTTTAGGTAAATTCCTATTCACATATTCATATCAGAATAGTTATGTACTTGACATGATATGCTATGACCAGTCTAGAGAGCAAGTATATTCGTCTAACAAGTTGAGTCAACTATATCTCAATCCACATAAAGTAGTGATACGAAGAGCGAACCAAGCGCACTAAGGTTGATCAGACCATAATGCACTAATTTTGATTTAGAAAATATATTAGTGTAGGCCCCCAATAATACATATATCATGAACAAGCTCAATATAAGAATAAGCTTGCAAAACTAGGCTATAATAGCAGCATAAGTCAAGGTAGTAGAAAATATGAGTATGCTTGATTATGATGGAGGAAGGTACAGAATAATTTAAGTTCACCAAGAAGATCGGTATTGTGCCTCTACAGTTGCCATACTAATTTCTTGTCTAAAGTCGACCAAATGGGGGTTTGGGTCTCTAAGTTCTACAGTCTGGATAAACACTATCTTTTTATGCAAGCCTATAGTTGGTGTCATTCAATTATACTTCATTAATGGGTCAAAAGGACTATGTGATACTAGGTTATGAGGCATACTACCTAACTTATAATAATTTTACTAATAGTGTTATTAAATAATAGAGTGTATATACCTAGTACAAGTCATCTTTCTAACCCTTATCAAGCACAAAAGAAAAGATAAGATTAACGTTGAGAAAGGATTAAGCTAGATGCAATACAAGCAACCAAATAAGAATACGGAACAAAATCAATGGAGGTGATTAAATAAGTGGATGAGATCCTATATTCTAATCCTATGCGCAAGCTTGTTCGGTACAGTAACGTAACCGAGACAATATAATCTCGACCTGTATGGGCCACCACAAAAATATATCATGCCCCAGTCCCAAAATACGTAGGACTAGGAACACGTAAGCATGCCAGCCGTATGTATATGGCAACTCCAATATATGGATACCATAATACACACGTACGCTGTAATATGAATATAAACTCACATGTGGTATATATATAGTGTCACAAGTCACAGATATAATAATCTCATCCACACAACAAGTCACAGAAAAGAAATAACTAAACTAGAATGATGAGTCTGAATAATACAAAATAATAGTCGGGTGGAGACAAATCCACTACCAATGACTATATCAATACTAAAATAAGGGTGAAGGGTAATTCTCCAATATGAAATAAGATGATGATGATATAAGGTATCAGTGAAGCGATCCATCGCTAGAGATAATCAAAGATGCTCCGAGGGTAAGACCTCCTCGGAAGAGATAAGTAGTAAGTCCTGATCCGTGCTCCTCCAAATAGTCATGAACATCTAGACCTGGAAAGGGACCGGATCCTCAGAGGGACGTAACAAGATACATAGAAGCATGCCAATTTGAATACAGTAAACATACATAATAGGTAAAAAATATGTAAGTACGCTGTACAAGATTATCTATATGAAAATGCATAATGAGGACAACTTTTTGACGTATGGGCAGGGGTAGGCTACTCTATCTAATCTCACAACTCACAAACATGTTAGAAACATCATCAGCCGTCATACCACGGGGGTAGAGACCATCGTCACACCATCAGCCGACATACCGCGGGGGTAGCGACCATCGGACACGACTACCATAGTGCGTGCTAGTTACTACGGTTTACTAGAGTGGTTATAGCCCATACGCCTACTGATTGTCCTCCCCTCCCATGATACTATATGTCAAGTGTGTGTCAACACATATATATAGCATATACTTATGACTGAAAGAAAATACACATACAATAAATATACAGAAATATAATAAGCATGCAAAGTATTATAAACAATTTGGCAAGGTATCTTGCCTGGCAAGGAAACTGAAAAGTGTAACATCCAGGAGTCAAGCACATAGGATCAGAAACTACGGCCACAGAATGAACGTCTCCGGATGCTGAAATAAATATCACCAACATTCCCAGAATAAGCGAGATAGCTGGAAAATACTACCCTTTAATCCAATTTGGACACAGGGGCAAAACAGTAATTTTGGGTCAAAGTAGGGTCCATATATAGCCCACTTTGCACCGAAAAGAATGCTAGGGGTAAAAGTCTCTAAATAGGATAAATTATAGGTCAAACAAACTCTAAATGTCAGTACGAATTCAACGGTATGTCCAATTTTGGATTCCGGTGAGCCGAACACAAATGCGTCTAAAAAGTCAATCGTAGGGCCCGCAAATAGGCGACTTGGTCAACTGCCTCAGAATCACGTAAAACTTGGGTTACAGGACCAGCGTGATACCATGAATCCAATGGCGTAAGTTTTGTCGCATTTTGACGAGCGTACACTAAATGGTGCAGTATTTTACAAAAGTCACGATACGGAGACTTTTGCGGATACGGGTTGATTTCGACGCGCACACGCGTCCAAATTAACTTTCGTGAAAGCCCACATGTCTGAACATACCCTACGCGTCTTTCGGTGTGACTGGTATACGACGAGACGGTCCCGTTTGGCGGGGCGTGCTCCGTATCACAAATTTTAGAAGTTGGAAAAATATGTTTTTATGAGTTTTTAACATAATTTAATTCAGCATGCAGCATCAAATAAAATATTATAATTGACAGAAAATAATCTAGGTTAGGTGGTCTTCGTATAGCAAGAAGAAAAACTAAGTTTGGATCTCTGTGGTGGAAGATATGAGTCCGTAAACGTTGATGGTTACAACAGTTTTCTGGGGTTGAAAGTTGTCATTTTTCTCCAACTTGGTCTCAGTTTTCGCCTAGGATTATGCACTGTTCGAAGTAAACTATTACACAGTATTGGGGGAGGGATAGATCGTGAACATACCGGTGAAGACGGGGTCGAGTTTGGTCGAGCGATGGCACGGGAAACAGGCCTAAATAGGAGTAAGTCATTGTGTACTTGCTGTCTCGTGCCCGGCTTTGACGCGAACGCGCGATGGTTGCTCCGGTGAACGTCGGCGGTGGCCTCAGGTCAAGATGGTAAGATTAGGGTTAGGGTTAAGGGTTTCACTAATGGTATATATATATATATATATATATATATATATATATATATATATATATATATATATATATATATATATATATATATATATATATATATATAGGGAGTGTAAAACCCCTCGATTAATTCTATAGATAGTCGAATTTGGACTGGGAAATTTTTGGATTTAACAGCAGATGTTGAGGTTTAGGGTAGAGTTAAGTTTGTCTGTTATTTTAATTTATTTAATTAAAATCCTTGGCGCGCCCTATCATTGCTAAATTATTTGGAGCCCAATATCAGCCCATAAATTCCATCGAATCATTGTACTTCTGACTTGACTCGCCAAATTAGGCACTGGACTTTTCGTCACTCAAAAATCAGATTTTCGTTGTGCTCTAAATTAATTGCACAATTTTCTGAAATCGTAATCCATATTTAATTCCTTGTCGGACACCTGTGACGTTACCCTAAATTTTGATACCAACTTATCCCGTTGAGCCGGACCAACTAAAGGGTCCAAGACTGACTCCAAGCCCCCACCATTTTTGGCCTTTATGTTATTTTCGAATTTTGACCCCAAGTGCCCCCACTTAATTTAAAATTGTGGGACACTTTATTTCTATTTAAATCGGGGATACCAACTTTGTCAATCCTATTTTTAATCCTTAATTAATCCTAATGCCCATCTAATTAAACCCGTGCCTAACGCACAACACCCTCTCACCATGAAAATTACTAAACATAATTTTTTTCACAATTTTTGCGTCATTTTATGTGTTCATGCAATTTCCCGAATTTAGGGGGCTAAGTTACAATTTAGGGATTTTAGGTGCCCTCACCCCATTGGCCAAAACCAAATGTTGAGGTTACATGTGTGGTGACCGAATTAGACTCACCCCCTTCTTTTCTCATGAAGAAATAATTCTTCTCATGAGAAATCTTGGCCCTCTATTTTGAATGGCAACATCTCCACCCTCCATCCTTTCACCACTCCCTATAAAACCATCAAATAACCCTTCACTCCTCCCAAGCCGGCCCTAATCTCAATGCATAGAAAATCCCACCCCCTCTCTCTCTCCTCCCTCCTTCTTCATTCATACGTAACCTCCCTCAATTCTTCTTCTTCTTCTTCTTCTTCTTCTTTTGTTTCTTCTTCCTCTTGAAGAACTCCGGCCGGACTGTGCGTCCCCTGCTCCGGTACACAGCCATCCCCTCCGCTGGCCTGTGAGTCCCCCGCTCCGGTGCACAGCCACCCCCGCCGGCCCGTGCATTTCCCGACCCGACCGCCGCTGTGAAGCTTCCCGACCGACGGCCTGCAGCCCCCGACCGGACTGTGTTGTCCTCCCCCGCTCCGGCCTAACTCTCCCCTCCCCCGATCGGTAATGCAGTGCCGCTCTGGCCTCCTCCCCGTCCGACTTCTCCATCTCCACCCCCACCTGCTTCCACCTTCACCATCACCATTATCACTACCACCACCAGCTTCCACCTTCACAATTATCCCACCATCACCACCACCACCAGCTTCCACCTTCACCACCATTCGGCACCACCCCACAGCCACCCTCCACCGGCCGTACCCCGGCATCGTCGTCGTCGAGGTCGACTCTCCCCCTATCTTGAATTAATTTCCAGATTTTGTTATGGTTTTAAATAGGATTTATTTATATTTATGAATGTGTTAATATTAGCTAGGGTTTCACCTATGTATATTCATGTGAGCATAGTATTAAAGTTTTATTTATAGAGCATGTTGATGATGGATTAAGGTTGATAAAGGACATGGGAATATGACTTGTGGTATGTGGTGGAGGTATATATATTGATAGGATGAATGTAGGTTAGGGTTTGGCTTCGACATGAATTATAACAATTTTATTAAGTTATGTGTTCGTGGAGAATTGGGTTTTGCTCTTTAAATAAATAATCGGGATATATATTATATGGTGGTAAAATGCTAATTTATTTACGGAGAATTAAATTGAGGAGGAACAAGGCTCTGAATTGATTGAACATTGATGAAGGATTTATGTGTAGTGTAAAATGCTCAATTTAAATGTATGATTAGTAAGGATAGTAGGTGAATGACTGATTGAGGACTAGTGTGATCGGTAATTTAGAAACTGGGAATCTAAGGTGATTAACTTAGGGAGGCACCTGGTGATTGGCAACAATGATATTAAACGAAGGAATTAAAATCATAAACTGTGTTTTGAGGATGGCTTGATGATAAGGTACTGATGACTAGATGTTTTGACTATCATACCGATAGTCAACTGTGGTCAACCCCCCTAGTGTCTTGTCCCTGTGAGTCGTAGCTGAGACTGAGTTTAGGTGTAGATGTGTGTCGCATCCCTGCTTGGCGTAGAATAGATTATTGATTTTGGGTTGTATCTATCTCTAGGTATTGCGGGACCTGAGGGCTTGGACGCGGTACCGGGACCCCGTCATCAGCAGCCTCGCGCAGGCAAGTATACCTTGCCTTTGTTGCACTATTTAAATTCAGTTATTTTTAGTGGCATGTTTATTTAATTTAATATTATATAACTGTGCGCGTCCGAGAAGACTCGGGTGCAGTCAACGAAACATTAACGTTAGGACTTGTGTCTGACTTAGTGTCTAGTGGACCCACCTAAAGTTGTGGAGTTATTGGTGTGACTCCCCAGGCCTTGACACATTTCTTACACGTGTTGTGAGTCTCATGTAGGAAACAGACTTGCGTATGTGGTTGGCCACCTGTACGTGTAGGAGTGCGACGGATAGGAAATAACTGCTATTAGCGATGCATGATAGAAGACTTAGCAGTTATTAGTAGTCGGAGCATAGAATATTGTGGTACGAAGGTCCAATCCTTGTCCTTGTTTGGTTGTAAGGTTGGACTATTGTTCTAACGATAGACTATGAGCCAGAGCTACGATGCCTCAGCGTAGTAGCTAAGGCGTGTTGTGATACGACATGCATAGATCATTGGGCGGGGAGCCACAGACCCGATGACTTCCTATATTCAGACACCGCGCTCTTCGGAGTATTTTGGACGTATATAAATTGCAGATACCACATCCCTTAGAGTGTTGGAAGTTATACATATACAGATACCTCATTCTTCGGAATGATGGACGTTGCAGATACCACACTCTAGAGGACGTTGGACGTTATGCCTACACCTACCTATACGTTCCGAGGTTGTCCTTATATTGCATTCACTTAGATGGTTAGTACACCCCCCTTTATTTATTCAGTATTTATTTTATGGCATGATTCTATGTATCTTGTTACGTCCCTCTGAGGACCTGGTTCCCTTCCAGGTTGTTTGTGCAGTTGCAGGATACTTGATCTGATAGAGTGTGGATGTCATTGCAGGTATATTTATATTTCCAGCTATTTCAGTCTTGTATTATTTTCTATTTTATTCTGCTTATATAGCCTAGTGTTTATAGACCTATATTGTTCTTCTGGTCTATTCGAACGGATGTATTATTGGACTGCAGACTGATGATGGGTATCGTTCTTTCTTGAGATTACTTATCTTGGATTGAGATTTAGATTTAGTTGTTGTATATTAGAAATAGATTATTACTTGGATCACTTGACCATGGACAGCGTAAGTGCACTTCGTCGGGTCCATTAAATTGGAAAGTCCTACGAAGTCGTACCTGCTGGCCATTGCCACGTGTCTGGTCCCATGGATTTTGGGACTGGGGCGTGACAGGGAGCGGCGAGGTTTACTGTGCACGCGGGATTTGGTTGCTGCCGCTGCTGCTGTGGGATTGCCTTTTGGGTAGGTAATAGGTCTCAGCGGATTTTGGGTATGGGTTACTAATGGGTTTAGGTATTAATTATTCATTCCTAATTCTTTTTCTTTTATTCTTGTTTTCCTTTTCTATTCTATTTTCTTTCTTTTCTATTTCCAATTTTTCTTATTCTTTTCTTTTAATAATTATATATATATATATATATAATTCTAGAAATTTATATTAGTGCATATAATAAATCTACCAATCGTCCACAAGGTCTCCTACATGGAATAAATTAAGGTAAAATTATGCGTCGCTCCATAAATCCTCTATTGCATAATCACCTAGAAATAAAAATTAAATAAATTCTATTTCTTCTAATTAGCTTATAAATACTATAAATCAATTAAATAATTAATTAAATAGTTAATACAATTTTTTTTAAATTAGGGGTTTTACACGTGCCACATACTCCTGCTACGTGATATATATTATTATTTCCATGCACGGATCTGGTAGTTGGACAGTAACTTTAGTCGTAGATAGATAGTATTATTTGTTGCATCATACTTGGGTGAATCCAGATTTAACTTTCAAGTAACAATATGGATTATTATCAAGAGTTCCCGTACTTAGGGTACGACATCAAAGAAGGAATATTCATGTGACCATGGCATGAGATTCTAAGTAACCTAGGGTTAACTAGGAAACCTAATTGTAGAGCGTTGGGAGGGAATGGTATCTCGAGATTGTGCATGTCGAGCCATCCTAAATTAGCTGGGAGTAAAGGCTGGCCATCCCAGATACTGTATATCATCCGCACTTGTGGAGTAAAGTATCAGATTTAATTATAAGATCGAACCAATATATTTTCTATAGAAAGTTTGGAACTGTTACTGATTATTAATTAGCTCAGGGCCCTTGCGAGTGACTGGTATATCATTTATATATATTCATGCTTGCATATCATTGGTTCAGCCAGCCCTTCTCGATTATGGAATAATCTGAGCATACTCATATAATACATTACTAGGATAATCCAGAGATCACATATCAAGCCGTAATACATTATTGGCCGTCTAATTTGCTTATATATGTGCCTAGCCAGGAAAGTGGACTATCGTGGCATGATGATTCAACCTATGTCCATGTTTAGTTATTGGTTTGCATCTTTGTGCTAGAAACTCCATGGACTGAAGCTCTATTATTTCTTCTATTTTATCTTTGCTTGTGTATTGTGCCTTCTGTTGAGTAGAATTAGGAACATAGGCTATTGTGGCATGATGGTTTAACATATGTCCTTGTTTGGGTTGCGTTATTGTGTTACGATAACCTATGAACTGAAACTACGATGCAAAATATTTTAGCTTGACCATAATCAAGGGACGTATTCGATCTTGATATGATAGGGCACTTCATGTCCTTGTTTGGTGAAGGGGTATTGTATCATGTCATGGATGGGACATATGTCATTGATTGTTGGCTCATGCATCTTATACTATAGATCTAGTTTTGTTTCTTTATTTTGTGCTTTCTTTATGGTACTAGCTATTTGGGGTCTGACCCCACTAGTTTTGAATGGCCAGGTTTAGAGCCAGCACCTGAGGATCAAGCTTACTTCTCCGTCATTGATGGCATGCACCAGAATGATGACTACTGAGGGTCACGAGTGGGTTTCTTATTTTACTGTTTATATTTTGTAAACTATATTCTTTTAGACGTTTAGCCAACCTGCACCTGTTAGCCGGCAAATATGGACATTAGTTTCCTATATGACTATATTTATATTCAGACTGCAGCTGACTCACTGTCATGTATACTTTTGATTGTGTATTTGGCATATCAACTTGTATTGCTAGATCTCTAGAATATTATGATACGATATTTTGGACGCCTTACTACTTACTCTGAAATATTCTATGTTGTTCATACTTGTTTGAATGATTGAGACAATAGAAGTTCTTGACCCCAGGAGACTTTACTATTGTATGCACCCCCTTGCCTCTAGACAACCTTAACATATTATGAATTTTTTCGATATTCCACAATGTGTGGTTGGTTGTGTCATTTTTTCGATCTCCAGTATTCTAGTTTTGGGGCATGATAAGATTTTAGTAGTGGCCCATACAGGTCTGGCTTTCTTGTCAGACTTGTGGAGTGGCTTGATCAAGTATGTCTTAATCAAACTCGATCCTCCTTGAAATCCTGAATTCGTCTCCTCGAAACTTAGCTTGACGTCTGTACCATCGATTCCTTGATCCTTTCTCTTCCTATTCTTGATTTATCTTGTGTCCTTTTTTCTTAGTGCTTCTCCAGCATCGGTGGGTGGAGCACCAGCAGTTTCATCAAGACAAGGATTTGTTGCCCCTAGCGAGAGGCAACACATGTACTTGAAGGAATCAAGATAGAACCAGCAGAGGAGCATGAGGAGCAACATGTACCAGAGGCTTTAGTACCCCCGGTTGTACTAGTATTGCCAGTAGTACTTGATACACCAGCATTACTAAAAATTATATGAGGAATTATGGCGATACAATAACATCAGCAGCTTCAGCAGCAAGAGCATAATGTCTTGTTGAACCAAGAATTACAGACGGCTTTGGAATAAAGTATTAGAATAGATTCAGCGGCATCAGTGAGATTTTGCAGACTCAACCCTAAGTACTTTGATAGCACAGAGGACGCCATTACCGTAGATGCTTGGCTGTAGAACATTAAAACAATACTGACAACGACAAAGGTTCCAGCTGAGGAACAAGTTAATCATATCCGATTGTAACTCCAGGACCTTGCTAGAGATTAGTGGGCATCTGAAGAAGTTGGATTAAGATAACCTATTTCATGGGACAACTTCAGGGCCCATTTCAGAGTTAAGTATTTCTGAGTGGTAGTACAGTATGAGCTACAACAGAGGTTTATCAACCTTAAACAGTCTGGAAGGACAGTGGATGGCTATGTGACAAAGCTCTGTAGGTGTAGAAGATTTGCTCCGACGATGGTAGCAACAGAACCAAAGAGGGTGATGAGGTTCCAGTATGGACTTTAGCTGGAGATTCAACAATGGTAAAGGGCCATAACTACCAGACTTTCGACTAAATATTGATCGCATCTAGGCGATATAAGCTGACAATACTGAGGATAGCTTCAAGGACAGGAGACCAGAAGAGGTCTCATGCACAAAACGGGAGAGGAGGACAAGCACAATGAACGTAAGCACCATCTTCTGGCGTTCGTATTCATGAAATAGCGCCAAGGAGGCCAGTAGCATCGACAACAACAGCACCAGCTCGGCCAAACCAGTCGAGGCAACAACAACAATAGCGATTGGGGGACCCAGTCAGATGTACGTATTGTGTCAAGGGAGGCCATACTAAATATGTGTATAGGGCAGCATAAGGGCTTTGCCTATGATGTGGTTGTCCAGATCATCGGATTGCCAATTGTCCGTTGATGCAAAGAATTGAAGGACCGGCACCGCAGTTAGCATTACCAGTACCAGGAGCAACTCAAAATAGAGGACCAGCACTGACGATCAGGCCATTGGCTCAGCGTCCATTGCTGAAGCAAACTCAGATATACAATCAATAGAGGAATCAGCAGTATGGGCAGCAGAGACCACAACTGCATATTCAAGGAGCATCGTAAGGCCAAGGGCTAACTTTTACCCTATCTCTGGAGGAGGCCGTGGCATCAGGTGACGTGGTGGCATATAACATTTTTATTATATATTTTTCTGCCATAGCATTATTTGATTCAGGAGCATCACATTCATTTGTATGCACACGATTTGTGATATATATTGGATTGGAGTTCAAGGTATTGCCAGAGAGGCTGAATATAGTCATTGGTAATTGACTCGTAGGAGTCAGTAGAGTATGTGTAGCATATCCAATCTTATTATGCGGGCATTTATTACCTACAAAGTTAATCGAGTTCCCTGTGGGTAACTTCGATATTATTTTAGGCATGGACTGGTTGAGAGACAGTCATGCGATGATAGATTATCGTAGGGGTAGAGTGTTGTTTAACATCCCGGACAAGGAAGAATTTATCTTCAACAGAACGATGAAGGATCAACATAAAGGTGGCAGTACAGAAGTAGCAGGAGTTGGACGATGAAGAATTTCTTAATGTATTTTCGAAAGAGCTTTCCGGATTACCCCTAGTAAAAAAAGTAGAGTTCTGCATAGAGATAAAACCATGAGCAGAGCCAGTTTCTAGTAAGGTCTATCAGATGTCACCGATGAAACTTAACCAGTTATATCATCACATGGAAGTATTGAAGGCAAAGAAGTTTATTCGGGCTAGTGGATCACCATGGGGAGCACCAGTGCTTCTAGTAAAGAAGAAGGATGGGTCGACAAGGTTGTGTATCGACTATAGATAGTTGAATTCCTTAATAGTGAAAAACAAGTATCCATTGCCTATGATCGATTATTTGTTTGTCCAATTAAGTGAAGCAAAAGTATTTTCCAAGATAGACCTTTGATCAGGATATTATCAAGTAAGGGTCCGGGAGCAAGATATACCGAAGACAACATTTCGATCTTGATATGGACATTACGAATTCTTAGTTATGACATTCGGATTGACTAATACACCAGTAATATTTATGGATTTGATTAATCATATCTTCATGCCATACCTAGAGCAATTTGTAGTGCTATTAATTAATGACATTCTTGTCTACTCTAAAAGTGAAGAAGAGCACGAAAAATATCTTCGAAAAGTATTGTAAGTTCTGAGAGAGCATCAGCTATATGCTAAACTCAGTAAGTGTGAGTTCTAGTTAGATCATGTATCATTCTTGGGGCACATTATCTTAGGAGCAGGAGTATTAGTGGACCCCAAGAAGGTTGAAGCAATAGAGAATTGGTCAGTCCTAAAGACAATAGCAGATGTGCAAAGTTTCTTGGGATTAACTGGATATAACCGGAGGTTCATGGCAGACTTTACACGGATTTTGTACCAATGACTCGTCTAACCAGCAAGGAGGTACAATTGTTTTGGAAAATTGAATGCCAAGCAGCATTAAAGAAGTTAAAAGAGAAGATGATATCAACACTGATCCTTACACTTTCAGTAGGATCAGGAGGATTCACAGTTTATTGTGATATATTTGGAAATGGACTTGGATATGTAATGATGCAACACGGAAAGGTAATAGCTTATGAGTCTCGGCAGCTTTGTGATCATGAGAATAATTATCGAACACATGATTTGGACTTGGTAGCATTAGTGGTTGCTCTCAAGTTATGAAGATATTACCTATATGTCGATCGGGTGAAGATATTTACAGATCACAAGAGTTTAAAGTACATATTCACTCAAAAGGACTTGAACATGAGATAGAGGAGGTGGCTAGAGTTATTTGATGATTATGATGTGGCACTTCAGTACCATCCAAGCAAGGCAAATATAGTAGCAGATGCTCTAAGTTGGAGAGGCAGCATATTCATCTTGACAACTCAGAAGCATATTCTAGATGATCTTCAAGAGATGGACATCGAGGTAGTGTTACCTCAAGAGACGGGAGTGTTAGTCAGTCTTTAGATATAGTCAACCTTGGCAGAGAGGATTAAGTATAAGATTCTCAGATTCATAAGCTTGAGTCAGAATATGAGTCAGGTCTTAGAAAGGAATTAAGAATTTACGAAGACGGAACAGTCAGATTTAGAACCCGTCTTTGTGTGCCAAATGGATATATTCGATAAGAAGTGATGACCGAGGCACACAGTTCCAATATTCTATTTATTCCAGAGGCACGAAGATGTACCATGATGTCAAGCAATATTTTTGGTAGAATAAAATAAAAAAAGAGATAGCTCGATTTGTTTCACGATGTCTCGTGTGTCAGCAAGTGAAGGCAGAACAACGTAGACTAGCAGGATTGTTACAACCCCTGCCTATTCCAGAGTGGAAGTAGAAACATATTATGGTAGAATTTGTGACCGGTTTACCTAGATCCCCTATTGGACGTGATACAGTTTGTGTGGTAGTAGACCGACTCACGAAAGTAGCAAATTTGCTCCCCATATCAATAAAAAAGTCCACAAAGCAGTTAGCAAAGATGTACATGCGGCAGATAGGGAGGAAGCACGGAGTCCCAGCGAGTATAGTGTCAGATCGTGATACTCGCTTACATCTCATTTCTGGAAAAGCTTGTACGAGTGTTTAGGTACCAAATTGAGATTCAGTACCGTATATCATCCCCAGACAGATGGACAATCAGAGAGGACGGTCCAAACATTGAAGGATATGTTGCGGTCTTGTATCTTAAACTTTGATAGTTCTTTGGAAGATCATCTTCACTTATTAGAATTCTCGTACAACAACAGTTATCAGGTTAGCATACAGATGGCTTCTTTCGAGGTATTATACGAAAGAAATTACAGATCACCCTTGGTATGGGATTATATTGGTGAACAAAAGATATTGGGGCCTAAAATGATCATTCAAAAAATTGGAGTAGTTAAGCAGATCAGGGAGCGGCTTCAGATTGTACAAGGTCTTCATCGTCATTAGACAGATTAGTATCGTAGGCTGTTAGAGTTTTCTGTTGATGACTACGTATTTTTGTGAATTTTGCCTACCTGTGGAGTCATTAGATTCGGGGTTCGCGGAAAGCTTAGTCCACGATACGTAGTACCGTTCGACATTCTCGAGAGAGTAGGAGATGTTGATTATCGTCTTGCCCTTTCGCCTTCGCTTCGTAAAGTGTATGATATATTTTATGTTTCTTAGTTGCGTAGGTATGTCCCAGACCTGAGTTATATTCTCGATCACTCTGAGTTAGTCATTGGTGCCGACTTAACTTATGAGGAATAGCTTGTGTCCATTTTGTATAAGAGAGAGAAGGTACTCAAGAACCGAACTATCCGTCTTGTTCGTGTTTCTTGGTGCCACCACTCCTTGGAGGAGTCGACTTGGGAGCGCGAGGACGATATTCGGTCTCGGTACCTGCACATATTTGACTCATAAGTTATATTTCCTTCGTATGTCTTGCATCTTTTATTCCGTGATCGGCAAGCACTCATATGAAATAATTCTACATCGCTTCATTATATGTGTTGTTATACTTGCTTATTTTTATGTTAGATTGCTTGTAGTTAGTTTGTAGCTTGTCTTGATATCTCTATATAGCCTTGAGTTTGAATTCCAAGGACAAATTTTTTTTTTAAGGTGGATAAAGATGTCAGCCCCCTTTTTCGGCGCACTTTGACGCATGTTGTTTGCTTGCTTGGCCTTTGTTTAGAACGGACCCATGAATTTTAAAGAAGAGTGGGTTTGGTTGGTTTGGTGGCAATTGTGGCTTGGATGTGTTTGAGTAATCCAACTGTCCATATCTCAAATCTAAACCTATATATTCATATTTCTCTTTCTCTATGCTCATTATTTCCTTTCTATTAGCTTTTATCTCCCTCTGTAGGCAAGTAGATCTTACGCAAGAGAAGAACTATAAATTTATCCATGCTTTTAATTTTTAATAATTTATGTTTGTTTCTAGCTCATGTTGTTGGGACCGAGCTCCCCTTTATCTTTTATACTTGTCGTTCTTGATTTTCTTGGTTGGAATTGCATGGACCAGAGTTTGGGTCTATGGGTTCACTTTTGTTTTTGTAGAAATTGATCTTCCAAAACTTTATGTTTTGCAAAACTAATTAGCTCATAGTGTAGAGCACTAAATTATATATAACTTTGCTTTTGGCCGTACTTGTTTTCGAGTCCAGATAAGTTCAGTGCTGAAATATTATACAATATGTATACCAAATGGCTTACTGGAGAAGAAGAAGAACAGTGCTCTGTGTAGAGTATGTAAGAGAACCCATTTGTCATAGAAATATATATGTTTTACTTTGGGCGCATTTGTGTGATGTCCTAACTCCTCGTGCGTACTAATCATACTCTATTTAGTCTCCTAGCAAAAGTGTGCCAATCACACTCTTTGAGTCAGCGTCGCACTTTTGAGAGAAAACCCAATCGACGCACTTTGGTGTATATTAAATTAAAGTTCTCCCTAGAAACCAAGGGAAAGTGTGCCACAGTTAGTCTGCGCATTTTCTTCGAGTTTTAATCTGGTGCACTTTTTCTATGTTTCATCAGCCGACGCACTTTGCTTACGATTGATAGCTCGCGCACTTTTTCCTCTTCATTTTCATAGGAATGAAGCTTTGGTTAGTTTCTCAATTTTTGTGTTATTGATTTGTGTGCTCCTCGACTGAAGAGTTTTTCGACTATCCAGCTTTGACCTCGGATTGTGTGTTTTGTCTTGTAGCTAGCTTCCCTGTGCACTTTTCTTAGAAGCGCACTTTGTTCTTGACTTCACACTTTTGTCAAGTGCACAGTGTTGGTTAACTTGACAAAGTGTGCCCCCTTTGTAGCTCGCGCACTTTCTTGCGTAAGTGCGCCAACCTAGTTTTGTTTGTTTGTGCGCCTACTATTTCCTACGCACATTGAGCCCTGTAGATGTGGCCCTATATGCACTTGCTATTTTACTTGCTAATTAGTCTAGTTTTGCTTAATCACCTTATTATATGTTGGATAGAATAAGAGGCATAGTTCAACTCGAGTGACGTTCTGCAACCACGGTCCTTATTTGGTTTAAGGGTTGTGGATCTGATCTCGAGGGGTTCTCACACTACTCTTATTCTCATTCATCGATATAATAAAGTAAAAAATTATGTATGACCAGTATTAAACTAGCTTGTCCTGAATAACTTGCTATCTGATAACTTGTCCATGATCTGGATACTAGAACTTATTCCTGTCCTGACTATTGTATCCGTGCTGATACACATGATCGCACCAAGAGTGCTACTTGATATATATAGTGAGTCGTCGTGCCACATACTCCTACTACATGATTTATGTTATTATTTTTATGTATGGATCTGGTGGTTGGACAGTGACTTTAGTCGTTGATAGATAATATTGATTGTTGCATCACACTTGGGTGAATCCAGATTTAACTTTCGAGAAACAATATTGATTCGTATCAAGAGTGCCCGTACTTAAGGTATGACATCTAAGAAGAAATATTTATGTGACTACGACATGAGATTGTAACTAACCTCGGGTTAACTAGGAAACTTAATTATAGAGAATTGGGAGGGAACGATATCTCGAGATCGTGCATGTTGAACCACCCTTAATTAGTTGAAAGTAAAGACTGACCACCACGGATACTGTATATAATTCGCACTAGTGGAGTGCAGTATCTGATTTAATTATAAGACCGGGCCAGTATATTTCCTATAGAAAGCCTAAAACTATTATTGATTATTAATTAGCTCAGGGCCCTTACGAGAGACAGGTGCATCATTTATATATATTCTTGCTTGATATCATTGGTTCAGCCAGTCCTGCTCGATTATGGCACGATCTGAGGATACTCATATAATGCATTACTGGGATAACCTAGAGATCATATATCAAATCGTAATACATGATTGGCCATCTAATTTGCTTATATAGGTGCCTAGCTAGGAAATTGGGCTATCGTGGCATGATGATTCAACCCATGTCCTTATTTGGTTATTGGTTTGTGTCATTGTGCTACGAAACTCCATGGAATAAAGCTATATTATTTCTTCTATTGTATCTCTGCTTGTGTATTATGCCTTCTGTTGAGTGGAATTAGGAACATAGCTTGTTATGGCATGATGGTTCAACTCATGTCCTTGTTTGGATGTTGGGTTGTGTTGTTGTGTTACTATATGCTATAAACTGAAACAACGATACAGAATATTTTAGCTTGACTATAATCAAGGGATGTATTCTATCTTGATATGATAGGGCACTTCTTGTCCTTGTTTGGTGAACGGGTGTCGTATCATTTCATGGATGGGATATATGTCATTAATTTTTGGCTAATACATCTCATGCTATAGATCTAATTTTGTTTCTTTATTTCGTGCTTTTATTTATGGTACTAACTATTTGGGGTCTGATCCCACTGGTTTTGCATGGCCAGATTTAGAGCCAACACCGGAGGATCAAGCTTTCTTCTCCCTCACTAATATCACATACCAGAAGGATGACTGGTGATGGTCACGAGTGGGTTTCTTATTTTACTACTTATCGTTTGTAAACTATATTCTTTTGGGCGTTTAGCCAACCGGCACCAGTTAGCCGAAAAATCTGGATACTAGTTCCCTATATGACTGTATTTATATTCAGAATGCAGCTGACTCACTGTCATGTATACTTTTGATTGTGTATCTAGCATATCAAATTTTATTGCTAGATCTCTAGAATATTCTGATGCGATATTTGGGATGCCTTACTACTTACTCTAAAATATCCTATGTTGTTGATACTTATTTGAATGATTGAGACAATAGAAGTTCTTGACCCTAGGAGACTTGATTGTAGAATGCACTCCCTTTTCTCTAGACAACATTAACACATTGTGGGTTGCTTCGATATTTTGAAAGGTGTGGTTGGCTGAGTCATTCCTCCGCTCTCCACTATTCTGGATCTGGGGCGTAATAGAAATAAAATAGTAAATTCCTTAGATTAAATTTAGTAAATAATGAAGTAGGGTATTCCAGCTCTTATAATAAAATTCTGAAACATATGTTCCAACTCTTGTTAAAACTTATTCTACTTAATGTCCAAATCATTAACCACACTCACACTTTTCTCGAATCCTATTCTACTTGGTGTATAAATCAAAGTCCATAATCATAAGTCACAAAAATAAATTTTTATATGCAAATTCAATTTGGAGAACATTTTTGGATCACAACATCACCTATTAACTCGGTAATAATCTCATATACCCTGGATCAGGTAAATTTTCTTGATGGATGATGCTTAGAATTCCAATTCTACAAGTTTTATTTCCATAATTTCATATAAATACGAGAATTATTTGAAAAATTATAACAAGTGTAGAATTACTTGAGTCGTGCTCAAGAAACCATTTTATCAAGAGTCGAATTACTTGAGATGACCTCAAGAATCTATTATAACAAGTGTCGAATTACTTGAGTTGATCTTAAGAATCCATTATAAAAAGTGTGGAATTACTTGAGTTGTGCTCAAGAATTCTCAAGTGTAGTGAGCTAAGCCTCACATCGAACCATCGTATGGCCATGCGGATGTCAGCACTACTAATCAATTTTTAACAAGTGTTTATTACAAAGAGTTTGACTGTGTGATCCAAATAGTCTCTTCCACCTAATGCAATTCTATTAATTCATAAATATTCTTATCTAACATACAATTTAAGTTAAATTACATATCCGATTCGTATCTCGTCTCGTGTGTCAATTATCACACGCTTTACGAGGATACTATTCGGCAAGTAGTTCCTACTTAGCAAAATATTAAATATCAAATAATATATCTGTTTAGTTTGTTCATGTCATCACGTTAAAATGGTAATATTCTATTTGGTAAAAAAATTTTGAATAACATGAAAGTTGTACTCCTTATCCTAAAATATAAAATATTTGAGACTTTTGTTGCTCGTTTGTGCACATGTAAGTATTTCCTACGCGTCTTATATTCTAAATCCAGAATCTAAGATTTTTAGAGTTTAATCCTAAATTGAATAACTTATAAATATCTTGAAATAGAGACTAACCGATTTATTCAGATTAACTGACAATGGTCTCTCTAGAATTTCGTAAAAAAAATTGCAGTCTCCTTTGGTTTTGGAGCCCAAAAATTTCAATAATTTGTATAACAGACCCGGAGCAACCCTCCGTAGAATCTCTGGGTTCGCCGACCCGTTCGGTGGAGCAAATCTCAACAACAAAAATCACATGCAGTTAATGTGAACAGTAAAATAAATCCGCATGACTAGAATATGCTTACCAAGCTTGTTACCATAGCAATTGAGCAATTTTACTAGATTTCTTAACAATTGTAGGATTTCAAGGGAGAACTTGAACAGTCTTATAAAATTTATAACTTCAAGCTTGCATTTATAAAATTTATCTACAAAAACACAAGCACAATATAATCAACAATATTTATTTAATCATTCTTATAATTGCACATTTATATATATGGTTCAACCTATAGGTACTCATATGTATATATGACATACATGTATTACTTAAGAAATTTCTTCTCAACATACCTCTTAGAGAGTTAACTTCCATTAATACCAAATTCAATACTAATTCAATTTTAACCAAATTTGTATCAAGTTACCTTAAAATGGACCTTAGTACATGCTTCTATGTCCAAATCCATTACCAAAAAGTGGTCACACATCAATCTAGCTCGACATTTCTAGCATCCTAAAATTGATTATATCATATAGAACTAATTAACATAAAACCCAATTGATATATGCATCTATAGTGCATATTCAACAACTTGTGATTATGTATTAAATATAACTAAGAAAACAACTTAGTATAACACATCAACATGTTTCACTCGACGTTGGATATAATGTTCTTATGAAGTGTCTCTAGCATTTTAAAATTCTATATATATATATATATATATATATATATATATATGTGTGTGTGTGTGTGTGTGTGTGTGTGTGTGTGTGTGTGTGTGTGTGTGCGCGCGCGCGCGCGCATGTGTGTGTGAATTTAGTTCATGGCCATAAATATATCTATGAACCATTAACCTATAAATATATACCCGACATATAATTGAACATGAAGCGAACTTTATATTTCTACAATGTCGATTATATCGGTATATATTGTATTGTATTCTAGTCCTTGTGTCTGTGTCGTAATACTAAATTTAACCATGTCGTGTGCCCGAATTCGTATTTCGTCTTCGTGTCCGAGATATCATTCTTAATCATTCGTGTCCACGTATCTGAATCGTTCCTAATACACATGTCTGTGTCATATCGATATACCATATACAACTCACCCTAAATTCATAATTTTAAGAAAAATAAATCTAAAATGAAATATGATAAGTAGAAAAAAATAAATCAAATAAAAGAGATGGGGGAGGGCTTGCCTTGGGGTTTTCCAAATTGGAAAAGCTAGGGTTTGTGTTCCCTTCTCCATCTTTTTCTTCTAATTTTTACTTTTTCCAAAGGGGTTAGGGTTTGGTTTGGTGAAGATGATGATGGAGATGGATGATCGTGGTGGTGGTGTGGTGATGGAATTTGGGAGGGGACAGGTCGGTTGGCATGTCGACTGACGACAACAGCCGTCGCAGGCGAGGCATGGGGCGACGCCGGCCAGAGGTGCTGGGGTTGGTGTTGATGTTAGGGTTGGATGGCGATGTGGGTTTTAAAAATAGAAAGAAAAAAAATGATTAGAGAAATAAAAAATGAGGGAAATGGAAAATGAGAGGGTTTTTGGAACCAGGGAGAGAGATGAGAAGAGTTAGGTTGAGGGGGATGGAGAGGGAGGATGGGGCTGCAGGTGTGAAGTGAGAAGAGTGAGAGAGGGTTTATTATCTTTCTTTTATTTTATTTTTAATAAGGGATTTGTCTTTTCTATTGATTCCTATGGGTTGGATAAAAAAAATTGCCAGACCATTCCCTCACACAGTCAGGCCATTCACTGGTCTACTATCAGGTTGGGCGAATAGAATGTGTGTACAGGTGGGGTTGAAGGAGAAAGTATGGGTTTGGTGAGTCAATATTTGAGTTTTAAGAGATTGACACCTAGTAGGTTGAGGTGACAAGGTTATTTTTGAAAAAAGAAAAAGAAAAAGCAAATCTGCAAAGGTCCTTTGGTTAAATGGTGCATGAGGTGTCATGAATAAATATATAATTACATAATTTTCAAAGAGATATCTTGCAAAAATATAATATATATTAAAGAAATTTATTATTCATTATTGATAAAATAGTTTTAATTTAATAAAACAAATAATTCAATTAACAAAATAAATTTTAGGAAATAATTATATAGTGTAACAATTATATACTATGAATACCAGGTTATCCGATACCGGATTTCGTATTTTGAAAAGTAGCTATAACACCTGGCAACCTTGGAGTCTGGAGCGTGTGTAATGGTCGAATACTCCATCTTACATATGTTAGTCGTAAGATTTTTGATAACCCTATTTAGGTAATTATAGCAAGTCGTAGGAAAATACTTCGCCGCGTAATATTTATATGCTCTTTGGTCCATTCCTATTATATGCTTTTTGTCGGTAGGTGGCACAATGGTATAGAATTGCTCGGGAGTGGGTTTGAACCCTAGTTCTTGTTTGGTTTAAGGGTTGCGATCATGCTCTAGAGTAGTTCACGCACACATGTGTCATTTGCGGACCCCTATATGCTATATCACTATTTTTGCTGGCATTGTTTATACTGCACTTATATTCAGTCTTTTTATTTCTGTGATGGTGCATTGGTACCGTACTGGTCTCATCATTTCATTAGTTTATTAACATTATTATTATTTGTGGTTGTTATTTGTTGACTTGGACACACGAACAATGCATGGGGTTGCTTCCTACCTTTTGTCCTTGTTTGGTGTAGGGATAGGAATCAACCATATCGACTATTCACGGGTCTTCTTGTGGTTTGTTGATTTTTTTTTTTTTTTTGAGCTTTCTTGTGGTATTTGCTATTTGGGATTAATTCAATAGGTTTTGCATGACCATGTTCCATACTTGAGCCCAATGATCCACCGTCACCTTCACCGGATGTCCCATACTTAGAGGATTGCTGCACATGATAGCTCCCACTCTATTTTTTACACTAACTTTGTGGCACTTAGCCAAGGGAAAGAGTTAGCCCTTGTTCCTGGGAGTCTGTTGACTCCGTCCTTGGACGACATAATTGTATATTCGAGAACTACGAATAGTTTCTCATTTATGTATGTTTAGTATATTCAAGCTGAGGTACCATTTTGCTTTTAACTTTTATGAACATGTATATATTTGTATTTGGGACGCTTTATACACTGCATACACGATTTACTCTTTACTGTTTTCTTATGTTGATTGAGATATGATTTGTCTGACCTTACGAGACGTTAATGACATGTTAGAATCCTCTCACTTGTCTGTATTAGACATCCGTGAATGTCGTACGATGTTCTGGAATACTTTGTACGATGTAACTGGTCTAGTCCGTCTTCATTTAATTTTCTGTATTTAAAAATTAGGATGTGACAGCTAATAACACTCAATAGCTTTAACTACCACATCAATGATATTTGGGGAGATGGCAAAGGAAGCTCACAAAAGAACTAATATAAGTTGTGGTGGTTAATCCTATAATTAGTTTTGGCAAATTATATAACGATGAGTAAAAGTTCCCCCCAAAGGGGTGGACAAGTGTGAAATGACATCAACTATTGGTGGCGGAAATGGTTGAAATCGTCTACTGTATTATGATTTTTTTTTTGTATCATACCTATATAATATATAGTATATACTTGTATAATATTTAGAATTGTGCTTGTTGATATAATATCTGAAATCAATTACAAAAATATGTTGACATATATATGTCTACCTAATTGATCTTTTCGAAAGCAACATGAAAACCTAACCGGCCTGTTGGTGCTGCTAACTGCCAAAATTTAGGGTATTATGTTTGTTGCCAATTTGCTTTCACATTCCTTCTTGCACATGCCTGCTTGTTTTGCTATACAGTTACAAGCCACCTATGCTCTAGGTGTTGCAACAATGATAAAACATAATGAAACTAAAGTTTCCCAAGGTTGTCCTTGTAGATGCTAAACATTTTCGGAAACTTGAAGCCGTACAAAAAAAATTAAATTTGTTCATCAATTCTATCACAAACTCTGCACACAGTTGCGAATGACTGATATATTTCAACAACAATCAATCAATTCCTTATGTACGGTTGTCAATTCTTTGTACGTTTTATTTTCTAAGTGATGACTAATTCATCGTTGCATCTTTCTGGAAGCACAGTATATCCTGTTTGCCATGTCCATGAATCCGAGTTGTGGGTACACAGAATGAGTGCTGTTATGTGCACAAAAGCTTTTACTGCATAACAATTTATGAATTGATGAATTTGCAAAATGTATCATGAAGGAATGTTCATCGTGGGTGGCCCACCCACGAGGGCGGGTGAGAGAACTAAAAAGATAGTTCGAACTAACCAATAATAATAATTCATACTACTCTATAAAAAAAAAATTAATATTCATCATTTTTTTTCTATAGAAAAATATTTATGCATATGTTTACTAATTAAAATTATCCATCTATCTATACTAGTATAATGCACATACATTGTACGTATTTTATAGTACTTGAAAAGAGCAAACAATAGTTTCTTAATTGTTTACTACTTGGGAAGAGTAAACAACCACCTTCATTTTTTTCAATAAGTGATTAACTAACTACTCTTATTAAATTTAATGAACAATTTTAATTAGTAAACATAGTTAAGGATATTTTTTTAATAAATTTTTTTACTGTGAAGTCAAACTTTTCTTATTATATAGTACAGAAGTTTTTTGTTCCCAAAATATCCTTATTTTTGTTTATTAATTAAATTTTTTTATTTAAATTTAATATAGATAGTTAGATAATTACGTATAGAAAAAAGAGAGCTGTGTTTGCTCTTTCAAACTAGTAAAACAATAAGGGGCTTTACTTTTATAAAGTAGTAAAACAATTAAAATATTATTGTTTGTTATTTCCAAGTAGTAGTAAGAAATTAAAGGACTTTATTCTTCTCAAGTAGAAGAAAATTAAAAAACTATTATTTTCTCTTCCAAAGTAGCTTAAATATACGTGCAACGTATGTGTTATATCCCTATTTTTCTAAAATATGTATAAGACTGTATTTCGTAATTTGAGGACTTTCAAATTTGCGTATTTTAAAAAAATTTATATTATGTTCAGGATGTAACCCCCCCCCCCACCCTCGATTAATTCTATAGATAGTCAGGTTTGGGATTTGGAAAATTTTAGATTAGCCGCAGATGTTGAGGTTTAGAGTAGAGTTGTCTGTTATTTTATTTAATTAAACTCCTGGCGCGCCCTATCATTGCTTAATTATTCGGAGCCCCAATATCAGCCCATAAATTTCATCGGACTATTGTACTTCTGACTTGACTCGCCAATTTAGGCACTGGACTTTTCGTCACACAAAAATCAAATCCGTTGTGCCTTAAATTAATCGCACAACTTCCCGTATCCTAAAATCCATATTTAATTTCGTGTCGGACACCTGTGTCATTACCCTCAATTTTGAGATACCAACTTAACCCGTTGAGCCGGACCAACTAAAGGGTCCAAGACTGACTCCAAGCCCCCACCATTTTTGACCTTTGTGTCATTTCCAAATTTTGACCCCAAGTGCCCATATTTAATTTAAAAGCGCGGGACACTTTAATTCTATTTAAATCGGGGATACCAATTTTGTCTAATCCTATTTTAATCCCCAAATTAATCCCAATGTCCATTTAATTAAACTCATGCCAAACACCCAACACCCCCTCACCATGCAAATCACCAAACTCTATTTTTCCCATAATTTTTGCATCATTTCATGTGTTCGTGCAATTTCCCGAATTTAAGGTACTTAGTTGCAATTTATTAATTTAGGTGTCCTCACCTTATTGGCCATGACCAAATGGAGAGCTTACCATTCTTTGACCTAGTCAACATTTTTCCCCCTTCCTTTGCATGGAGAAACCCACTCCTCCATGTGAAATCCTAGCCCTCCAATTTAAATGAGAGCATCCCCACCACACATCACTCACACACCTCCCTATAAAATATCACCATCACCCTCACAACTCCCAAGCCAGCCCTAATCCCTAGACATTGGGAACCACACTCCCTCTCTCTCTTCTCCCTCCTCCATTTTATTCTCCATACAAATTCTTCTTCTTCCTTTCTTCTTCCTGGAGAGGAACTATCATCCGACCTGTGCACAGTGCCTCCGGCCGGCTGACTGAACCGACTCCAGTCTGCAGCTCCCCCCTAACCCGCCTACTGCCGACTGACCGCCCTCGACTCCACGACGTTGTTCCCCCCGACTACGGCGGTGCACCCCGTACCCGCGCAGCTCCGGTCTGCAGCACCCCCGTGCAGCTCCGGCGACGCTGTGCAGCACCCCCCCGATCCCGCTGTGCAGTCTCCCCGTCCGCCCGTCCAACCTCCTCCCTGTTATCACCACCACCACCATTAGATCTTATCACCACCAACACCACCACAAGCTCCCATTATCACCACCACCACCACCGCGAGATCACTACCACCATCATTGACACCAATCCAGTCCGGCCAGCACCACCTCGCTCCAGCCGCCTAGGTATACTTCTCCCCCTCTCTATACATTTATGTATTATTTTGTGTATTAGTTAGGGTTATGTTGTATAACTTGGTTGTGTAATGTTAGTGTAATGAGGATCCAATATGAAAAGAGATATGAGATTAGGGTTTAATGTTTAGATTATGTTTTACTTACATAAGTAATTAAAATGGAATTAAAAGATATGCATGGAAATTTTAGGGCTTATGACTGCATTGAGTATTAGGGTTTGATATGATTGTTCCACGCAATTGATGGTTAATTAAGGAGCAGGTTAAATGGTAGTGAAATGATACGGTGATAACAAAACATTGGTTATTTGGAGAGCTAATATTTGATGATGAATTTAATTGAGTAGTAGCTAGGTTATTGGAAAGCGCCATTCAAATATTGATTAATGGTTTGTGTAATCGAGGGTTTAATTGATTAATATTTATCTTATTCAAGATTGATATATTTATACGTGCATATTAATGTCGGTGAAAACCAGGGTAAAATCTGAGGATGATCATGACTTGAACTACTGAAAAATATCATGATGAATATTGGGAATTGAGGATTATGTCTGATGATATTATACAGGTGATTGATTTTGAGATAGGTATTATTCGGATCAAGGATCAGAGATTGAGGACTATAAAATTAGTAGTTAACTATTTGAGTTTGAGACTGAGTTTAGGTGTAGATGTGTGTCGCATCCCTGTCTGTCGTTGAATAGATTATTGATTATTGGTTTGTATCTCATCTCTAGGTACTGCGGGACCTGAGGGCTTGGACGCGGTACAGGGACCCTGTCATCAGCAGCCGCACGCAGGCAAGTGTACCTTGTCACCCTGTATTTCAGATTACAGATATTTGTTGTTCTTTATGTACATTATGCGCATATTTATATTGACATTCGATACTTCGCGTCCGGATCATAACCGGGTGCTGACGTTCGTCGTAACGTCTTAGAATAATTGTTAGATGCTTCGTAGTACCTCGATGCACGTACCTGAGTACATCGACACCCCAGGACACACTCATACACTGTGATCGTACCAGATTTATGTATCCTGATACTGACATCATGACCAGAGACTGGGACGACCTTAGGGTCACGTCTGTTGAATTATTTTTGTGTGTCGAGACTGTTAGATAGAGGTTCAGGTTCAGTGCACCATCGTTGACCGCTTGGGAAGGGGAAGACAGTTACTAGACGTTTGGGCTCCTCTACACGCGCTTATATATATATATGTAGTGTTCCTGTATTCTAGAGTAGTGTATCACCCGTGTGACTCTGTGCTCGGAGCTACGGTACGTCCCGTGTGTTTTCATGTCCGGAGCTACGGTTTTATTTTGGACAGCCCACACGTCGAACATTGTCTTTAAACTGTGTCACACTTGTTTGGTTTTGATAGAGTACCCTGTTGTTGCACTTGTACTTTTTTATTTACTTGGCATGTTGTATTTTTGTACCTTGTTACGTCCCTATGAGGACCTGGTTCCCTTCCAGGTGTAGGAGACGAGGATTACCCGGAGGAGTACGGTCCGGGCATATATCCAGCAGTTGTACTCACTGCCGAGGATGAGGTCATCCCTGAGGACTTCGCCTAATCGCTGGTAGTGACTCCTTCCTTGGGACGGTATCATTACCTAGTTTCCTGATGTTGTTCCAAGTTATCTTATTGCTTACTTTCATTACAGTATTTGTACTAGCGGGTTTGTTTCCGTATGACTACTCTAGTATTTGTACTTGATGCTTATCTTGGACATTTCCTTTCTGCACATTAGTTGTTGTATTTACCTCTATTGTGCTCTTATATTGTTGCATGTGGATGAGATTTAGATTGACTATTTATGTGTTATGTGATGGGTTATTCATTGTACTTTACAGCTTAAGTGTACTCCGACGGGCCCATTAGATTGGGATGTCCGCCGAAGTGCGCTGCTGGCCATTGCCACGTGACTCGGTTCCTTACCTATGGAACCGGGGCGTGACACAGGATCTTGATTGGCTTAGTTGTTGAGGCTTGACTTTTTATTGTTGTTGTTGTTATTTATTGATTAGTATTAGTTTGTTATTATTATTGGTATTTGTGATAATATTGGTATCTCAATTTTAATGATTATTATTTTTATTATTATTTCTATTTGCTATTTATATTTCTATTGATTTTTTATTATTATTATTATTATTATTATCATTATTATTATTATTAACTTCCCCTAACCCCAAACCCCTCTTCCCTCCATCTCATAGCCGCCCCTCTCTTCCCCTATCACTCCCCCGCTCACTCCCTCTACACCCTTTCTCTCCCTCACTCACCCGCTGGAGCACCCCCCCCCCCTCATGTCTCTCCCGCTCTCCCGCTCTTCTCTCCCTTTCTCTCCAAGGCTCTCATTCTCTCTCTCTCTCCCCTCGTACTCTCTCGATCTCTCTCTACTGATCCCCCTCTCTAGTCCTCTCTTTCTGATCTCTCCCTCTCTCTCTCGGTCTCTGCCCCTCTCACTCGATATCACTCTCCCTCCCTCTTGATCTCCTCCCCCCCCCCTCTCTCTCTCTCTCTCTCTCGGTCTCCCCGACCCGGATCCACCATTTTCACCACCACTTCCAGTACTGCCACAACCACTTTCACCACCATCGTCGTCGTTTTTACCATATTCATCGTCCCTCTCTCTCTCTCTCTCTCTCTCTCTCTCTCTCTCTCTCTCTCTCTCTTTTTCCCTCACGATTCGCTCGCCTTGAGCCACGTGTTGCCTCGGACAACAAGACACCTCGAGTCCCGTATCTCGATTTGCGTACAGTCTTGATTCCTGTGTCTCGGCCTTTGTGACAATCTCGTAATCTGTTCCGCATTGATTTTTGTGCATGCTTCCATTTACATGTCGCATTGACTTGCGTACTTCGTATTTCCTTGAACTTTGTGTATGTCTCGATTTACGTACACATTCTGTTTCTCGTGCGCATCTTGATTTATGTACGCACCTCGAGTTTGGTGAGTGTATCGATCTGTGTGCCTCAGTTTTTGTACCAGATTCATGTACTACTTGTGGGACACACACGATATAATCCTCTGCCATCCCTTGTGATTTTCTGTTAATAGTTTATTATTTAATGCTAATGATTGTTGTTACTTGGATCCAGAGTGTCGAAGACTTGCATATCTAGCCGAGCCCTCTAGGCGAGTACCCCTTGCTCGGTGATGGCTTCGTGCCTAGGCACTTCTTGTCCTGTATTTAATTATTATAAATTATTGTACTTGTAAACTATGAATTTATAGTGGATCTATAAAATATTGCTATTAGTGTAGAATGGTTCGGTATCGGGCCGACACCCATATCGAATAACTCAAACGAGACATCCACGCCTCCGAGGACACGAGCACGACGTGTTTGTGAGCATCGTCCCTATATGCCCCGTATCCGACTCGCGATCGGGTTACAGTTTCGCACTAGATATTTGGACTTGTGCATTTTTGTTTGGTTAAGGACAACGAACCTTGTGGTGGTGCGTCTTTTGCGGAAATTTTTGTTTTGTATTGACTTGGTGATTAGTACGCATCTTAGCATTGTTGGAGGCCGAGACTTAGTGTTCTTGACTAGGGCTTGGTGCCCAGTACGCATCGTAGCGCTGTTGGAGGCCGAGAGTTAGTGTTCTTGGCTAGGGATATAAGACAAGTTGCGCCGGGTGGATTTTTTTGTCGTGCAGATTGTGTTCCGGTCCTAGAAATATAGGGGAGGTTCTGCCGAAATTTTCTAAAATTTTGGTCAGAATTTTGGTTCGGGAATTTGGTTTGGGATTTGGTTTAGGATGTTGGTTCAAAATTTTGGTTCGAAAATTTATTCTGGATTTTGGTTCAGGATTTTCGGTCGGGAATTTGGTTCAGGGATCTAGGTTGTCACGACCCGCACCCGGATATTCGGGCACGAGTACGTGGATACGTCCAGCCTACGCCACAGTGTCGGCGGTAGTACGCTGTCTAGGTCATATTCACAGTTAATTTAAATCTAGCTCATTCACAATAACAAATAGGCAAGGATGATAACAGAAAATAGGAATGTTAAGATTTCATAAAACAAAATGTGACAAACAGATCCATAGTTTATTACAGAACCAGAAGATAAATCGGGGACAAACCCGATTACTATGCTGAAAGGAAAAACTAGCTAACTGTTTAACTACTCCTCAAAAGTAGTCTCCTGAGTAGGAACCGGCTCCTCAAAAGTATCAGCTGCTACCTCATATGGGCCATAAAAGGTGGGGGCATAGTCCTCATCATCGCCTAATATCAACGGATCCAGTCAGGAAAGGAGCAAAGTACCAATGCACAACAAAGCTTAAACTAAATATTTATGACAAGTAGTGAAAACTGACTAAGTAACATGTTAAGAATATGCATAATAAGTAGTAAAATTAACTAAGAGTTAATTAGTGTAAATCAGGGATATGAGTAAACAGGAAATATAATGAGACAGGAAAATGGAACTACAACAAGAAAAGAAACTATGTGTATGAAATTGTGTATTTAGAATACATAGTTGGCATGTAGGGGTCTATAAGGCTAATAAGGCCGTCATAGACGACTAGCAGTCAGGAATAATCGAGTATAAGGCTGATGGTACAGTCGCGTAACAACAGCTAGCAGTCAGGACAGGGGGAAGGGTAAAGTACATGCCTCCTAGTATTCTCCCTCCCGACACGAAAAGCAAGACATAAAATCCAAATTCTAACACTAAGTGTAAGCATCCAATGGTACTAGTAGAGCAAGGAACTAATTATCACAATATAAAGAATAAACTTGAAGTGCAGGTACTTGCCTGATGTTTGAATTCCACTACGGTTCTGTTCTCGGGGAAATTTCCAAAAATGTGTCCGGATGCTGAAATAAATATTACCATCATGCTCAGAAGATATCAAATAGCTAGATACGCATGTCCTTGAGTCCAATTTGAAGACAAGGGCAAAAACGACAATTTCGGGTCAAAACAGGGTCCGCATGTGGGCCCGCTTTGCACCGAAAAATGTGTCAGGGTCAAAGGTCTCCATATTCACCAAATTTAGTGTCAACAGGTCAGGAACGATGATATGAACCCAACGAAACTTCCAGAATTGGATTCCGATGAGTCGATCACAAAATCGCCCGTCGAGTGGAGCTTGTGGGGCCCACGACACGCGATTTCGTCAACGTTCTCAGAATCGAACCAAACTTGGGTCACAGAACCAGCGTATCGCTACGAGTCCGATGGCATAAGTTCCATTTCAATCCAACGTGTGTACACAAAGTTAGGTCGTGATTCAGAAAAGGCGGATACGGGACGGTGTTCGCGGATACGCGTTGATCCTGGTGTGCACGCACACCCGAATCGACTTCTGCGAAATCCCGCACGTCCGTATCAACGACGCGCACGTATCTGTGAAGACCGCGCACGACCAAGTCGTCCCGTTTGGCGGGGCGTATCCAGTTCCGGGGTGAATCGGGTCGTTGTTTTTCCTGTTTTTGGATCGCGATGTGCGATCACCACAGGACGCGATGCCCCGAGCGGTTTGCCCGGGCACCGAGAGGGTCATGTAGGCTACGCGTAGCAATTTACGGAATTGAAAATGGGGCAGCGAGGAGAAAGTTACACGTACCTGAACAGGGCTCGAGAAATTGAAATTTCTCGTGTCCGTGTCGTGTCCGACACGAGCCGACACGAGGGAGAGAACTAGGGTTAGGGTTAGGGTTCTGCTTGGCCGGAGGCGGCGGTCCGGCCGGAGCTGAGGCGGAGGGAGGCCGGGGACAGCGTCGCCGGGGGGAGCTGGGGCGGTCGGAAGCTTCGCCAGGCGGCTGAGGCGGCCGAAGCGGGGAAGAAGAAGGAGGAGATCGAGGGCAGCGGGGTCGGCTGCGGGGCGAGGCGGCGCTGGGCGAGGTGGCTCACGGCGAGGTCAGGGGAGGAGACGGAGGCTGCGGTGGCGGAGGATAGGGTTCCGGCGAGGGGGATAGGTGGCTGGAGAGGCTCGGGGGAGAGGGGTTAAATAGGGCAGGGCCGCGGCGTCGAGGGGCCGAGGAAGGCGGAGGTCGTGGCGGGGTTGCCGAGGGGTGCGGGACACGTGGCCGGGTGAGGCGCCGTGTGGCCGAGCGGGGCGGCGCTGGAAGCGGGCTGCCGCCGGAGAACGCGGGGAACGGGGCGACTGGGTCAGGGGGGAAGCGGGTAGCGGTCGGGTGCGGGTCGGGTTTGGGCAGACCCGACCCGACCCGTTAGGGTATTGGGCCGGTAGGGCTGGGCCGGGGATTGGGCCGGGCTGAGCGGGCTGGGTTTTGGGCCGGTTTAATAATTAATAAATAAATAATTAAGTAATTAATTAATTAATTAATTAATTAATTAAATAATAAATAATAATAGTTTTTAAGTGTTTTAAAATAGGTCCGAGGCCCAATAAATTTCAGAAAAATTACCCTAAGTCCAGTTTTTTATTTTACACCAAAAAATATTATTTCCATAATACTTTAATATTATTTATTAACAACTAAAAATCATTTAATAATTAAAGCCCTGATTTTAATTACAGAAAATTCCCAGAAAATTCCAGAAAATTATGAAAAATCCAAGTTTAATATTTTTTGAAAATTCAGGGGGTTTACAATCTACCCAACTTATAAAAAATTTTTCCTCGAAATTAAAATATGGTAGGGTTCTCTCTATCCAATCTCACTTGATTACAGTCTACAGGATTCCTCTCAAGTGAACATTACGATCTTTACCCAACTTAGAATTTACCCATCTATCATCTAAGGCTATACATCAAATAAAGCTATGTCCCAACTTATTTAATCATGGTATTGAATCCTTAAGTCTTTAACACAAAACACATCACCTATGGTATTCCCTTAATCATAAAGGGTCATCATCAATTCGACCGGTCTGAGGGGTATATCTAGTACTATCTATATATCAAACTTATACCAAGCACGAGATTTTCGTCCTTCCGAAATAAGAGAAGACGAAGATCAATAATAAAGAGTTCAAGGGTGAGGTGATAGAATAGAAGTGTCGGGATCAAGATGTTTAAAGAATTTAAATGGGAATTGTCAAAGCAGTTGTGGATTGAAATCCTATTCTGGTAATCATTTGTTCGCATGCTCGTATTAGTACAGTTATGTAACTGATACGATATGCTCGGACCTATCTAGAGGGCAAGTATACTAGCCAACTATATATCTCAATCCACGTAAAGTATTATTTCGAAGGCGAATCAAGCGCACTATGGTTGATCAGACCGTAATACACTGATTCTGAAATATATTATTGTGGGCCTCCCCAATAATACACTTATCATGAACAAGCTTGATAAAGAGTAAGCTTGCAAAACTAGGCTATAAAATAGCAGCATAAGTCAAGTACAGCAATATTAAGTGCGCTAGATGATGATGAAAGGAGGTACAAATTATTTAAGTTCACAAAACAACACACAATAAATAATAAAGACTCTACAATCTCTACAGTTATCAAATATAAAAGCATACCAGGTTATTAGCAAGTTCAAAATTACTAGGTTGGGGCTGAGGTCTCGAACCAATAGGCACGAGCTAAAATAATACTAGAAAAGGTATCTACGAATCACTTACGCGCATTAGCTGCTCCAAGAGTCTGCGCGTTCTCCACAGTCATCACGTAAGCTTGTCCGCGTCCTTGAGCAGCGGGACAGTCCCTCACTTGATGTGCTATTGATCCACAATATAAACAGGCACCTAGCCTCTTTCTACAAACCTGCCAAGTGTGACCTTATTTTTGACAAAAGCCACAAGTGGGAGCTCGTTGGTTCTGTCCTTGAGTTTGGTGTTGGGGTGTTGTGGCTCGAGGGAGAGGACGCTGGGTTTGTTGCGGGGCCCTCTGCTGTGGTTGTTGTTGGAATGGGCGTTTGTGGGGTCCCATACTTCCAGTATCTCTTTCCCGCTTTAGTCTAGGTCCCATGTCTCTTTCAACACCTTGTGCCACGCTCAAGATTTCTTCATATGTACGAGCTCGGCTAGTGGTGACAGCAAGGCGAATATCAGGAGACAACCCCTTCTTAAATCTACGGGCTCTATCTTCAGGGGTACGAACCATATATTCTGCAAAGTGGCTCAGTCTGCTAAATTCAGCAGTGTACTCATCAACAGAAAGATTTTCTTGTTCCAGCCTCTCGAATTGACTTTCGAGAGCTTCTCGAGCCACTTCGGGATGGAACTTCTTCTTGAACAGCCTCTTGAAATCCTCCTAAGTGAGCTCAGGAGCAGATAACTGAGGTTCATCTCTAAACCAAGTTCGAGCTATGTCGAATAGTTGCAGGCATGCAGATTCCACTTTAAGATCATCAGGGACCCGAGCAGTTTTCAGGAGTCGCTCCACATTCTCTATCCATTCATCGGCATAGAGAATATCTTCAGTCCCATAGAATTCCAAGGGTCAAAGGTTCTTAAAGTCCTTGGCACTTCCTGGCCTCTTTTATGGTGCCTCCTGGGACCGAAGAGCATCTGAAAGGCTAGTTCGTAGCAGGGCAGTCTATTCCTTCTGGGATTCTATAAGTCCCTGGAATACTCCGAGTAGCTGTGCTCCATCCATAGTAACTGTCGGAGTAGTTGGAGGCGGAGGGAGCGCAAGGGTTTCAGGCACCGTCTGTTCGGCGGGTTCGGAGGTGCCTCCTACGGTATTCCTTGTCTGAACCATTCTGAAAGGTTAAGGGATAGGAGGATTAGAATAGATTACTTGGAAATCAAGAACGATAGGAAAATTGACTAGGAATGATATCAAGATTTGAAATAAAAGATCATATTCTGTGAATGAGCTTTTCCTAAAATTTTCAATCTTATTCCATACTCTGTCCTAGGATGTTATACTATTTAAGGATACTAGACTTGCATGGGCCACCATAAAAACGTGTCACGACCCGCACCCGGATATTCGGGCACGAGTACGTGGGTACGTCCAGCCTACGCCGCAGTGTCGGCGGTAGTACGCAGTCTAGGTCATATTCACAGTTAATTTAAATCTAGCTCATTCACAATAACAAATAGGCAAGGATGATAACAGGAAATAGGAATGTTAAGATTTCATAAAACAAAATGTGACAAACAGATCCATAGTTTATTACAGAACCAGAAGATAAATCGGGGACAAACTCGATTACTATGCTGAAAGGAAAAACTAGCTAACTGTTTAACTACTCCTCAAAAGTAGTCTCCTGATTAGGAACCGGCTCCTCAAAAGTATCAGCTGCTATCTCATATGGGCCATAAAAGGTGGGGGCATAGTCCTCATCATCGTCTAATATCAACGGATCCAGTCAGGAAAGGAGCAAAGTACCAATGCACAACAAAGCTTAAACTAAATATTTATGACAAGTAGTGAAAACTGACTAAGTAACATGTTAAGAATATGTATAATAAGTAGTAAAATTAACTAAGAGTTAATTGCTGTAAATCAGGGATATGAGTAAACAGGAAATATAATGAGACAGAAAAATGGAACTACAACAAGACAAGAAACTATGTGTGTAAAATTGTGTATTTAGAATACATAGTTGGCATATAGGGGTTTATAAGGCTAATAAGGCCGTCATAGACGACTAGCAGTCAGGAATAATCGAGTATAAGGCTGATGGTACAGTAGCGTACCAACAGCTAGCAGTCAGGACAGGGGGAAGGGTAAACTACATGCCTCCTAGTATTCTCCCTTCCGACACGAAAAGCAAGACATGAAATCCAAATTCTAACACTAAGTGTAAGCATCCAATGGTACTAGTAGAGCAAGGAACTAATTATCACAATATAAAGAATAAACTTGAAGTGCAGGTACTTGCCTGATGTTTGAATTCCACTACGGTTCTGTTTGCGGGGAAATTTCCAGAAATGTGTCTGAATTCTGAAATAAATATTATCATCATGCTCAGAAGATATCAAATAGCTAGAAACATCTGTCCTTGAGTCCAATTTGGAGACAAGGGCAAAAACGGTAATTTCGGGTCAAAACGGGGTCCACATGTGGGCCCGCTTTGCACCAAAAAATGTGTCAGGGTCAAAGGTCTCCAAATTCACCAAACTTAGTGTCAACAGGTCAGGAACGATGATACGAACCCAACAAAACTTTCAGAATTGGATTCCGATGAGCCGATCACAAAATCGCCCGTCGAGTGGAGCTTGTGGGGCCCACGACACGCGATTTCGTCAACGTTCTCAGAATCGAACCAAACTTGGGTCACAGGACCAGCGTATTGCTACGAGTCCGATGGCGTAAGTTTCGTTTCAATCCGACGTGTATACACAAATTTAGGGCATGATTCAGAAAAGGCGGATACGGGACGGTGTCCGCGGATACGCGTTGATCCTGGTGTGCACGCACACCCGAATCGACTTCTGCAAAATCCCGCACGTCTGTATCAACGACGCGCATGTATCTGTGAAGACCGCGCGCGACCAAGTCGTCCCGTTTGGCTGGGCGTACCCAGTTTCGGGGTGAATCGGGTCGTTGTTTCTCCTATTTTTTGATCGCGGTGTGCGATCACCACAGGACGCGATGCCCCGAGCGGTTTGTTCGGGCACCGAGAGGGTCATGCAGGCTACGCGTTGTAATTTATGGAATTGAAAATGGGGCAGCGAGGAGAAAGTTACACGTACCTGAACAGGGCTCGAAAAATTAGAATTTCTCGTGTCCGTGTCGTGTCCGACACGAGCTGACACGAGGGAGAGAACTAGGGTTAGGGTTAGGGTTCTGCTTGGCCGGAGGCGGCGGTCCGACCGGAGCTGAGGCGGAGGGAGGCCGGGGACAGCATCGCCGGGGGGAGCTGGGGCGGTCGGAAGCTTCGCCAGGCGGCTGAGGCGGCCAGAGCGGGAAAGAAGGAGGAGGAGATCGAGGGCAGCGGGGTCGGCTGCGGGGCGAGGCGGCGCTGGGCGAGGCGGCTCACGGCGAGGTCAGGGGAGGAGACGGGGGCTGCGGTGGCGGAGGATAGGGTTCCAGCGAGGAGGATTGGTGGCCGGAGAGGCTCGGGGGAGAGGGGTTAAATAGGGCAGGGCCGCGGCGTCGAGGGGCCGGGGAAGGCGGAGGTCGTGGCGGGGTTGCCGAGGGGTGCGGGGCGCATGGCCGGGTGAGGCGCCGCATGGCCGGGCGGGGCGGCGCTGGAAGCGGGCGGCCGCCGGAGAACGCGGGGAACGGGGCGACTGGGTCAGGGGGGAAGCGGGTAGCGGTCGGGTGCGGGTCGATTTTGGGCAGACCCAACCCGACCCGTTAGGGTATTGGGCCGGTAGGGCTGGGCCGGGGATTGGGCCGGGCTGAGCGGGCTGAGTTTTGGGCCGGTTTAATAATTAATAAATAAATAATTAAGTAATTAATTAATTAATTAATAAATAATAATAGTTTTTAAGTGTTTTAAAATAGGTCCGAGGCCCAATAAATTCCAGAAAAATTACCCTAAGTCCAGTTTTTCATTTTACACCCAAAAATATTATTTCCATAATATTTTAATATTATTTATTAACAACTAAAAATCATTTAATAATTAAAGCCCTGATTTTAATTACAGAAAATTCTCAGAAAATTCCAGAAAATTGTGAAAATCCAAGTTTAATATTTTTTGAAAATTCAGGGGGTTTACATAGGTAGAGCTATATCCTGGATTTGATGTATCGTACCTTGTATCTTATCCTATTTTGTTTAGTATTGCATGGTTGACCCAGTATCTGCTAGGTAGATTCGGGCTAGTAGATTAGTTGCCTAGCTTCTGATTTACTCTTGTTTGTCGGATAGAGTAAGGGATGTAGTACTACTTAAGAGACGGTCTACGATCTCGGTCCTTATTTAGTTTAAGGGTCGTGGACCTACTCCATAGTGGTTCATGTCCTTCCTAACCACTGGCCGACGGAATTAATAGTTAGGTTCTTTTTTCTTATCATTCTTTCTAGATGTTGTTCTAGTTTAGCCAGATAGTACTAGCAGTTGCCTTATATATCGAGATTGTGTATTTTGGATAAATTCGAAGATTGAGCATCATTTAAGTTAGAAGTATGATTTTGGAATATTGATTTGGCATGCTCTTGTGGACTCCATTAGGTTTTGTAGACCTAAGGTGTAAGCCTAATATTGTTATTTTTAGATTTCGCGAATTTGGATTATTGTATGAGTTTTTCGCGGAATGAGGCAATTATCGAGGTTATAAATAAATAATTTTATCCAATTTCTCAAACGCCTAAAACCTGATACCTTTCTATATTTTTGGTAGACTTTAGGGATCTTGTATATAGTGGTATTGTCCCTTATATATATATATATATATATATATATATATATATATATATATATATATATATATGTATATATATATATATATATATATATGTATATATATATATATATATATATATATATGTATATATATATATATATATATATATATATATATAGATCAAAGGGTTGTGTATATGAAATGGTGGATCAAGGATTTGGTGATATTAAATATGTGTTTGATTTACTGCCCTTATGACTTCTAGTACTAGTACTTATGGATGACTAACCTTATTAGGGGGTACCTTTGTTATATATCCAGGAAGTTAAGGGACTTGTTGACTGATAGCATGCGATCGTTGATTCGGTGGATTCTTGTGAGCCAGAGGGTCTGGCATTGTTCATGGTGATTGGCTTAGTGTCTAGTGATCGTATTTTCCGACCTGATATTCATATTCCATCGTGGATGGAGGGACTGTTGATAGATTGATTTGGTAGATAGATCGATTTGATGGATAGATCGATTCAATTAATCGAGAGACTGATTGTCCCTTTTTTCCTGACCTGACTAGATGAACTCGTGCTATCGACTACCAGGTTACCCTTTGAGGTATTGGTCCCATAATCGTATTGAGGTGCTTCGTGTTCATTAGTGCACTACGGTGCTATTCTTGTTTAGAGTGTACTATAGTACTATTCCTTTTTAGAGTGTACTGAGGTACGATTACATATTCTACTTGTGCACTGAGGTGCTATCCTTTTCCTATTATTATACTTGTGCACTAAGGTACCTTCGTAGTTGGTCAGTGATTGTAGCTTAGCATGGTTAGATAATATGTTTATTGATTGTTGCATTATGGTCAGGACGAATCCAGGTTGGAACCTACGGGGACCAACGTAGATTCGCACCTTACGTGCTCGTACTTGTCACGTCCGGATCTCCCGCAGGATCGGACATCCTCGATGAATATGAATCACCGCACTAGCGCTCCTGCAGGATGATCGTTCCCATTAGGGCGTGATGTCGTACGAGCACAAGCTGCGCCCGCGTAAGGCCAGCTACGGAACAGGCGATGAAATAGCTAAGCCACATGGATAGTTTGAATGTAGCAGAATAAAAAACCGAACAGGCGATGAATAGATAAGCCACAGAGTAGCACAGATAGTCTCGAATGCAGCAAATATTTGAACGACACGAGTAAAAGGTCGTTCGATAACTAGTTCTCAAAGTCGATATAGCGAAAGCATAGAATGAACACAAGTATGGATACAAAAATAAGCTATTTATAGCTAATAAAATAAGTATTACAAGGTGCTAGGCTGAGATTACAAGTCGCTCAAGCTCTCTCTCATTAAATAATAAAGGCGTGACAAGCAGCTTACAACATGGGATGATACATAGACGATGTTCCAACATTATGTCCTGTATAGGTGCTTCATCTCCGGACACAACACTCCAAGGCTCCAGAGCGAACTCCACGCCTTAGCGTGCTCGAGGGAATAATATGCCCTGAATGAGGTTCTCTCGTACCCTGCAAGCAATCTGGTGGGTTATCTGTACATTGAATGCACTTGTGGGGAGGCTTCTCGTCCGCTCAACAAATCCAAAGATGTATTTTTAGTTCCATGCACCATCTATTATGTTGTCTTTCTAGTCTTGCCTTAGAATCAGTTTCATGGCATAAGATATAAGCCTAACTCGTGTGGCAGTATGTTGTTCGATATAAGAGAAACACGATAAAACTTACCAACTTATCATTCGTCCTTCCCTGTCCAAAGATTTAACCAAGTTAGCCAAGCACGAATATATAAAATAAAATCAAGGAATAACATAGCAACACAAGTGATAAAGCGTGTTTCTGATTCAGGTGCACAAGTTACACATATTTCCCATATTATAATACTCAGGTGGTTTAGGCATGTTATACACAGATTCAGGTTGATTCAGATACGTTACTCAGATTTAGATTCATTAGGCGCAATGTAATGACTTGCACGCAGATTGCCGCAATCGAGCCAAACTTAGTCTATATGAAAGGTTACTAGCGCTACAAGCCATTTGGGACGATAGTCGGGTAGATGGCAACGGTTGTAGTCGCAGGTAGCGAACCTGCTACATGCCCTCCCGCCATATACCCTTGCTACGCTATTAGCGTGACAATCCAGAATATTTCGTCTGGATTAGATCAGCCTTGGTGCGACCAGCGTATCGTCCGCAGGAACCCTACACCTTGTGCATATGTTGTCCATGACTATGCAAGTCTCTTATATTGACCTTGTTCTCTTATCTTATCTCTTGATCTGCATAAGTGGCGATAGTTGTAGACACATGAACGAACCTGCTATAAGCCATCCCAAATAAACGGCGATGGTTGTAGACGCAGGAACTAACATGCTACAAGCCACCCCAAACCATAATTCTTATTCTTCTTTACTTATCAGTATAGTTCAGTTCTTTTACTTGATACTTCTATTACTTTCTTATAGTTTCTTCCAATCTTTTATTATTTCGTTCCTGATATGAAAAACTGCCTTGGTGACCTTATGGTCTCGAAGCCTTTCGATATTTTATATTACTTGGCTCGGAACGACTATTTTGATAGTCTTTCTGCCTCAGGTAAGTGCACCATGTTATGTGTCATGCTTCTATACTGTGGCATTATCTCTATGAAAAGCATTGTACATAAGATAGATAGCATAAAGACATCAACTCGGCCAGTTCTAAACAATAAAGCAGAGTCTACTTGCATGAAGCTAAGGTAGCATGCGAGGGTCCAACTATGAGCCAAGTTTTATTTCCATATTCAAACATAAGCAATACAAGATGAGATTAATCCCTTAGCTAGGTGTGTTGTATTCTTTTTAGCATGCATAGAGTAATTTTTCTAGCGACTAGCATGTATCGTCCATGTTATTAGGTGTGCAGGCTAAGCAAAGACAGATTCATCATAGCCACCCACCTTAGCGATGATTCGCCTCGGGTGAGCGGAACTCCGAGTGCGCCTTTGAAAGTCTAAGTCTGAACTCCTGAAGGGCCAAGTCTGGATCATTTGTCTCAAATGAATCTTCTCACCGAGCAAGGAGGGATGGGTCATTACACTTGCATCATTTGAATCGGCTCTTCGTATTGACGCGGAGCGGGTCGTTACACTATATACCACTCAGAACAAGTCTCATCCTTGAGACTTCATGAGCGCAATCGTTCTATTGCACACTATCGAATATAACTCAAGCATATTACTCCATATCACTTAGACCCATTCAAACACAACTTCCTACTCGTCTTCCTCATTCTGTGTCGCATGCGTGCTTAGGCTATTTTATTGAATGACTCTATCACTCTATCCAAGATGGCTATATTTATATGATTATCGCTTTCTCTGACTCAGTCTCTAGTGCATCTTAGCACAGAACATATTATCACTTAACACATGGCATGGCATAATCTATCGTGCATGAAAATCTTTGGCTTAGGCTAACTTACTCAAATTTTTATTCTCATCCACGCGAATCTAACATATTCACTTGCATTAGTATTTGAGTTCAGCATATCGTGGAGCCTGGATCGTGCACATATTCAAGGCATCCCCCAAACATATGCATGTCAACCAACTTAACGATAGCGAAGTCTTTGCACTCGAGTTCAACACATCACTGAGTCTTGGATCGTGCACACGTTTAAGGTGTCGCCCACACTACTAGAAAAATGGCATTTCTTGACGGTTTATTTTTTGACGATCATAAAAAATCGTCAAGGAAAGGGGTTATCTTGACGATTTTAGATATACGTCAAGAAAACCTATGTTTTATGTCAATTTGGCAAATTTATACCATAATAGTTGACAGTTTTAGAGGAATCATCAAGAAACATCATTTTATTTATTGACATTTTGGTGATAACCGTCAATTAATATATGTACGGGAAAATCGCCGCCATTTTTTGGTTGCCATTACAGTAATTTTTATAAAAAATTTATATTTGTTGACAGTTGTGGTTCTTTTTTATCATAGAACCCAGAGAGCAAACTCTCGATCGATTTCTAGAAAACCCTCTCCTTCCTTAGAGACGTCTGCTCCCACTCAACAAAACCCTCTCCCTCACCACTCCCCGACGGCCTACGAAGACGTCCCCTCCCATCCTCTCCCTCGAGAAACCCTCTCCCTTACCACTCTGGGTCTGCCTCAGCAAAATGGCAAAACCCTCTCCCTCCTTAGAGACTTCTTCTCCCACTCGAGAAAAACCTCTTCCTTACTACTCCCCGGAAGCCTATGAAGACGTCCCCTCCCTTCCTCTCCCTCGAGAAAACCCTCTCCCTCACCACTCCGGGAATCCCTCAGCAAAACCCTCTCCCTCACCACTCCTTGGCGCCCTACGATACCCCACTCCCTCCCTTCCGGGTATCCCTCATCAAAACCCTCTCCCTCGAGAAAACTCCTCTCCCTTCTTTCGAGAGAACCCTCTCCCTCCTTTCGAGAAAACCCTCTCCCTCAGCAAAACTCTCTCCCTCAGCCTTCGATTTTCATGATACGACAACTTTGATCTTCACCATACGGTATAATATCTTTGATTTATTATTTGTAATTCGATTTTATTTTCATGCAATCTAGGGTTGTAGATCCAGTTCAACCAACGGTTTTTATGCCATGCAATTGGAGGTTTTTTTGTGAACAGGACAAACGAAACTTAGTTTTAGCCTCAGCAAACTTATTTTCTTATAGCTTCTTCATTAAATTCTATATGCCATAATCAACACATATTATGTTCTTTGTGGGTTTTATGTTGCTGTTTGGATATCATATCCATCTTTATGGTTCGTGAGTTCAAGTGTTTGCTCAAGATCTCTGAAGATGGTATATTTTTGAACTTCAAATTTTATGGTGAAACCGGCAACAAGATTGATCTTGGCATGCCTAAGTGTTTTGTAGAGTTCCTCACATGATAGGACATGGTCACGACTAAAGAAAGAACTTTAGCTTTCCAATCTGAATCTCTATGGTTTATGCATTATACACGTGAAGATGGAATGTTATCTTTGGAATGCCATTAGGCCATTTTTTTCAGGTAGTTATAATTTTTAGTTCTTTGGTATTGTCAATGTATTGTATCTTGGAAGTCTCAGAATATTGTGTTTCTAATTTCAATTTTATAATTTTTTTGATTAATATTATTTTGTTTTATGATTTTGATTGGATTTGGTGGTAATACCCTTGATATTTGATTTGTTGTGATTGTACTGTTGGGTTGGGTTTGATATGGCCTACAAAAATTGCTTGTGATTGTTTATTCATAATTTCTTGTGATTGCTTTCAAAATTTATTCATCTATTATGTATTTCTTTTACAAAATTACCCTTTAATTTTTTAAATGAAACACATATTATATCTTATCTTTTTATTAATACGTTTCTAATTTGGTCATTTTTAATATTTTTTGCACTGAAAAGTAGATTTTTTACTAAACATCCCATTGCTTTTGACAACTACTTTTAGCATGTATAGCAAACAAGTTCAATTGGCAACTTATGACATCAACTTATTATCTTCATAATACCAAACCCATTCTTAGTGTCCTGTAATATTTTCATCTCTCTTGTCGAGACTAGGGTGTTCAAAGTACCTGGAGGATGTATATGCCTGTTTTTCCAAAATAAGCTTTATGGTTGATGTTAAGGTGTTACATGATTTGTAAGGAGATCAATTTCATTCAACGGTCGTTGTTTTATCAGGGTATAAATGAATTGGTGAAGTGTTAAATGATTGTGTCGTGTTTATATCCACACAACATAGGGTCTTGAAGACGATAAAGGGAATTTACTTAATGCCAATGAAATGATTGTCATGTTTTAGGTCTATGTTATGAACCATGCATTTATATAGTTTTTTGAAATGACATATTCTACTTCTCATCTGAAAGTTACCTCACTTTAGTCATTATCAGTTAACAATTATTGAAAATGATATTTGTTGGGTTTTCATATTACTGTTTGGAAGATTCATTGCTTTCATGTTGCTAGTATTCCCAACATGCTTTCTTGGTTGATTTTTGGGGCTATTATGAGAAATACTTTAAGATATTGCTCACAGTACTATTTTCTTAGTATAGATGTATATTGACACTATTTTCTTAATATTTGGATTCACTCTTTTGGTCTTCTTTATAAGTGCAATATTTGTGATGCATCTACTTTCTCATCTTTTTGTTCCTTCCTTGACGTATGCATTTAGTAATAATTCTCTTGTTACTATTCTACTGTACATGAGAAGAAAATAAGGGTTCCGGATCCTTCTACATTGAGGAGGCATCAAAGAATCCTATGCCAGAAAGGAGGAATCCATCTTTGAATGGTCTGTAAGCTATCCTTGTTTTTTTTAGTTTTATTCAACAAGTATTAGATATATGTTCTGATAAGCACGGATGTCCCATCTATGTAGTACAAACTATCTTACATACAATATGAGATGCTCGAGAATAACTTGAAACCAGATCGCAGCAATCTAAGAAGGGATTTTACCTACATATAATAGTAACACATTTGCTCCCCTATGTACCTATTTAATTGTTTAAATCACTCTCTTAATATTATGATCCATGAAAAATCATGCAACCTTTAAGGTTGACAATACATTAGTACACGAGACTAGCAGGATAAACACTTGAAGAACTAACAAATATGAACTTTTACCTTTTTACTCAAATTATTTCATCCAAAAAGCTGCCATCTTAAATTAATTAGAGAAGGTACAAATATGAACTTTAGCTTTTTTGTGTCTTTCCTCTTCATTCTATTGTTTGAACTTTTCTAATACCAGTTCAAACTTTTTTGAAAAGGTTATAAGTGCAAACTCCCCCATTAAAACTTATCAAGAGATGGTTCTTGTTGCAATAAAACCTGGTTGTGAGAATAATAAAACAAAGGTATAATTCAGATTCTTCCTGGTACTCTAATTACATACCTGGATGGATCATGTTTCGTAGTTCCTATGCTAACCAATCTATTGAGGTAATTTTGGACTTCATTTACTTCAGTGAATATGCATTTAATTTGTGTGTTCTCTAGTCCATAAAACTCTTCCAATGTTTGGTACAATATGGTATTAAGTCTGCACTACAACAGACTGTGTCATTACCAGTTCAATATCCTTAGGCTTGACCCAGTCTCACCAACGTCTTCATCATCTTGAGCCATGGCCGATGTCTCGGGCTTTATTATTCTCGTCTAGGTCTTGTTTGATTTGATTTTGTGTATCCTCTATGCTATGATTTCTTATAATTATTTTGATAAAGTTTTCTTGTTTTAAATTGTTATATAAAATTAATAGTATTTGATTTCAAATACTTGACTTGGTTACTTGCAGTTGAAGAGGGTGAAGATGAAAAAATAATTGGATTTATTATTCCTATAGATTTGATAAGGTTCGTAAAGAAAGTGCTTCTCAAAGACAAGTTTCTGAAGATGTTGCAAAATCTATTGTAGAGGTTAGTTATGACAAGTTTTAATCAAAGGTCAGTTTATAATCTTTTTTCTATTTAAAAATCTCAAATCAGTTTTAATCAATATGCTGAGAAGTAAATTAAGCCATCTTTGAATAAACTTTTGTGGATAAGAACTGTTAGTGTTCGACAATGAACAGTTTTCTATGACCATGTCAATGTTCTGATTTATATGGCCATGTCAATGTTCTCATACATTTATAAGAGCTTTTGTTGTCGAAGAGTGTGTCATGCTTCCAATGGCCATGTCAATGTTCTTGAGATTGTGTCGTGATTCACATGGATAATATTAATTTAGTTTTGATGAGCAAATTATATATCATATATTTTTCATTAATTTGATTCCTAGGGATTTTATTATTAGGAAAGGAATATAGAGTTCTGGACATTGCAAACCACATGGTGTAACGACCCGTTCCACTCAAGCGGACTGCCAATTCAAACGGCAAAAGTGCAACGTCCCGAGCCGCTTTGCTAAGCGATAATACTCGTTTGAGGCAAAAGAATTCCTAGACTTGGCCCTTCAGGAGTTCCGGGTTAGGCTTTCAGAGGCTCGCTCGGAGTATCGCTCGACCGAGGCGAATCATTACTAAGGTGGGTGGCTACGTTGAACTTGTCTTTGCCTAGTCAGCACACTTAAAATATGGACGTTTCATGCTAGTCGCTAGGTGAATCATCCCCTGCATGCTAATAAAAATACAATGCACCTAGCTAAGGGAATAATCTCAATTTGTATTGCTTGTGTTAGAACATGGAAATGAAACATTACTTATAATTAGACCCTCGCATGCTACCTTTGCCTTGTGCAACTAGGCCCGCTATGTCTCGAGTAGAACGATATGTATGTGCTCTTCGGAGTGCACTGCTTTACTTGCTACACTGCACGACCCTAGATTGTGTCACACGGTAAGTCCCTTTACGGTTTTACTCCTCGGCTTACCTTCGGGCCCGAGCCAATGTGAATGCTTAAGTTTTCTTATAAATGCATGCTTGCCTTCTTATTTGTTAACTTGTAATGTTGCCTCGATCCAATACTTGCCACGGCAAAACTTATGCCATAATCAAGTATCACTATCGCGTATCGTCCATGCATCTAGTTAACCAGGAGACTATCAAATAGCTCTTCTGTGCAATATGAACCTGCAAGTATCCGGGGCCGTTAGTTTGCTAAGGCAGTCCCCGTATCAAGGGAATGCATCAAGGCAAGTGGAACACGGATCAAGAATCAAGTCAAGTTTACATCTGGATGATAATCATATCAACTTTACATCTGAACGAGAAATCATGTCAAGCAAATCAAGTATCATGGCTCGTAGAGCAATTGCTCGGTTCAGAACAAGAATCAGGGATTATCATATCAAGTTATGGATTTGGAAGACCCAGACTTGCATATTATGGACAACTTGAAAAAGGTGATCTTCGGATCTCGTTCCACGGACGGTTTCTGGGGCACCGGAGCCGATCAGATCCGGATGGAACATACTGTATAGCATAAGGGCATATAGCTATGCCAGGGACAATTGTTTATATAGTTAAGTCATCCTCGCTTAGCGGCTATCCGCGAGTCATTGTATCGCATCGAGAACATCTGAAACACCTGAACGATCATAACACAATTGTATATATGGAGCACTTGAATGTATTATGCAACATACCTGAGAAATCCTTATAACTCGTGCATCCAAAATGTAATCTCACTCACAACACTTGTGTTTGCATATGCTTTTGCCCTGGTTTTCATTATAAAACTCGTGCTTGAATTAACTTGGTTTTCCTTGGACATGGAAGGACGGATGATAAGTTGGTAAGTCTCGCCGTATTCCTTATATCGCACGGCGCACTGCCACACGAGATAGGCTATTCAACGTTGCAATAAAACTGATCCTAGGCAAGAATAGAGAGATAACTTAATAGATGGTGCACGGAACCTATTTAACGTGTTTGGATTTTTTGAGCGGGCGAGTAGCCTCCCCACCAATGCATTCATGTATTGATAACCTACCAGATTGCTTGTAGGGTACGGAAGAATCTCGTTCGGTGCGGATGTCCCCTTCGTGCGTGCTAAGTCGTGGAGTTCACTCTGAAGCCTTGGAGCGTTGCGGCCGGAAGTAAAGCATATATACAGGACATAATGATGGAACATCGCCTATACATCATTCCACAAATGTAGCCACTTGGCACGCTTTTACTGTTTCACAAAGAGAGAGGCTTGAGCGATTTGTAATCTCGACTATATGCCGCCTGTAACACTTGTTCAATATCAATAAAGAATTTTCTTTACTTCTATACTTGTGTTATTCAATGCTTTCGCTATTGACGACTCGGTGAACTTGTTACCAATCGCCTATGCTTTTATTATTCTGCTGCACTCGGACAATATGTGCCACTCCGTGGCTTAGATCTCTTACCGCCAGCATGGACCACGGCCTTGCACGGGCGCGGCTCACGCTCGTGCGGCATCACGCCCAGATGGGTCATGTGATCATTCCGCAGGAGCGCTGGTGCGGTGATTCTCTCGCCTAGCGGGGACGGTCTGTCACGAACCGCACCCGGAAGTTCGGGCACGAGTGCGTGGGTACGTCCAGCCTACGCCGCAGAGTCGGCGGTAGTACGCTGTCTAGGTCAATCCATAATTACTAACTAGCTCATTCACAACAATATAGGCAAGATAATAATGAGAAACGAAACTTAAGATTGCAACTGAAAATAAATGTGACAACAGATTCAAATGTTTAAGTACAGAAATTCAATATTAAAATCGGGGACAAACCCGATAAATAAGATAAGAAATAGAAATGAAAGATAGCTACTACTAGCTACTCAGCAGCAGGGGTCTCCTGGGTGGGTTCTGGCTCCTCATAGGTATCATCAGTCCCCTCATAGGGACCATAATAAGTAGGAGCAAGGTCCTCATCATCGCCTAAATCAACAGATCCAGTCAGGAAAGGAACAAAGTACACAGTGCACAACAAGGTTAAACTAAATATTTTATGAAAATTTAAATATTGGCTATCATGTTGAGAAACAGCATTAACAGAACATTATTATCTCAGAGTTAACTGTAAACAGGAATATGAGAAACAAAAATAAATGAAACAGGAAATGAAACTACAATAGCCAGCAAGAAATATAACATGACCAGAACTATCTGTGTGAACTTGTGTTTGTTTCTAGAATACATAGTTGGCATGTAGGGGTTTATAAGGCTAATCAGGCACGCCATAGGCGGCTAGCAGTCAGGAATAATCGAGTATCAGGCTGATGGTACAGTCGCGTACCAAAAGCTAGCAGTCACGACAGGGGAAAGGGTAAACTACATGCCTCCTAGTATTCTCCCACCCGACATGAAAAACAAGACAGGAACTACCAATATTCAAGACATGAAATTCAACATTTCTAACACGATGTGTAATCATCAAGGGTACATGTAAGACAGGGAATTAATTATCACAATATATAAAGATTAACTTGAGGTACAGGTACTTGCCTGTTTGTTTGGATCTGGTTAATTTAGTTCTTGGGAAAAAGTCCAGAGATGAGTCCAAAAGCTGAAATAAATATTACCATCACGCTCAGAAGACGTCAAATAGCTAGAAACGCCTGTCCTTGGGTCCAATTTGGAGACAAGGGCAAAAACGGCAGTTTCGGGTCAAAACGGGGTCCGCCGGTGGGCCCGCTTTGCACCGAGAAACGCGTCCGGGTCAAAGGTCTCCAAATTCACCAAACTTAGTGTCAACAGGTCAGGAACGCTGATACGAACCCAACGGAACTTCCAGATTTGGATTCCGATGAGCCGAACACAAAATCACCCGTCGAGCGGGGCCTGTGGGGCCCACGACACGCGATTTCGTCAACGTTCTCAGAATCGAACCAAACTTGACCCACAGGACCAGCGTATTGCTATGAGTCCGATGGCGCAAGTTTCGTCTCGATCCGACGTGTGTGCACAAAGTTAGGGTGAATTGCCAAAAAGGCGGATACGGGACGGTGTCCGCGGATACGCGTTGATTCCGGTGTGCACGCACACCCGAATTAGCTTCCACGAAAACTCACACGTCCGTATCGACGATGCGTACGTATCTGTGAAGACCGCACACGACCAAGTCGTTCCGTTTGGTGGGGCGTACTTAGTTCCGGGGGTGAAACAGGGTCTGGTTTTTTCTGTTTTTGGATCGCAGTGTGCGATCACCACAGGACGCGATGTCCCGAACAGTTTATCCGGACACCGAGAGGGTCAAACAGGCTTCACAACGCAATTTACGGAATTGGAAACAGAGCTACGAGACGAAAGATACACGTACCTGAAGGGGACCCGAAAATCAGGGTCGAGACGTGTCCGTGTCGTGTCCGACACGGAGTCCAAATTAGGTTTAGGGTTTCTGTCGATGGCCGCAGACGGCGGAGGTCGGCCGGAGATGCGCCGGAGGGAAGGTCCGTCGGGGCTGGGCGGAGCCGGTGGACGGCGGCGCGCGGGGAGGAGGGGCTGCCGGAGTCGGCTGCTCGCGTCTCCGGTCTGCTGCGGGTCGACCTCGGCTGCTGGCGGTGTCTGAGGCGGTGGAGGAGGAGGAGCAGAGGAGGGTGGCAGCGGCGGGCGGTCGAGGCGAGTGGGTGGTGGCTCGCCGGCTGGAGGGTGGCCGGAGGAGGACAGAAAAGGAGGGGCCGGCGTTAGGGTTCCGGTCGGGGAAGGTTTTGGGTTGGGGAAGAGAGAAAGGAGGTAGGGGGAATTATATAGGGATCCGGGGGCGGACGTGGCCGGGTGAGGCGGGGCCGAGGGGATCATGGCCAGCTCCGGCGGAGGCGGAGAGAATTCCGGCCGTCGCCGGAGGAATCGGGCGCGGGTGGAGAACGGGGAAGGTGGGTTGGGACTGGGTCGGGTCGGGCGCTAACGGGTCTGGGCAGACCCGCCCGACCCGCAGGGGATCTGGGCTAGGGCTGGGCTGCTGGGTGCTGGGCTCGGCCCACTGGGCCGGGCCGGGCCGGGTCCAAAGGAAAAAGAAAAATATAAAAATAATAAAAATAATAATAAATATATTAATTAATTAATTTATTTATAAAAAATAGTTTTGAGGTATTTAAAAATAAGTCTGAGGCCCAGAAAAATCCAGAAAAATTATCCTAAGTCCAATTTTCTATTTTACACCAAAAAATATTATTTTCATGGCATTTTAATATTATTTACTGGCAATTAAAAACCATTTATTAATTAAAAACCTTAATTTTAATTACAAAAAATTTCCAAAAAATTCCAGAAAATTGGGAAAAATCCAAGATTTAATAATTTAAAAATTTAGGGGGTTTACAACCTACCCAACTTACAAAAATTTCGCCCTCGAAATTTAAGAATAACAAGGCACGAAAAGGCCGAAAAATAAAATATACCTCAGGTTTCAAAAAGATAGGGGTATCGCTCTCTAATCTCGTCTTCTCGCTCCCAGGTGGATTCGCCGGGGGAATGGTGCTTCCAAGCTACGCGAACCAGGGAGATAACCTGGTTCCGTAGGACTTTCTCCGAGCGATCTAGTATCTCCACGGGTTGCTCCTGGTAAGTCAGACTTGGGCCTACTTCGAGCTCTGAGTGATCCAAAATGTGGCTGGGGTCTGACACGTACTTCCTCAGCTGCGACACGTGGAAGACGTTATGTACTCCTTCCAGAGAGGGTGGCAATGCCAGACGGTATGCCACTTCTCCGATTTTCTCCTGAATGCCAAAAGGTCCAATGAATCTTGGGCTGAGTTTTCCACTCCTTCCGAACCTAATGGTGCCACGTGTCGGGGAAATCTTTAAGAACACCAGCTCTTCAACCTTTAATAAGGTCATAATCAAGCCTTAGTTCCATAAGCAAAATATTTAATTTGACTTGAATTTCATAAATTTAATTACCTCAAATTCCAAGGGCCTTCGGTGGCTATTTGCCCAATGTCGTTGCCTGTCTTGAGCCACTCGAAGTCTGTCCCTTATTTGCTTTACCTTCTCTGCTGAATCGATCACCATCTCTGGTCCCAGCAGGGCTCTTTCTCCAACGCCGTCCCATGATAGCGGGGTACGACATCTACGTCCATACAGAGCTTCAAATGGAGTCATCTCAATACTTGCTTGGTAACTGTTATTATAAGAGAACTCCACCAGATGTAGATAGTCTTCCCAGGATCCTCCAAAATCCAGAATGCATGTACGGAGCATATCTTCAAGTGTCTGGATTGTACGTTCCGATTGTCCATCGGTTTGGGGATGATAAGCTGTGCTAAATTTGAGTTGCGTCCCCAAGCTGGCTTGTAAGCTCTTCCAGAAGTGAGAGGTGAACCTTGAATCTCGGTCGGAGACAATACTTACTGGAACTCCATGCAGCCTAACAATATGTCTGATATATAAATCTGTCAGCTTCTCTGTAGATAGCCCTACTTTGAAAGGTAGAAAATGTGCAGACTTGGTCAGTCTATCTACTATCACCCAGATTGCATCGTTACCACTAGGTGTCCTTGGAAGTCCGGAAACAAAATCCATTGTGATATGTTCCCACTTCCACTCCGGAATGGGTAGGGGTTGAAGCAGTCCTCCAGGTCTTTGTCTTTCTGCCTTGACTTGCTGGCACACTAAACAACGAGATACGAACCTGGCTACTTCTCTTTTCATGCCATGCCACCAAACATGCGTCCTCAGGTCCTTGTACATCTTGTTGGCTCCTGGATGTATAGAGTATTGCGATCTGTGCGTCTCTTGCATAATTTATTCTCTTATGTCTCCTTGAGGTACACATAATCTATCGCCATGCCTCAGTGATCCATCTTCATGAATTCTGAAATCTTCTACTAATCCAGCTTGCACTTGACCTCGAAGGCTTCGCAGGCCTTCGTCTTGAAACTGAGTCTCCTTGATCTTGTCCATTAAAGTAGACTGAATCTGCAAGTTCATCATTTGGCCTTCTTTTCCTGGGATAATTACTTCAATACCTAAACTTTCCAAGTCCTCCAGCAGGTGTCTGTCCATAGTCAAGTATATCGCCATAGGATACCTGCTTAGAGCATCAGCAACTACATTTGCCTTTCCAGGGTGATATTGAAGAGTGATATCAAAGTCTTTCATTAGTTCCAGCCACCTTCTTTGCCTCATGTTTAGCTCTTTCTGAGTGAAGATATATTTTAGACTTTTATGGTCTGTAAAAATTTCTACCCTTTCTCCATAAAGATAATGCTTCCATAGTTTAAGAGCAAAAATGACAGCTGCCAATTCTAAATCATGAGTTGGATAATTCTTTTCATGGGGTCGAAGCTGTCTAGAGGCATAGGCTATTACCTTCTTGTTCTGCTCCAGTACACAACCCAGGCCTTTTCCAGAAGCATCACTATAAATAGCGAAACCTCCGGTTCCGGAAGGTAAGGTCAGAATAGGGGCAGAAGTCAGTCTTTTCTTCAATTCCTCAAAAGCACGCTGACATTCATCAGTCCAGGTGAACTCTTCATCTTTCCTTGTTAATTTTGTCATGGGCTCCGCAATTCTAGCAAAGTCCTTCACAAACTTCCGATAGTAGCCAGCTAGTCCCAGAAAACTTCTAATCTCAGCTACAGAGTCTGGAGTGGGCCAGGATTCTACTGCAGCTATCTTCTTAGGATCTACTGCTATTCCATCTCCAGTCACAATATGTCCCAATAATTCTACTTTGTCTAGGAAGAAAGCACATTTAGACAATTTTCCATAAAGTTTTTCCTTCCTCAAAGTCTCCAAGGCTAACCTCAAATGTTCTTCATGTTCTTCGGGGGTCTTGGAGTAGATCAAAATATCATCAATGAAGACCACTACAAATTTGTCTAGGTATGGCTGGAAAACTCTGTTCATTAGGTTCATAAAAACTGCTGGAGCATTCGTCAACCCGAACGGCATTACTAAGAATTCGTAGTGTCCGTTCCGGGTATTGAAAGCAGTTTTAGGGATGTCTTTCTTTCTCACCCTTACTTGGTGGTAACCAGACCTTAAATCAATCTTTGAAAACACCCGAGCTCCACTCAGCTGATCAAATAAGTCATCTATCCTGGGCAGGGGATACTTATTCTTAATTGTTAAGGCATTCAAGGCCCTATAGTCAATACACATTCGGGATGTTCCGTCCTTCTTGGGCACAAATAATACTGGAGCTCCCCAGGGTGAGACACTAGACCTAATGAAGCATTTGTCTTCTAGTTCTTTGATTTGCTCATTTAGTTCTATTATCTCCTTCTTGTTGATTCTGTAGGGATTTTGAGATACTGGTGCTGCTCCTGGCACTAGGTCAATAGAGAATTCAACTTCTCGGTCTGGGGGTAGGCCTGGGAGATCTTCAGGGAAGACATCAAGGTATTCAGAGATGATAGGTGGCAATTCTTCTGTTACTAGGGCTCCACAAATTATGTTATTACCCATTTCTCTAGAACCTCTAGCAAATTCAAATTCTGGCTTGCCAGGGGATCTGAAGATTACACTGCCTCTGTGACAGTCTATTGTGGCATGATGTTGACTTAACCAATCCATACCCAGTATAATGTCAAAACTGGGCACTGGCATTACAAGTAGTCTAGCATACAGTTCTCTTCCACATAATGTGATAGGACAATTGTTACATGCATCATTAACCGGAATGATTCCTCCACCGGTAATGATCTTATAACAATTCCTAAGGGGTTTAGTGCTTAAGCTATGCTTCATAAGGAAATCTACTGACATGAATGAATACGAAGCTCCAGAGTCAAATAAATTAATAGCTGGTATTGAATTTATAAGCACAGAACCTGTGATCACGTCTGCTGTGGCCTCAGCTTCTTCCAGAGTCATTGCATAAGCACGGCCTTGCTGCGGTGCACCCCTCTGTTATTGCTGGTGCTGAGCAAAGCGTTGTTGTTGTGTTGGAAGTGGGGGTCCCTTTTGTTGTACTGCTGGGGCCCTGGTCTGGGCTGGAGCCTTTGGTGGTGCTGGGCATTCTTGAGCAGCTGGACAGTCCCTCATTTGATGCGCTGCTGAGCCGCAGTAGAGGCAGGCACCTAGCCTCTTCCTGCAGACTTGCCAAGTATGACCTGGTTTTTGGCAATAGCCACAAGGGGCAGCTTGTTGGTTCTGTCTTTGAGCCTGGGGTTGGGGTGCTGGAGCTCGAGGGAGAGGACGCTGAGTTTGCTGCGGGGCCCTCTGTTGTTGTTGCTGGTGCTGTTGTTGAAAAGGGCGTTTGTTGGGTCCTGCATTTCCGGTATCTCTTTCTCGCTTCAGTTTGTGCCCCATATCTCTCTCTACGCCTTGTGCCACGCTCAGGATTTCTTTATAGGTACGAGCTCGGCTGGTGGTGACAGCAAGGCGAATATCCGGAGACAGCCCCTTCTTGAATCTACGGGCTCTGTCCTCCGGGGTACGAACCATGTACTCCGCAAAGTGACTTAACCTGCTAAATTCCGCAGTATATTCATCAACAGTCAGGGTACCTTGTTCCAGTCTCTCGAATTGGCTTTCGAGAGCTTCCCGAGCCACTTCGGGGTAGAATTTCTCCTTGAATAGCCTCTTGAAGTCCTCCCAGGTGATGTCAGGAGCAGATAGTTGGGGTTCATCTCTGAACCAGGTTCGAGCAATGTCGAACAGTTGCAGGCTTGCGGACTCCACTTTGAGATCATCGGGAACCCGAGCAGTCTTCAGGAGTCTCTCGACATTCTCTATCCATTCATCGGCATAGAGAATGCCCTCAGTTCCGTAGAATTCCAGGGGTCTAAGATTCTTGAAGTCTTTGGCACTCCCTGGCCTCTTGAGTGGCGACTCCTGGGACTTAATAGCTTCTGAGAGGCTGGTCCGCAGAAGTACAGTCTGTTCTTTCTGGGATTCCACCAATCCCTGGAACACTCCTAGCAGTTGTGCCCCATCTAGGGCAACTGCCGGGACAGATGGAGGCGGCGGGAGTGCAAGAGTCTCGGGCACATTCTGCTCAGCTGGTTCTGATGTGCCTCCTACTGTGTTCCTGCTCTGGACCATTCTGAAAGATTAAGGGATAGGAAGATCAGAATAGAATACTTGGAAATCAAAGGCGATAGGAAAAAATTGAGCAGCAATGATATCAAGAATTGAAATGAGGACGCTATACTGTGAATGAGCTTTTCCTAGAATCCTCAATTTTATTCCATACCCTGTCCTAGGGTATTACCCTATTTTAGGATAGGACCTGCATGGGCCACCATAAAAACGTGTCACGACCCGCACCCGGAAGTTCGGGCACGAGTGCGTGGGTACGTCCAGCCTACGCCGCAGAGTCGACGGTAGTACGCTGTCTAGGTCAATCCATAATTACTAACTAGCTCATTCACAACAATATAGGCAAGATAATAATGAGAAACGAAACTTAAGATTGCAACTGAAAATAAATGTGACAACAGATTCAAATGTTTAAGTACAGAAATTCAATATTGAAATCGGGGACAAACCCAATAAATAAGATAAGAAATAGAAATGAAAGATAGCTACTACTAGCTACTCAGCAGCAGGGGTCTCCTGGGTGGGTTCTGGCTCCTCATAGGTATCATCAGTCCCCTCATAGGGACCATAATAAGTAGGAGCAAGGTCCTCATCATCGCCTAAATCAACAGATCCAGTCAGGAAAGGAACAAAGTACACACTGCACAACAAGGTTAAACTAAATATTTTATGACAATTTAAATATTGGCTATCATGTTGAGAAACAGCATTAACAGAACATTATTATCTCAGAGTTAACTGTAAACAGGAATATGAGAAACAAAAATAAATGAAACAGGAAATGAAACTACAATAGCCAGCAAGAAATATAACATGACCAGAACTATCTGTGTGAACTTGTGTTTGTTTTTAGAATACATAGTTGGCATGTAGGGGTTTATAAGGCTAATCAGGCACGCCATAGGCGGCTAGCAGTCAGGAATAATCGAGTATCAGGCTGATGGTACAGTCGCATACCAAAAGCTAGCAGTCACGACAGGGGAAAGGGTAAACTACATGCCTCCTAGTATTCTCCCACCCGACATGAAAAACAAGACAGGAACTACCAATATTCAAGACATGAAATTCAACATTTCTAACACGATGTGTAATCATCAAGGGTACATGTAAGACAGGGAATTAATTATCACAATATATAAAGATTAACTTGAGGTGCAGGTACTTGCCTGTTTGTTTGGATCTGGTTAATTTAGTTCTTAGGAAAAAGTCCAGAGATGAGTCCAAAAGCTGAAATAAACATTACCATCACGCTCAAAAGACGTCAAATAGCTAGAAATGCCTGTCCTTGGGTCCAATTCGGAGACAAGGGTAAAAACGGCAGTTTCGGGTCAAAACGGGGTCCGCCGGTGGGCCCGCTTTGCACCGAGAAACGCGTCCGGATCAAAGGTCTCCAAATTCACCAAACTTAGTGTCAACAGGTCAGGAATGCTGATACGAACCCAACGGAACTTCCAGATTTGGATTCCGATGAGCCGAACACAAAATCACCCGTCGAGCGGGGCCTATGGGGCCCACGACACGCGATTTCGTCAACGTTCTCAGAATCGAACCAAACTTGACCCACAGGACCAGCGTATTGCTACGAGTCCGATGGCGTAAGTTTTGTCTCGATCCGACGTGTGTGCACGAAGTTAGGGTGAATTGCCGAAAAGGCGGATACGGGGCGGTGTCCGCGGATACGCGTTGATTCCGGTGTGCACGCACACCCGAATCAGCTTCCACGAAAACTCACACGTCCGTATCGACGATGCGTATCTGTGAAGACCGCACGCGACCAAGTCGTCCCGTTTGGCGGGGCGTACTTAGTTCCGGGGGTAAAACAGGGTCTGGTTTTTCCTGTTTTTGGATCGCGGTGTGCGATCACCACAGGACGCGATGTCCCGAACAGTTTGTCCGGACACCGAGAGGGTCATACAGGCTTCACAACGCAATTTACGGAATTGGAAACAGAGCTACGAGGCAAAAGATACACGTACCTGAAGGGGACCCGAAAATCAGGGTCGAGACGTGTCCGTGTCGTGTCCGACACGGAGTCCAAATTAGGTTTAGGGTTTCTGTCGATGGCCGCAGACGGCGGAGGTCGGCCGGAGATGCGCCGGAGGGAGCCGGGGAAGGTCCGTCGGGGCTGGGCGGAGCCGGTGGACGGCGGCGCGCGGGGAGGAGGGGCTGCCGGAGTCGGCTGCTCGCGTCTCCGGTCTGCTGCGGGTCGACCTCGGCTGCTGGCTGTGTCTGAGGCGGTGGAGGAGGAGGAGCAGAGGAGGGTGGCAGCGGCGGGCGGTCGAGGCGAGTGGGTGATGGCTCGCCGGCTGGAGGGTGGCCGAAGGAGGACAGAAAAGGAGGGGCCGGCGTTAGGGTTCCGGTCGGGGAAGGTTTTGGGTTGGGGAAGAGAGGAAGGAGGTAGGGGGAATTATATAGGGATCCGGGGGCGGACTTGGCCGGGTGAGGCGGGGCCGAGGGGATCATGGCCAGCTCCGGCGGAGGCGGAGAGAATTCCGGCCGTCGCCTGAGGAATCGGGCGCGGGTGGAGAACGGGGAAGGTGGGTTGGGACTGGGTCGGGTCGGGCGCTAACGGGTCTGGGCAGACCCGCCCGACCCGCAGGGGATCTGGGCTAGGGCTGGGCTGCTGGGTGCTGGGCTCGGCCCACTGGGCCGGGCCGGGCCGGGCCCAAAGGAAAAAGAAAAATATAAAAATAATAAAAATAATAATAAAAATAATAATAAATATATTAATTAATTAATTTATTTATAAAAATAGTTTTGAGGTATTTAAAAATAGGTCTGAGGCCCAGAAAAATTATCCTAAGTCCAATTTTCTATTTTACACCCAAAAATGTTATTCTCATGGCATTTTAATATTATTTACTGGCAATTAAAAACCATTTATTAATTAAAAACCTTGATTTTAATTACAGAAAATTCCCAGAAAATTCCAGAAAATTGGGAAAAATCCAAGATTTAATAATTTGAAAATTTAGGGGGTTTACACGGCCGATTAGCCTGCGGATGAGCGGGCATAACAAATTGGTATCAGAGCTTGGCTATACGCCTTTGAACTTTGTTTCAATTTTCTCAGTTTTGAAAGCTCGTTCGTGGGTTATGTGCTTACGCTCTCTCTCAATGTCCCAATAGAATATTCCAACAATGAGTCTAAATACTTTCGAAAAGTGCATGTGAATGATATGATTGCTTGTACAAAATTGTGATCTTAAGGCCTTTGTGCTGACATGTGCTAGACCCTTAGGATTATACTAGTGTTAGAATCGCGACTTATGTTCAAACCCGAAATGCCTATACTTGATTTCCCCAACTGGTTAGTGTACGGAATCGAATATTGTCCCGAACGGTTAGCAATACACACAGCCTTTCAGCTAAGTTGTATTAAGTATCGTGCGCCAAGACCCTTTGGTGCAAGCTAGTTGCAACGACATTGGGCTATCATTCAGGAAAAAGGTATAAGTCAGACTTAGAATGACAACCGATAGAACATTCTCGGATTTATCGCTTAGGCGAACATAGAGAATCATGCTTGGATTTTAGGAAATAGCTCGAACGGTATTTTGTGTCGAAAGATACATCGAATATGGTTTAATTGGATGACTCAATTCTGAGTGGTGATGGATCATTTAGAAATATTTAAACGGATTCATAAGTCTCGTGCGATAGTCGGATTGATCAGTTAGAGAATGTCTTGAAAGAATGATAAGGTTTATATCAAATTAGGATTCACAAAAATAGAAATCGATATCTTGGTTAAGAAAACTTGGTGGAAACTTGGAAAATTATGCAAGCGATTTTGGATTGAAACGAACGAATTGAACTTGAAAACAATATCGCTCGAATAGAAGTTAGCCCAAGAATGAATATCTTGGTTCGATGAAAGAGATAAGCAAAAATGGATTTGGCTTGGAGTTTGGAAGAACGATCTTGAAATCTAGTTCAAAACTATAATATTCGAAACCAGTCCCAGCGAAAACGATTATCCTACGGGAGCGCTGGTGTGGTGATTTCACGCACGGCGGGGATAATCGAACTCAAGGAAACATGTTTGGTGATTATTTCAAACGAACTCGATGAATGGAACGTATCAAAAAGATGGAATAGAACTTGGGCTTGAATATTTGAAACTAGTTTCTTGAGGAATAATAGAAGTAGACTATGGAATTACCGAACGGTAACATTGAAGTTGGATGATTTTTCTAGACGAATTATAATTAATGCATGAACGGACTTGACTCGATGGATATATAACTTGGATGGAGTAAAGGGAAATGATAAGGTGTCTTGATCGTTTTGAATACAACCATAACGTTCAAACATTCTTGTCTCGTGCGAGCATAAATATATGCTCGTGCATGCGTCACGCCCGAATTAGGACGATTATCTAGCGGGAGCGTTGACGTGGTGATCTCACATCCAACGAGGGTGATCGAACTTGTGGAAGACCGGAGCGTGACAACTGATGGATCGTCTTAACTTTTGGTTCGACACGATAAGACGAATTTGAAATACAAGTGATCAAAAATATTTCAGGGATAAGTTAGCCTAAAACCTGAAATAAATTATACTTGATGGTTTCGTGAACGAATACATAAATCAGGTTGGACGACTTAAAGTTATAAACAAAAGGTTTAGACTTGAATCTTGGCTTGGTGGTCTAAACTTGGAATGGATATGGATTCTATCAAAATATACTTGATAAGATAGACTATGCAAATCACTAGGCTTGTCCTACAATTTGTATATATCGTGGATTTTACTGAACGGACTCGAACCCTGTGCAAACGAACGTGCTAATGAGAATAGGAAAATCTGTGCTCGATATTTAGAAATCTGAGTGATACGAGCTAGGGTAGATGTAAACACCCTAAATTTCAGAAATAAGATTTATATAATTCTCCGTATTTTCGGTATTTTTCTGGAAATTATCACTGAGGTTTGTGGGTTAAATAATTTTAACTGTGGCTAAATGGGGTTAAAATATTCTGGAAGTAAAAATTTATTGTGTATAATGGAAAACCGAACGCATGGCATTTTTCGGTGAATTTATTGGACACCGGAGCAATGTATCGAGGACCTTAAGCTGTTGAATTGGAGAACCCAAACTCAGCTTAATGGGTCGGGTCAGACCAAGCCGAACCCGACCCAAATCCATTAGGAACCCTACGCCGGCTATACTGTAGCATAGTATAAAGTCGGGCCTTGGCGTTCGTGTAGCCGCCGCCATTCATCTCTCTCTCTCTCTCTCTCAGCCGCCCCTCTCGCGATCGATCTGCCGCCAGCGTCGAACTCGCCGCTGCCCTCGATCTGCCGCCAGCGTCGAACTCGCCGCTGCCCTCGGTCTGCCGCCAGCATCGAACTCGCCGCTGACCCGACGACCTACCCCGACTGAACCCTAGGTGGCCGACAACGCCCACCGCGAGCACCGCCGCTCGAATCAGTCGAACCCCGCCGAACCGCTGCCCCATCCTCCCTTCGGTCAGCCGCTGAGCACAGCAGCCCCGACCCCATCTTCGCCTCGCCAACTCCCGCGAAGCCCTCGGCCGACCTAGCTCCGACTCTGAGGACACGGCTACCCTCTGAACCAGGACACAGTAGACACCGGACACACCGCGAGGACACGACCAGGACTCGGCTCGCGTCAATTTGGCTTTCCGGACACTTGGAATTCAGAATCCACGGAGCCCTGTTCAGGTATTGATTTCTCCCAACTCGCAACTCCGTTTTCATTTCCGTCGATTGCTATGCGTAGACTGTATACCCCTCTCGGTGCCCGTGCAATTCGCTCGGTGCATCGCGTCTTGTAGTGGTCGTACACCGCGATCCAAAACAGGAAAAAACAACGCCCTGTTTCACCCCGGAACTGAGTCCGCCCCGCCAAACGGGACGACTTGGTCGCACGTGGTCTTTACCAAACTGTGCGCGACGTTGATACGGTCGTGTAGGATTTCGCAGAAGTCGATTCGGACGTGCGTGCACCCCGGAATCAACGCGTATCCGCCGACGACACCCAGTATCCGTCCTTTCTGAAACACGCTGTAACTTCATGTACACACGTCGGATCGAGACAAAACTTATGCCATCGGATCCGTAGTAATACGCTGGTCCTGTGAGCCAAGTTTGGTTCGATTCTGAGGACGTTGACAAAATCACGTATCGTGGGCCCCACAGGCTCCACTTGACGGGTGATTTTGTGATCGGCTCATCGGAATCCAATTCTGGAAGTTCCGTTGGGTTTGTATCATCGTTCCTGACTTGTAGACACTGAGTTTGCGGAATTTGGAGACCTTTGACCCTGACACGCTTTTCGGTGCAAAGTGGGCCCACCGGTGGAACCCGCTTTGGCCCGAAAATGAGCTTTTTGCCCCTGTGTCCAAATTGGACGTAAGGACAGGCATTTCCAGCTATTTGGCATCTTCTGAGACTGTTGGTGATATTTATTACAGCTTTCGGAGTAGACCCCACCGGATCCACTGATACCAGGACAGTTGTTGATACTCGGACATCAGGCAAGTGTACCTTGCCAAACTCTGCAGTTTAGTTACCTATTTTCCTTGCTTTATATATATTGCTGTGCATGCTCAACCTAGGACCGTGTGACGTACTTAGCGTCCGATTATCAGTCGGGTGCCGACACTGTACGCAGTGTTGAGTACAGTCATCTAGAGATGGACATTCGTGACACTTTATTCTCGTACTTGTTTTATCAAGTACCATATGACCCAGGACACTTGACACTATTCATGAGACAGGATTTTTTTGAGATATTCGTGGTGATTCTGTATAGGATACAGGACATGGACATTATACTATTAGATACTTTATGACTTGTTGCATTAGCTATGATCGCGCTTGACATGGGCATGAGACGTTGTGGTCATGATACGCGTGGTTACATTGGGTGGGGAGAGACACACAGGCTACAGGCTGTATTTATGTATATCTTCTATTATTGAGAGGTCGTAGACTCTCGTAGCAGAGCTAGACCCACTACCGGTTATTACCGCTACCGGCTCCCCGACACAGAGCTTGTAGTGGCTCAGCCTGAGACTAGTTATGCTCTCACTTGCATTTACACTTAGATGGTTACATATTTACCCCATTGTTTCATTTAGTTATATATTGCTGCACTGCTTATCTGTATTTATTGGCATGAGCTTTCTTGTACCTTGCTATGTCCCCTGAGGACCTGGATCCGGATTTTTGTCCCCAGATTTTGCAGACGAGGTTTATCCCGAGGTTTACGGGACCGGAGCAGGAGCTGATCCAGGAGTTGTACCACCATCCGAGGACGAGGTCTTAGCTGAAGACTTCTCTTGAGCATCCTTGTTTATGCTCAGCTTTTATTATTTATTTCAGTCTTTGATATTCTGGTCAGATGAACCATTGTACTAGATATTTATCGGGTTGTTCCCCGAAGTACTATGTGAGACTGGATGATGATTTACATTCCTTGTTTATTCTGTGGATCATGTTTATGTCTTGTGTGGATGAGATTAGTTGTACCATGATTGTCGTAGACTTGTTTTACAGCTTAAGTATGCCCTGATGGATCCTTTATAGTGAGTCGGTCCATCGGTGCGTACTGCTGGCCGTTGACACGCGTCTGGTCCCACGGTATTTTGGGACTGGGGCGTGACAGTAGAATACCCCGTGCAAATGAATAATGGTTTGACCCTAGGAATTGGACGAGCATCGTTCGACGAATTTGCACGATGAATCGTGTGCTTGAACTTGTACTTATGACCTTGTGAGCTGACCTAGTAATTAGGTAGACGATCCTGTGCCAAGTGAATGAACTAGTGTGACCGACTATATCATATTACTTGAAACAAGCTATAGAACTGGGGCAACAAGACTTAAGGTTAGACTGGAAACGGTAACGTATGCTGTGTTTGACCCGAACGGATGGACACTAGTTGGTAGATTGAATAGATCATGGTTAATAGTAGTACAAATACTTGATTTTGAGTTGGAAAGAAATGACTTGGATTTGATTGACCCTATTGGAAGTATCCTTGTGATTCATAAAACGAGAACCCTTAAAAATTTTGCAAGTAGCTTGTCCAATTTTACTATCTCTAAGTTTGGTTGAATGCATATGTTTGAAGGACGCCTTGAACGTGTGCATTGTCACGCCCCGATCCCGTGGAATCGATAGTCGTCTCCCGGGCGTGATCGCCGTGCGGGCCTAGGTTGCGCACCGCACAAGGCTAAGTATTTTGTTTCGCATAGCGAGCACATATTCAGAGTACGCAGATAAATTTGAACACAGATTAAAGCATAGAAAAGTTCTCTTTTATTGATAATATGAACATCTATTACAAACTCCTTGAACTGAGTCATAAGGATTGCTTCTATGGGCTTACAAAAGTGTTGACACAAAATGAGATAGCAGTCCTGTACATTACATCCTTTACTAAACTCAAAATATAAGACCTTGTGTCGGAACGACTGCTTTGCCACGTAGTTGCATGGTTGCTTGGTGGCTAGCTTCAAACTTCAAAATGCTTCTTCTTCAAAATGCTTCGAAGGTGGCACGGTCGAGGCGTGCCTACAGTTGGACTGGATTGGGGTTTGTCTCCTGCTCCTCGCTCGGTTCTCCTAGCGCGGGGAACCTGTTTCAACGAGGGTCAGTACATCGAAACGTACTGGTGAAGGCAAGCTAACCTAACTCTACCAATCAACACATTGTTTTAATGAAGCATGCATATTTTTGTGGGTTTCTATCTTGCCTTAGTTCATTTTAAAGCAAGCAATAGATATAGAAATAATCACTGAAATAACATGCCACCGCTCGGTGACATTTACCTGCCCGTCTGAACTACCTGTACAATACTTACTCTGCCTTCCCTGCCAAGCAGACACAAGTTAGTTGCAACAGGTTTAAATATACGAGGGGGATCACTGGCACGTTGCCATAATGGACGAGCTAGTCTCTGGATGGAATAGCGTGCGGCGCAGAGAACATGAGGCGCCATAAGCCACTTCATCCGAAGCAGGCGACTATCGTGAGTTCTGTCCGGATCGGATCGGTGCCAGTGCCCCAGCGACCGTCCGCAGGAACTAAGATCTTGTGCACAAGTTTTTCGTGATCAACGCAGTACACTAAGTTAGCATTTGAGGCAAATCAGGCACAGGGCAATAACGGGGCAAGATCTACTTTTGCATAGTCTTTCTGTTGAGTTATTGCATTGAAAATGAGTTCTATACATAGCACAGTTTTAAGAAGAAATATACATTCTAACTTATATTTATGCATATGATGAACATTCCAAACGAGCAAGCATGTAAGTAAGTAACCGTTCACAAGTTTTATTTGACAAGCATAACTTTACCAAAGTCTATTCCCTTTATTATCTTGAAGTCTTTTAGTTGTTACTTGGTATCGTTTGATCGGGGCAAGCACGAACACAAGATTTAGATGTGAAGACTAGCAAGAAGGGCTAGCTAATCGGGTTGGTAGCCACTCACTTTAGTAGTTGGAAGGAAAAGAAAAGAAGTGCTTTAGGAGTCCGCTCAAGCGACGCCTACTGCTGGATCACCTGTATTGACACGAACAGCTGATCAGTACTTCTTCCTCTCTTTCCGTTATCGGAATTGAAGTGCAGTCCTAAGAACGAAAGCAATGAAATCCATCGAAACCGTTCAAGAAAACCCAAGCAAATCCGAAAACCAACTCAAGGCACGAAAGCAACAAGCGACAGCGAAAACTAGACAACAAAGAATGCAGCGGAGAGGTCCCTCCTGACTCTGCCGCTAAGCCGATCCTTGTGGCACGGTCCACTGAATATGGGAATCGATTCCGAAGAGACAAATCCATAACGAGGATGAATTCTTGATTCAATCTATCCCGATCGAACGATACCGTCTAGTATTTCTTAGTCGCGCTCCCCGAATAGGGGGAACGGGGCACCACATCCTACCCAACTAATTGGAAGTTTTGTCCCGAAACTTAAGGAATAGAACCTACCACTAGGAAATAATGAGGGGAACCATTCCCTCATATCTGATTCGAGCTCCCAAGTAGATTCTTCGACAGAGTGATTCCGCCAAAGCACGCGCACTAGAGGAACCGAACGGGTCCGAAGCAGCTTTTCTTTTCTATCCAAAATTTGTACCGGTTGTTCTACATACGTCAAGTCGGGCTGAAGGTTCAGTTGTCCCAGGTCTACCATGTGGCTTGGATCGTACACATATTTTCTAAGTTGAGAAACATGGAATATATCATGTACGTCAGATAGGGATGGTGGTAGGGCAATCTGATAAGCAACTGAGGCAACCCGCTTTAGTATTTCGAACGGGCCAACAAATCGTGGACTTAGCTTTCCCTTCGCTCCGAACCTGCTGACCCCTCGCATGGGCGAGACCTTGAGGAATACCCGGTCGCCTACTTGAAACTCTAGCGGTCTCCGATGAACATCCGCATAGCTCTTCTGACGACTTTGAGCTATCTTTAATCTGTCCCGAATCAGCCGAACTTTCTGGACGGTCTGCTCCAAGAGCTCAGGGCCAAGTACTTGCCGTTCACCAACTTCGTCCCAGCAGATTGGAGATCGACACTTTCGCCCGTATAGCGCCTCATACGGCGCTATTTGAATGCTTGATTGATAACTATTGTTGTAAGCAAATTCGGCTAGAGGTAGATGAAGGTCCCAACTAGTCTTCGTGTCCAAGGCATAGAGTCGCAGCATGTCTTCGAGGATCTGGTTGACACGTTCGGTTTGGCCGTCGGTCTGTGGATGGTAGGCGGAGCTAAACTTCAACTTCGTCCCCATTGCTGACTGCAGGCTTCCCCAGAAACGTGATATAAATCGACCATCTCTATCGGAGACTATAGATACGGGCACGCCATGGAGTCGAACGATTTCGTTGAGATATATCTGAGCCAGGCGGTCGGCACTCCAAGTAGATTTGATAGGCAGAAAGTGAGCTGACTTGGTGAGTCGATCGACGATAACCCAGACTGCATCATGTCCCCGTTGCGTCCTCGGCAAGCCAACAATAAAATCCATCGTTATATCAACCCATTTCCACTCCGGAATAGCAAGGTTCTGAAGCTCTCCGCCAGGTTTCTGGTGTTCGGCCTTCACTCGTTGACAAGCCATGCAATGCGACACAAACTGCGCCATATCCCGTTTTAAGCCGTGCCACCAAAACGTCGTACGAAGATCCCGATACATCTTAGTGCTACCCGGATGAGAAGTATAACTAGCATAGTGAGCTTCAGTGAGTATCTCTTGTCTAAGGGCCGCGTCGTTCGGAACGCACAGTCTTCCCTTTACTCGAAGCATCCCATCCGTGCTCACCGCAAAGTCGGACGCCTTCCCTGCTGAGATAAGGGCATGAATCTTCTGCAGGAACGGGTCGTCCTTCTGAGCGGCCTTCATCTTGTGTAACAAGTCGGGTTCGAGGCGCAGTTGAGCTACTTGTGCCCACTTTTTATATCTTATTTTCAGTGTGATGCCCAGTGATTCAAGATCTCGGCGCAGCCTATCATCAATAACCAAACTCCCTACAAACTCTCGACTCAACGCGTCAGCTACTACGTTTCCCTTTCCAGGCGTGTATCTGATCGTGAGATCGAAGTCGCTGAGGAGTTCAAGCCATCGCCGCTGCCGAAGATTCAAATCCTTTTAAGTGTACAAATATTTCAAGCTCTTATGGTCTGTGTAGATTTCACACGGTACACCATAAAGGTAGTGGCGCCACAACTTCAACGCAAACACTACCGTCGCCAGTTCTAAGTCATGCGTCGAATAATTCTTCTCGTGAGGCTTTAACTGCCTCGACGCATAGGCTATGACTTTATCGCGCTGCATCAGGACGCATCCCAGACCCTTTCCTGAGGCATCACTATATATCTTAAAATTATCGGGTCCGTTCGGCAGAGTGAGAATTGGGGCAGAGACAAGACGCTGCTTTAACTCCGTAAACGAAGCTTCACAGTCGTCCGTCTAAGTAAACTTCGCACCCTTCCGTGTGAGTTGAGTCAAGGGCGAAGCAATTCTAGCAAAATTTTGTATAAATCTCCGGTAGTACCCTGCCAGACCAAGAAAACTTCGGATGTCGCTCGCTGACTCCGGTCGTTTCCACTGCGTGATTACTTCTATCTTTCTCGGATCAACTGAAATGCCTTCTGAGGAGATGATGTGTCCCAAAAATGAGATACTGTCTAGCCAAAACTCACACTTACTTAGTTTGGCGTACAACTTGTTGTCTCGAAGGGTTTGCAGCACCATCCGCAGGTGTCCTGCGTGCTCATCCCTAGTCTTCGAGTACACCAAGATGTCATCGATAAAAACCACCACGAATTTATCGATAAAAGGCCTAAATACACGATTCATAACATCCATGAATGCAGCAGGGGCATTCATCAGTCCAAACGGCATCACCGAAAACTCGTAATGTCCGTAACGGGTTCGAAAAGCAGTCTTTGGCACATCTCCGGGCTTAATCTTCAGCTGGTGGTAACCCGAGCGAAGATCGATCTTAGAGATCACCATTGCCCCTTATAACTGATCAAACAAGTCGTCTATCCGTGGCAGAGGATATTTGTTTCTGATTGTGACTTTGTTTAATTCCCTGTAGTCTATGCAGAGGCGTAGAGTTCCGTCATTCTTCTTCACAAAGAGCACAGGAGCGCCCCAAGGAGACACGCTCGGACGGATGAACCCGCGATCAAGTAATTCTTGAAGTTGGCACTTTAATTCATTCAGCTCTGCAGGAGCCATTCTGTACCGAGGTTTGGAAATAGGCTGTGTATTTAAAAATGTGTCGATAGTGAATTCAATCTCTCGGTCTGGCGGCATGTCGGGTAGTTCGCTCGGAAGCACATCGGGGAACTCTGCCTCAACGGAAGTAGACTCGACGTTTGCGTAGTCCTGCCGTGTGTCCCGAACCGATGCTAGGAATCCCTCGCAGCCTGTGTAGAGCATTCGCCGAGCAGATTTTGTCGAAATCACCATGCAGGCCCTGGTCGTATCGTTCGCTGGACTACTGGTGTAACAGAACACGGCTTATCCGGGCAGACGGAAAATGACTCGCTTCTCTGCACACTCAATAGTTGCTGCGCATGCGCCGAGCCAGTCCATTCCCAAAATGATATCGTAGTCCCGTACATCAAGAACTAAAACATCAAATGACAGCTTCCTCTCCCCAATAGAGATATAACCGCCTAGGCATGCTGAACAGACAGGTATTTTTGTACCAGATGGGGTGCTAACGCTTAAATCTAAATACAACGGAGTCATTTTTATATTGTTCTCCGTGGCGAAGTTTGTAGAAATAAAGCTATGGGTTGCACCTGAATCAAATAGAATACGAGCAGGTATATTATTGAAAAGCAAAGTACCTGACACGACGGTATCCGAAGCTAGAGCTTCTTCTCGTGTCATGGTATAGACCCGACCCTGAGCTTGATTACGCCCTTGCTGAGGCACCGCTCGATTTGTCTGAGGCACCGGAGTCTGATTCTATTTTTGTTGAGGTGGAAGGAGCGGACAGCTACTAATCTGATGGCCAGGATCGTCGCATCTGAGGCAAGTGCCGAGCCGTTTACGACAGACATTCTCGGTATGCCCTCTTCTGTTGCAGTAGGTGCAACGCTGCCCCTGGTTTTCTCGCTGACGACCGCCGTTATTTTGATGCTTTGCAGCGTTGTTTCCTCTATCGTTGCCTTGGCGTTTGTGATTGAAAGTTTGCACAGCGCCGGCAGCAACGTGAGGATACTACGGTTCGAGCGAAAGGGCATGGTTTAAGACTTTCCTCATCGTCTGATACTGCAGAACGACTACGTGCCCGTGGATGCCAGGACGTAGCCCTCCCTCGAATCGTCTGGCACGACTCGCTGCATCTGGTAGATAAGCGGTAGCAAATTTGGCCAGTTTGTTGAATTATGTCGAGTATTGCTTCACCGTCATGCTGCCCTGCCGGAGTTGAACGAAATCGTTTTCCCGTTGACGGTGTAGAGGTGGGGGTATAAACTCCTCCTCAAACGCAGCACGAAAAGTCGTCCACGCGATCGCCTCCTCTCCATGGCCAAGTTGAAGAGATTGTCGATGCACGTCCCACCATTCATGCGCATTGAGGCGGAGCAGTAATTGGGCGCAGGTGACGCGCTTGTCTTCCGGCACTTCTAGGAGAGAAAAATGATCTTCAAGTTCGGCGAGCCAATCTAGGGCCACGATCGGGTCCTCAGTCCCGTTAAATGGCGTGTTGCAGACCTTCTTGAAGTTGCCAAAGGTGAAGGCAGTCTGTTCCCTCATCCTTGGCGCTAGTGGTGTCTCGACTTCAAGCGATGGCTGCTCCACTGGTGTAGCTGTGGTTGCGGCAGAATGGTTGGAGGCCAGGGTCTGAACAAGCTGTTGCAGGGTATCTACCTGCTTTTGTTGGACTGAGAGTCGGGCCTCTAGGTTGCTCTCGAACTTGGCTTGGCGGGCATCATCCCTCTGTCGTTGCTCCGTGAATATTTGCTTCACCTGCTGAAGCGACTCAGATCGAGACATGCCCCGTTGGCTCCGAGAGCTTCCTGAAGTTCCGGAACTGCTCTCCTGAGTCCTTGTCTCGCCTGGCACTAGCGCTGATGGTTGCGCTTGCGTCGTTCCTTGAAAGGAAGGTAAATTACATCAGGATCATAATATATTATGGACTTATTGCATAAACGTATCTCATTTTGGTCTTAACGAGTTCAGGAGTTCACACAGGGATTTATCGTTAAAGTAACTTTTCCAGTTCAAGATTCAAAGGAACTTTGAAGCTGTGCTCTGATACCAACATGTCACGCCCCGATCCCGTGGAATCGATAGTCGTCCCCCGGGCGTGACCGCCGTGTGGGCCTAGGTTGCGTACCGCACAAGGCTAAGTATTTCGTTTCGCATAGCGAGCACATATTCAGAGTACGCAGATAAATTTGAACACAGATTGAAGCATAGAAAAGTTCTCTTTTATTGATAATATGAACATCTATTACAAACTCCTTGAACTGAGTCATAAGGATTGCCTCTATGGGCTTACAAAAGTATTGACACAAAATGAGATAGCAGTCCTGTACATTACATCCTTTACTAAACTCAAAATATAAGACCTTGTGTCAGAACGACTGCTTTGCCACGTAGTTGCATGGTTGCTTGGTGGCTAGCTTCAAACTTCAAAATGCTTCTTCTTCAAAATGCTTCGAAGGTGGCACGGTCAAGGACCGCCTACAGTTGGACTGGATTGGGGTTTGTCTCCTGCTCCTCGCTCGGTTCTCCTAGCACGGGGAACTTGTTTCAACGAGGGTCAGTACATCGAAACGTACTGGTGAAGGCAAGCTAACCCAACTATACCAATCAATACATTATTTTAATGAAGCATGCATTTTTTTGTGGGTTTCTATCTTGTCTTAGTTCATTTTAAAGCAAGCAATAGATATAAAAATAATCACTGAAATAACATGCCACCGCTCGGTGACATTTACCTGCCCGTCTGAACCACCTGTACAATACTTACTCTGCCTTCCCTGCCAAGCAAACACAAGTTAGTTGCAACAGGTTTAAATATACGAGGGGGATCACTGGCACGTTGCCATAATGGACGAGCTAGTCTTGGGATGGAATGGCATGCGGCGCAGAGAACAGGAGGCACCACAAGCCACTCCATCCGAAGCAGGCGACTATCGTGAGTTCCGTCCGGATCAGATCGGTGCCAGTGCCCCAGCGACCGTCCGCAGGAACTAAGACCTTGTGCACAAGTTTTTCGTGATCAACGCAGTACACTAAGTTAGTATTTGAGGCAAATCAGGCACAGGGCAAGATCTACTTTTGCATAGTCTTCCTGTTGAGTTATTGCATTGAAAATAAATTCTATACATAGCACAGTTTTAAGAAGAAATATACATTCTAACTTATATTTATGCATATGATGAACATTCCAAACGAGCAAGCATGTAAGTAAGTAACCGTTCACAAGTTTCATTTGACAAGCATAACTTTATCCAAGTTTATTCCCTTTATTATCTTGAAGTCTTTTAGTTATTACTTGGTATCGTTTGATCGGGGCAAGCACGAACACAAGATTTATATGTGAAGACTAGCAAGAAGGGCTAGCTAATCGGGTTGGTAGCCACTCACTTTAGTAGTTGGAAGGAAAAGGAAAAAAGTGCTTTAGGAGTCCGCTCGAGCGACGCCTACTGCTGGATCACCTGTATTGACACGAACAGCTGATCAGTACTTCTTCCTCTCTTTTCGTTATCGGAATTGAAGTGCAGTCCTAAGAACGAAAGCAATGAAATCCATCAAAACCGTTCAAGAAAACCCAAGCAAATCCGAAAACCAACTCAAGGCACGAAAGCAACAAGCGACAGCGAAAACTAGGCAACAAAGAATGCAGCGGAGAGGTCCCTCCTGACTCTGCCGCTAAGCCGATCCTTGTGGCACGGTCCACTGAATATGGGAATCAATTCCGAAGAGACAAATCCATAACGAGGATGAGTTCTTGATTCAATCTATCCCGATCGAACGATACCGTCTAGTATTTCTTAGCCGTGCTCCCCGAATAGGGGGAACGGGGCACCACATGCATGATCCAAGACTCAATGAGATGTGAAACTCGAGTGCTAAGACTTTATCATCACTAAGTTGGTTGGCATGCATATGTTTGAGGTGCACTTCGAATATGTGCACGATCCAGACTCGCGATATGCTGATCTCTAATGCTAGTGCAAGTGAATATCCACATGAACAAGTATAACGACTTGTATAAGTTTGCCTCAGCCTTAGATCATCATTCAAGATGGATTGAAACGTACCTTGCATTAAGCAATATGTCCCGCGCTAAGGCGCAAATAAGACTGACTCATCATACACACGACACGGCGTAAGGATCGAGTAGAAGATTGTGAACAAAATTGGATCTAGTGGTACTGATTGCTATGCTTGGGATAGATTCGATAATATGATAGAACGGCCTGCACTCAGGAAGTCTCGAGGACGAGACTTTTTCTGAGTAGTGTATAATGTAACGACCCGTTCCGCTCAAGCAAACTGCCGATTCAAACGGCAAAAATGCAACGTCCTGACCCACTTTGCTCAGCGAGAATACTTGTTTGAGATAAAAGAATTTCCAGACTTGGCCCTTCAGGAGTTCTGGCTTAGGCTTTCAAAGGCTCGCTCGGAGTATCGCTCGACTGAGATAAATCATCGCTAAGGTGGATGGCTACGATGAACTTGTCTTTGCTTAGCCAGCACACTTAAAATATGGACGTTTCATGCTAGCCGCTAGGTGAATCACCCCCTACATGCTAATAAGAATACAATGCACCTAGATAAGGGAATAATCCCAACTTGTATTGCTTGTGTTAGAACATGGAAATAAAATATTGCTTATAATTTGACCCTCGCATGCTACCTTTGCCTTGTGCAACTAGACCCGCTATGCCTCGAGTAGAACGCTCGGTAAGTCCCTTTACGGTTTCACTCCACGTCTTACCTTCGGGCCCAAACCAACGTAAATGCTTAAGTTTTCTTATAAATGCATGCTTACCTGCTTATATGTTAACTTGTAATGTTGCCTCAATCCAATACTTGCCACTGCGAAACTTATGCCAAAATCAAGTATCATTATCGCGTATCGTCCATGCATCTAGTTAGCCAGGAGACTATCAAATAGCTCTTCTGTGTAATATGAACATACAAGTATCTGGGACCGTTAGCTCGCTAAGGCAGTCCCCGCATCAAGGGAATGCATCAAGGCAAGTGGAACACTGATCAAGAATTATGTCAAGTTTATATCTGGATGATAATCATTTCAAGTTTACATCTGAACGAGAAATCATGTCAAGAAAATCAAGAATCATAGCTCGTGGAGCAATTGCTCGGTTCAGAACAAGAATCAGGGATTATCATATCAAGTTACGGATTTGGAAGACCCGGACTTGCATATCGCGGACAACTTAAAAAATATGATCTTCGGATCTCGTTCCACGGACGGTTTCTGAGGCACCGGGGCTGATCCGATCCGGATGGAACATACTGTATAGCAGGAGGGCGTGTATCTCTTCACGCTACAACATCCTCGCTAGTGGGTCTAATGTATTGGTGGGATGGCTTGCGGCGCACCTTGTACTTTCGCAGCTTTCCACTCTCGTCAATGGCCCGGGGTCCATTGTATTGGCGTGATGGCTTGCAGCGCACCCTGTACTTTCGTTGTTTTCTATTCTCGTCAATGACCCGTCCTTTATGGCTATGCCAGCGATAATTGTTCATATAGTTAAGTCATTCTCGCTTAGCGGTTATCCGCGTGCGAGTCATTGCATCTCATCGAGAATATCTGAAACACCTGAACGATCATAACATAATTGTATATATGGAGCACTTGAACATATTATGCAACACACCTGAGAAATCCTTATAACTCGTGCATCCAAAATGTAATCTCGCTCACAATACTTGTATTTGCATATGCTTTTGCCCTGGTTTTCATTATAAAACTCGTGCTTGAATTAACTTGGTTTTTCGTGGACAGGGAAGGACGGATGGTAAGTTGGTAAGTCTTGCCGTGTTCCTTATATCGCACGGTGCACTGCCACACGAGATAGGCTATTCAACATTGTCATAAAATTGATCCTAGGCAAGAATAGAAAGATAGCTTAATAGATGGTGCACGGAACCTATTGAACATGTTTGAATTTGTCGAGCGGGCGAGTAGCCTTCCCACCAGTGCATTCATGTACTGATAACCTACCAGATTGCTTACAGGGTGCAGGAGAATCTCGTTCGGTGCGGATGCCCCCTTCGTGCGTGCTAAGGCATGGAGTTCACTCTGAAGCCTTGGAGCGTTGCGGCCGGAACAAAAAGCACATATACAGGACATAATGTTGGAACATCGTCTATACATCATTCCATAAATGTAGCCACTTGTTACGCTTTTACTGTTTCAGAGAGAGAGGCTTGAGCGACTTGTAATCTCGACTATATGCCGCCTGTAATACTTGTTCAATATCAATAAAGAGTTTGCTTTACTTCTATACTTGTGTTATTTAATGCTTCCTCTATTGACAACTCTGTGAACTTGTTACCAATCGCCTATTCGTTTATTATTCTACTGCACTCGAAAAATCTGTGCGACTCCGTGGCTTAGACCTCTTACCGCCAGCATGGACCACGGCCTTGCACGGGCGCTGCTCACGCTCGTGCGGCATCACGCCCAGATGGGTCAAGCGATCGTCCCGCTGGAGCGCTGTTGCGGTGATTCTCGTCTAGCGGGGACGGCCGATTAGCCTGCGGGAGAGCGGGCGTGACATATGGTAAACTCAACATAAAGGAAAAGATTAAATCTCAATGTCTATCAACCAAATAATTTTTTGTATGGTTATATTTACGCAATACTGCTTATATGTGATAAAACACCATATATAACTAAATATAGGTGTTATTAAGTGTTGTAACTCAATTGTTCGATTAGAGCGCTTTGCTAAGTCTTTTTCTTGGTCTTGCTTAGATGGAAAGGTTTTGTTTGACAACCACATATCTATATCTATTATTTAAGATCTGGCTACTATTAGTGTTGTAGAGCTACCCTCGAGGAATATATAGTTTCTTATTATTATGTGATTAGCATATTTTAAATGAGAATAATGGAAGAGAACCTATTATACGAAGCAACTTTAGTAATTACTTGTACGGCCACCATCTTCTAATTGTAAGAAGTGGCCTGAATCTGGGTTATCTAGCAACCATGGTGGATTAGATTCTTAATTTTATTATTCTTATTCATATTCATTTGTCCATAATTCTATAACTAATCAACATGTGCACCAACACAAAATCACTCACACACACAGTCATTCACCTGTGCACTACACTATGCAATACACACCTGCATCTCATTACAGTTCCTAGGCAGTACCCGATCCCCCTCACTGTTGCTGCATCTGTTCTTGATGCATGCAACAGCTACTGTTGTGTTCTTCCAGTCTACTGCAGCAATGTAGCTATTGTTATTGCAGCTCTGTTCGGGTTTTAATGCAGAGCATTCCCACTGCTACAGTCCACCCAGTCTTGTACCCTCCTTTACTTGTTGTGCAGCACAGATGTCTCAGGCAGCTGCTGCCAATGCTCAAAGGAAGCAACATGCTGCACAGTGTATTCTTGCATCCAGGTCTGTGCAAGTGCACTGCCTGCATCTTACCACTGCTATTTTCAAGTGTAGTTCAGTGCATAGAAGATTCACTCTGCAATGAGCTGTATGTGCACTGCACATTCCTCCCTCTGAAATCTGCACATCAACTCAACCCACATGCACCCAACTTAAGGCCTGATACAAAGACACATGCACTGATACACAAGGACCTACACTCAAATCTAGTACCTATGCTAATTGAAGGTTGATATCATTTTGTTCTTTAAAATTTAAACTTTTTGTTCTTTGATACAATTAATATATTTGTCTTTAAAATTTAAACTTCTTGTTCTCTGGTACAGCTGATATATTTGTTCTTTAAAATTTAAACTTCTTTTTCTTTGATACAGTTGATATCAGTTTGTACAAACATACATACTGATTAAATTTATTTATCTTCTTCTCTCAGGAACCACTTGAAACATGAAGGGTTGAAGGTAGTAATGCTCTAGGTTCAGAGATATATTTTGATTGTAAAATTAGTTTTTGGATGTTATGGTTTAAGATGTTTTGGATGTTCAGATGTATTTTTGTTGGATGTTTATGGTTTGGATATTTGGATGTGATTGAGATGTTTGTGGTTTGGATATTTAGATGTGGTTGGATATTTGTGGTGTAAGAACGCGTATTTATTAATATAAAAATTGTGTATATTATTGTTATTTGATGTTTGCGATGTTTTGGATTATGTTGATATTATGTGTGTCAGTAACCACGACAAAAGGAAGCATATAATATATAATTATAACCAGAATTTTGGTTAAACAAAATTTAACTTCTCTTGACGGTTTTTAAACATCAAGAAATATTTTTCTTGATGATTTTTCTCGGTCAAGAAAGGGCTTTATTGTCGGCCATTATCAATCATCTAGGCCACAGTCAAGAAAAGTTTTTATTTACCTTGATGGGTTTTTTGATATATTTTCTTGACGGTTTACAACCGTCAAGAAAACAAAAACAGAAACCGTCTAGAAAAGTAGTAATTTTCTTAACTGTGGCCTAGATGACGGATCCAAAATTGTCAAGAAAACCCTATCTTGATGGGAAAAAACCGTCAAGAAAAGCCATTTTTCTTGTAGTGCCAAACATATGCATTTCAACCAAACTTAGCGATAGCGTAGTTGAACAAGCTACTCATGAACATCTCAAGGGTTTTAGTTTATGAATCACAATGATACCTAAACCGGGTCAATCAAAATTCAAGTCATTTCTAATCCCACTCAAACCAAGCATTGCATTACCATCAAGCACGATCTATCTGATCAACCGACTAGAGTTCAAGTCTTATCATCCAGTCAATTCATGTTAAAATCAACTTCTAGCACATACTTATTGCTCCAAGCCTAACTCTAAGTTGTTGTCCCAGTTCTATGGCTTGCCCAAGCAATATTCTAAAGTCGGTCACATAAGTTCTTTCACTCGGCATAGGGTCATCTGCGTAATCGCTAGGTCGGCTCACAAAGTCATAGGTACATCTTTACGTTCATGATTTTTATCGTGCAAATTCGTTGCACGATGCTCACCCCAATTTCTAAGGTCAAACCATTGTTCATTTGTACGGGATATTCTACCCAAGCTCATTTTACTCAGATTTATAACATCAAGCAGTGATCATCCTATCCACGTCAATATGTTAGTTGGACAGGGCTCGGGTCTGTTTTAGTCAAATCTGTTCCTAAGACACATTCGTTCAGCCAAATTATCGATAAATTATGTCGCACATCAAAACTACCAATTCTCATAGTCTATCTCTCAACTATGTTTGATAGAGTCCACCTATCCATTCTTTTCTAAGTCTAGACCACCAAGTCACGATATCATTTATATTTTTTCGATCTCAATCATAAACTCTAGTCGTTCAACATAATTCATGTATTCATTCAGGAAACCATAAAGTGTGTCTTACTTCACGTTCTAGACTAACTTATCCTCGAAGAACTTCTGATTCACTTGTATTCTCAAACTCGCCTTATCGTGTCGAACCATAAGCCAAGACGATCATTCAATTGTCACGCTCTGATCTCCCGTAATTCGATCATCCCCGTTGGACGTGAGATCACCATGCCAACTCTCATGCGGGATAATCGTCCTAATCCAGACGTGACACATGTACGAGCATGGAGTTATGCTCGCACAAGACAAGAACGTCCAACGTTATAGTTATCATCGAAACGACCAAGACACCTAATTATTACACTTCGTTTCATCCAAGTTATATATTAATCTACCAAGTCAGGTTCATGTAATAATCGTTCATGCCGTGATCATAATTCGCCTAGCCAAATTATCTAACTTCAATATTATCGTTCGATTAACTCGTAGTCTACCTCTAGCATTCCTCAAAACATTCAAGTTCAAAATCTTTGTTACGTTCCATTTCATCGAGTTCGTCCGAATAATCATCGAACATGTTCCCGTGAGTTTGATCATCCTCGCTGGACGTGAAATCACCACGCTAGTGCTTCCATGGGATAATCGTTCTCATCCGAGCCTGATGTCGAGTGTTATCTTTCGAACTAGATTCAAGATCGTTCGTCCAAATTCAAGATTAAATCCGTTATCATTTACCTTAATTATCGAACCATAAATTATTTAACTTGTATCAATCCATGCCATCTTTCAACTATCGTTATCGTATCAAGTCTTCCAAATTTGAAACCATAATATTCGTACTCAAGCTAAATTCTATCGAACGATATTCTAAATTCATAAATTATTGTCACAGATATCTGACCAAACAATTCCTCAAAATCTGAGCACGATTTTCTAAATTCGCCTTAGCGATACTCCAGATTACGTCTCTATCGATAGCCTTTCTAAGTCTGACTTATCCTTATCCGAACGATATTCAATCTCGCTCACAAACTCGCTCACACCAAAGGATCCAGGTGCGCGATACCCAACACGACTTAGCCAAAAGGCTGTGTGCATAACTATTTTGTCCGAACGATATTCTAGTCTCGCATACTAACTCGCTAGTATGAGCGTAGGGGTATTCTGGCGAATAGAAGGACCGAGCGCCCCCCGGACATAGGTAAAAGGTGAACCGGGTAACCAAAGTCGCACATAACTTGCCAAACTCTAGCACGAGTTGATTTCCACGAAGTCTGACACAGTTTGGCACAAAGGCCATCACATTACTATCTCGTTCAAGCAATCATTTGCATGCACTTTTGAAGATATTTAGAATCATTGTATGGAATATCCCAATAGAGCAACGAGAGAGAGCGTACGCACATAACCCACGAACGAGATTTTAAAACTGAGAAAATTGATACAAAGTCCAAGGACGTAAACCCGCACTCTGATATCAATATGTCATGCCCCGATCTCCCGCAGTATCGGTCGTCCCCGATGAATGCGAATCATCGTGCCAATACTCCCGCAGGACGATCGTTCCCATCAGGACGTGATGCCGCACGCGCACAAGCTGTGCCGGCGCAAGGCCAGCTACAGAACATGTGATGAAATAGCTAAGCTAAAGAGTTGCACAGATAGTCTCTAATGCAACGAATATTTGAACTACATGAGTAAACAGTCATTCGATAACTAGTTCGTAAAGTCGATATAGCGGAAGCCTAGAATGAACACAAGTATGGATACAAAAACAAGCTCTTTATTGCTAATGAAATAAGTGTTACAAGTGGTGCTAGACCGAGATTACAAGTCGCTCAAGCTCTCCCATGAAACAATAACGACGTGCCAAGCGGCTTACAACATGGGATGATACATAGACGATATTCTAATATTATGTCATGTATAAGTGCTTCATCTCCAGACATAACACTCCAAGGCTCCAAAGCGAACTCCACTTCTTAGCGTGCTCGAGGGGATACTCCACACCGAACGAGGTTCTCCCATACCCTGCAAGCAATCTGGTGGGTTATCAGTACATTGAATGCATTTGTGGGGAGGTTGCTCGCCCGCTCAACAAATCCAAACACGTATATTAGTTTCGTGCACCATCTATTATGTTGTATTTCTAGTCTTTCCTTAGGATCATTTTCATGGCATAAGATATAAGCCTAACTCATGTGGCAGTGCACCATACGATATAAGAGAAATACGATAAAATTTACCAACTTACCATTCGTTCTTCCCTGTCCAAAGATTTAACCAAGTTAGCCAAGCACGAATATATATAATGAAATCAAGGAATCGCATAGCAACACAAGTATTAAAGCGTGTTTCTGATTCAGGTACACGAGTTATATATATTTTCCAGTATGTGATACTCAGGTGGTTCAGACATGTTATACACAGATTTGAGTTGATTCAGATGTGTTACTTAGATTCAGATTCATTAGGCACAATGCAATGACTCGCATGCAGATTGCAGCAATCGAGCCCAACTTAGTCTATATGAAAGGTCACTGGTGCTACAAGCCATTTTGGACGATAATCGGGTAGACGACGACAGTTGTAGTCGCAAGTAGCGAACTCGTTACAAGCCCTCCCGACATACCCTTGCTACGCTATTAGCGTGACTATCCAGAATGTTCGGTCAGGATCAGATTGGCCCCGGTGTGACCAGCGTACCGTCCGCAGGAACCCTATACCTTGTGCACAAGTTGTCCATGACCATGCGAGTCTCTTATCTTAATCTTGTTCTTTTATCTTATCTCTTGAGACACGAGAACGAACCCGCTATAAGCCATCCCGAATAAACGACGATGGTTGTAGACACAGGAACGAACCCGCTACAAGCCACCATGAACCATGATTCTTGTTCTTCTTTACTTATCAGTACAATTCAGTTCTTTTACTTGATACTTCCATTACTTTATTATAGTTTCTTCCAATATTTTATTATGCCGTTCCCGATACGAAAAACTGCCTTGGTGAGCTTATGGTCCCGAAGCCTTTCATTGATGGTCTTTCTGCCTCAGGTAAGTGCACCATGTTTTGTGTCGTGCTTCCATACCGTGGCATTATCTCTATGATAAGCATTGTATATAAGATAAATAGCATAAAGACATCAACTCGACTAGTTTTAAACAATAAAGCGGAGTCTACTTGTACGAAGCTAAGGTAGCATGCGAGGGTCCAACTATGAGCCAAGTTTTATTTTTATATTCTAACACAAGCAATACAAGATGGGATTAATCCCTAAGCTAGGTGCATTGTATTCTTATTAGCATGCAAGGGATGATTTGCCTAGGGACTAGCATGTATCGTCCATTTTATTAGGTGTGCATGCTAAGAAAAAATAGGTTCATTGTAGCCACTCACCTTAGCGATGATTCGCCTCGGGCAAGCTGGACTTCGAGTGCGCCTTTGAAATTCTAAGTCTGAACTCCTGAAGGGCCAAGTCTGGATCATTTGCCTCAAGCGAGTCTTCTCGCCGAGCAAAACGGGATGGGTCGTTACACTTGTGCTGTTTGAATCGGCTCTCCGTATTGACGCGGAGCAGGTCGTTACAGTACTTAGGTACGACATTGTAGGAGGATGATCGTGTGACAATGACATAAGATTCCAGATAATTGTAGGGTTAGTCTATGTAACTAAAATTGGTAGAAGCATTGGGAGAAAACAGAATCCCGAGATCGTGCATGCTAGCCACCCCCAGACATTAGTCATGGAGTGCAAGGCTGGTCACCATGGATACTGTATATCATCCGTACTAGTAGAGTTTAGTATCTAATTATTATTATATGTCGAGCGAGCATCTTCCTATAAAAGAGCTGGAACCGCTACTGATCTGCTAAGTGCGGTGGCCTTACGAGGGACCGGTGCATCTTATCTCCTACTTATATTTGGTTCGGCTAGTCCTGCTCGGACATAACAAATCTGAGGATCCTTATATATTACATTATTAGGATAACCCAGACTTCACATATTAAGTCGCATGTATTTAAGTGTCCGACTATTCATATAATTGTATAGTGTGCTTCTTGCTAGTCGACTGGTACATAATATTGTCCTGATGCAGTAATTTATTCTCTTTTTCCTGTTTGGTGTTGGTGTGGATTACTATTCCGATGACATATTACATATTTCAGTTGGCGATACAGGTATTAGTGTAAACCCCCAGATTTTGCAAGAATTATTAAATTGGGATTTTTCACAATTTTCTGGGAATTTTCTGTAATTAAAATCAGGATTCTTAATTTTTTTAAATGATTTTTTAATTGATAATAAATGATATTAAAATATTATGAAAATAATATTTTTGGGTGTAAAATTAAAAATTGGACTTAGGGTAATTTTTCTGGAATTTATTGGGCCCCGGACCTATTTTTAATTACCTAAAACATTTATTAATTACTTAATTATTTATTATTTTATTTATTTCATTTATTTATTTCATTTATTTATTTCATCTATTATTATTATTACTTATTTTATCAGGCCCGTTCCCCAGCCCGGCCCACTGGGCCAGACCCGGCCCAGCCCCTACCGGGTCGGGTCGGATCCGCCAGACCCGACCCGCCCGCAACCCAACCCGGTCCCCTCACCCTCCCCACGAACCAGTCCCCCCCGCCGCTTCCGGCGCCGCTCCACCCGGCGCTCCGCCCGCCTCGCGCCAAACCGCCCGCCCACGGCCACGACCCCCTCCCTCCTCCGTCATTTCCGGTGACCTCCTCCCTCTCCTATCCCTATAAAGCCCCCCGAGTTCCCCTCCGGCCAGATCCGCCGCCCCCTCTCCTCTCCTTCTCCGGCCGAGCCGCCTAGCTCTCAGCCCTCCGCCTCCCGCAGCCCGGAGCCGCTCTGCCCGATGCCGGCAGCCCCCACAGCCGCAGCTCCTCCTCCTTCTTCCCTCTCCTCCCCTTCCGATCTCCCCGACCCAAGCAACAGCAGCGGCTGCGCCGCCTCAGCAGCCACAGCCCCCGGCCGGCCTCCCCCGCAGCGGTGCCACCCTCTCCGACGCACCTCCGGCCGCTCTACCGTCTACGGCCGAAAAACCCTAACCCTAGCTCTAATTCTTCCCGTGTCGGCGTGTCGGACACGACACGGACACGGTGAAACCCGGTTTTTCAGACCCAGTTCAGGTACGTGTATCTTGCTCCTCGCTGCCCCGTTTTCAATTCCGTAAATTGCGTTACGAAGCCTGTATGACCCTCTCGGTGCCCGGATAAACCGCTCGGGGCATCGCGTCCTTTGGTGATCGCACACCGTGATCCAAAAACAGGAAAAACCAGACCCTGTTTTACCCCGGAACTGAGTACGCCCCGCCAAACGGGATGACTTGGTCGCGTGCGGTCTTTACAGATACATGCGCACCGTCGATACGGACGTGTGAGATTTTGCGGAAGCTGATTCGGGTGTGCGTGCACACCGGAATCAACGCGTATCTGCGGACATCGCCCCGTATCTGACTTTTCTGCAATTCGCCCTAACTTCTTGTACACTCGTCGGATCGAGACGAAACTTGCACCATCGGACTCGTAGCGATACGCTGGTCCTTTGGGTCAAGTTTGGTTCAATTCTGAGAACGTTGACGAAATCGCGTGTCGTGGGCCCCACAGGCCCCGCTCGACGGGCAATTTTGTGATCGGCTCATCGGAATTCAATTCTGAAAGTTCCGTTGGGTTCGTATCAGCGTTCCTGACCTGTTGACACTAAGTTTGGTGAATTTGGAGACCGTTGACTCGGACACGTTTTTTGGTGCAAAGCGGACCCACCGGCGGACGCCGTTTTGACCCGAAACTGTCGTTTTTGCCCTTGTCTCCAAATTGGACCCAAGGATAGGCATTTCTAGCTATTTGATATCTTCTGAGCATGATGGTAATTTTTATTTTAGCATCTGGACACATTTCTGAAATTTTTCCCCGAGACACAAACTGTAATTGGATCCAAACATCAGGCAAGTACCTGCATTCAAGTTAATCTTTATATTGTGATAATTAATTTCCTGCTTTACTAGTACCATTGATGATTACATGTAGTGCTAGAACACTGAATTTTATGTCTTGAATACTGGAGTTCATGTCTTACTTTTCATGTCGGGTGGGAGAATACTAGAAGGCATGTAGTTTACCCTTCCCCCTACCGTGTTTAATAGCTGTTGGTGCGCGACTGTACCCTCAGCCGGATCTCGATTATTCATGTTAAATAGCCGTCTATGACGGCCGGATTAGCCTTATAAACCCCTACATGCCAACTATGTATTCTAAAATAAACACAAGTTCACACAGATAGTTTCTGGTCTTGTTATAGTTCTTGCTGACTGTTGTAGTTTCATTTCCTGTCTCATTTATTCCTGCTTTCTCATATCCCTGTTTATAGCATTAACTCTGAGATATTGATATTTCTTTTATGCAAATTTTCTCAATATGATACTCAAGTTAATTGTCATAAATATTTAGTTTAATCTTGTTGTGCATTGTGTACTTTGCTCCTTTCCTGACTGGATCCGTTGTTTTAGGTGATGATGAGAACTATGCCCCCACCTTTTATGGCCACTATGAGTTAGCAGCTGGCACATATGAGGAGCCAGTTCCCACTCAGGAGACTACCTTTAAGGAGGAGTAGCCAGTTAGTTATTATTTTTTTTCTTTCAGCATATACTCGGGTTTGTCCCCGATTTATCTTCTGGCTTGTATTAACTGTGGATTTGGTTGTCACAGATTAAATATTATGAAATCTTAGCATTCCTATTTCCTGTGATTATTCTTACATGTTCATTATTGTGGATGAGATAGATACTTAATGATCCCAGAAATGACCTAGACAGCGTACTACCGCCGACACTGCGGCGTAGGCTGGATGTGCCCACGCACTCGTGCCCGAATTTCTGGGTGCGGGTCGTGACACGTTTTTGTGGTGGCCCATGCAGGTCAACGAATAAATTGTTCAGTTTCAACTTAGGGACCGAACTGGCCTGCAATAGGATTGAGGATTTTAGGAAAAGCTCATCCACTTGATTGAATCGTTCTTGATATTCATACTGGCTTCGATTTATTTTATTGACTTGCATCCTGCCTTGATTCCTGTGCGCCTTTACCGTTTATTTTTGGATGCAGAGTAAAGGATCTACCAGCAAGCGACGAGGTTCCTACAAGATCTCCACGAGATGCTCTACCAGCATGATCGTGGAGAACGCGCAGACTCTTGGAGTAGCTAATGCGCGTAAGTTATTTTGCTGCCGTTTCTAGTATTGTTTAGCTCGTGCTTATTGGTTCGTGACCTCAGTCCCAACCTAGAAATTTTAAACTTGCTAATAACCTAGTATGCTCTTATATTTGATAACTGTAGAGATTGTAGAATCTTTTACTGAGCTTATTGTAGGTTATTTTGTGTATTTAAGTAATTTGTACCTCCTTTCATCACTATCTAGCGCACTAAATTTTAATGTACTTGACTTATACTGCTATTTTATAGCTTAGTTTTGCAAGCTTATCCTTTTATCAAGCTTGTTCATGACATATGTATTAGTGGGTCGACACACTAATACAATTGTCTATTCTGAATCAGTGTATTACGGTCTGATCAACCTTAGTGCATTTTGATTCGCCTTTCGCACTACTTTACGTAGATTGAGATATACAGTTGACTAATATACTTGCCCTAGACATGTCTGAACATATCATATCAGGTTACATGACTGTATTAATACGAGCATTACCAAGATAGGATTCAATCCACAAATCACTTGACAATTTTCCACCTGAATACTTTAAAACGCCTTGACCCCGATATTTCTTTTCTATCACCCCACCCTTGAACTCTTTATTATTGATCTTCGTCTTTCCTTATTTCGGAAAGACGAAATCTCGTGCCTGGTATAAGTTAGTACATAGATAGTACTAGATATGCCACATAGGCCGATCACATACTTGAGGATTAAACTTTCGTAATTGAGGACATATTATATGTAATATGATCGGCATTGAAATTCGAGGATTGAATGGCATAGGTAAACATATTAAAGAATATTTTTCTTAAGGTATATAGTCTTTTGTGATGAATGGGTAAACTCTAAGTTGGGTAGCAATGTATTCGTCAACTCGAGAGGAATGTCTTTTGGATCGTGACCGAGTAAGGTTAGATTGGAAGAAGCAAGCCATTATAATTTTGAAAATTTAGAGGAGTGACTAAAATGATTAATGAATTGATATCGAGGACCCAATAAGTTGTATCTTGGATACATGATTTAAATTTTGAATAATGAAAGTAAAATCATCAATTTAAATTTAGAGGATAGAATTATAGAATTTCAGACTTGAACATCGGTGAACTACATCTAAATTATTTTTCAATTTGATGATTTAATTTAAGAATTAAAATTTGAGGGTTGGACTACCTAGTTAGAATATTGAGAATGTGAATGGAATTTAAAGAGTTGAAGCATACAATTGTGAATAGGAATACTGTTGGACTCGAATTACTTCTAGAGGAATTTATGATAATTAGAGGCAAAGTCATGTGCAAATCTTGAAAATGCTATATGGACTTAGTCTAAAATCTGCCTGTGGGTAATTTGAGGAAGTAAGAAGTAATAACCATAGGTTGAATTCTTGATTGGAACAAGTAGTCGTCTTAAACTTTGAAGTGATTGCAGTGGATATGATTAGGCTTTTAATTATCGCAAAGAGATGGCAATCGACTTGCCCTATGTACATGAAGGATTAACAGATTATGGCTTAATTTTAAATTTCGAGGACGAAATTTCTATAAGTTGGGTAGATTGTAAACCCCCAGATTTTGCAAGAATTATTAAATTGGGATTTTTCACAATTTTCTAGAATTTTCTGGAAATTTTCTGTAATTAAAATCAGGATTCTTAATTTTTAAATGATTTTTTAATTGATAATAAATGATATTAAAATATTATGAAAATAATATTTTTGGGTGTAAAATTAAAAATTGGACTTAGGGTAATTTTTCTGAAATTTATTGGGCCCGGACCTATTTTTAATTACCTAAAAACATTTATTAATTACTTAATTATTTATTATTTTATTTATTTTATTTATTTATTTCATCTATTATTATTATTATTACTTATTTTATCAGTCCCGTTCCCCAGCCCGGCCCACGGGGCCAGACCCGGCCCAGCCCCTACCGGGTCAGGTCGGATCCGCCAGACCCGACCCGCCCGCAACCCAACCCGGTCCCCTCACCCTCCCCACGAACCAGTCCCCCCCGCCGCTTCCGGCGCCGCTCCACCAGGCGCTCCGCCCGCCTCGCGCCAAACCGCCCGCCCACGGCCACGACCCCCTCCCTCCTCCGCCATTTCCGGTGACCTCCTCCCTCTCCTATCCCTATAAAGCCCCCCGAGTTCCCCTCCGGCCAGATCCGCCGCCCCCTCTCCTCTCCTTCTCCGGCCAAGCCGCCTAGCCCTCAGCCCTCCGCCTCCCGAAGCCCGGAGCCGCTCCGCCCGACGCCGGCAGCCCCCTCAGCCGCAGCTCCTCCTCCTTCTTCCCTCTCCTCCCCTTCCGATCTCCCCGACCCAAGCAACAGCAGCGGCTGCGCCACCTCAGCAGCCACCGCCCGTGGCCACGCGCAGCCGCCCAGCCCCGGCCGGCCTCCCCCGCAGCGGTGCCACCCTCTCCGGTGCGCCTCCGGCCGGCTCCACCGTCTACGGCCGGAAAACCCTAACCCTAGCTCTAATTCTTCCCGTGTCGGCATGTCGGACACGACACGGACACGGTGAAACCCGGTTTTTCAGACCCAGTTCAGGTACGTGTATCTTGCTCCTTGCTGTCCCATTTTCAATTTCGTAAATTGCGTTGCGAAGCCTGTATGACCCTCTCGGTGCCCGGATAAACCGCTCGGGGCATCGCGTCCTGTGGTGATCGCACACCGCGATCCAAAAACAGGAAAAACCAGACCCTGTTTTACCCCGGAACTGAGTACGCCCCGTAAAACGGGACGACTTGGTCGCGTGCGGTCTTCACAGATACGTGCGCACCGTCGATACGGACGTGTGAGATTTCGCGGAAGCTGATTCGGGTGTGCGTGCACACCGGAATCAACGCGTATCCGCGGACATCGCCCCGTATCCGACTTTTCTGTAATTCGCCCTAACTTCTTGTACACTCGTCGGATCGAGACGAAACTTACGCCATCGGACTCGTAGCGATACGCTGGTCCTGTGGGTCAAGTTTGGTTCGATTCTGAGAACGTTGACGAAATCGCGTGTCGTGAGCCCCACAAGCCCCGCTCGACGGGCGATTTTGTGATCGGCTCATCAAAATTCAATTCTGAAAGTTCCGTTGGGTTCGTATCAACGTTCCTGACCTGTTGACACTAAGTTTGGTGAATTTGGAGACCATTGACCCGGACACGTTTTTCGGTGCAAAGTGGGCCCACCGGCGGACCCCGTTTTGACCCGAAACTGCCATTTTTGCCCTTGTCTCCAAATTGGACCCAAGGACAGGCGTTTCTAGCTATTTGATATCTTCTGAGCATGATGATAATATTTATTTCAGCATCTGGACACATCTCTGGAATTTTTCTCCGAGACACAAACTGTAATTGGATCCAAACATCAGGCAAGTACCTGCATTCAAGTTAATCTTTATATTGTGATAATTAATTTTCTGCTTTACTAGTACCATTGATGATTAAACGTAGTGCTAGAACACTAGATGTTATGTCTTGAATACTGGAGTTCATGTCTTGCTTTTCATGTCGGGTGGGAGAATACTAGAAGGCATGTAGTTTACCCTTCCCCCTACCGTGTTTAATAGCTGTTGGTGCGCGACTGTACCCTCAGCCGAATCTCGATTATTCATGTTAAATAGCCGTCTATGACGGCCGGATTAGCCTTATAAACCCTTACATGCCAACTATGTATTCTAAAATAAACACAAGTTCACACAGATAGTTTCTGGTCTTGTTATAGTTCTTGCTGACTGTTGTAGTTTCATTTCCTGTCTCATTTATTCCTGCTTTCTCATATCCCTGTTTATAGCATTAACTCTGAGATATTGATGTTTCTTTTATGCAAATTTTCTCAATATGATACTCAAGTTAATTGTCATAAATATTTAGTTTAATTTTGTTGTGCATTGTGTACTTTGCTCCTTTCCTGACTGGATCCGTTGTTTTAGGCGATGATGAGAACTATGCCCCCACCTTTTATGGCCACTATGAGTTAGCAGCTGGCACATATGAGGAGCCAGTTTCCACTCAGGAGACTACCTTTAAGGAGGAGTAGCCAGTTAGTTATTATTTTTTTCCTTTCAGCATATACTCGGGTTTGTCCCCGATTTATCTTCTGGCTTGTATTAACTGTGGATTTGGTTGTCACAGATTAAATATTATGAAATCTTAGCATTCCTATTTCCTGTGATTATTCTTACATGTTCATTATTGTGGATGAGATAGATACTTAATGACCCCAGAAATGACCTAGACAGCGTACTACCGCCGACACTGCGGCGTAGGCTGGACGTGCCCATGCACTCGTGCCCGAATTTCCGGGTACGGGTCGTGACAATTAGTGGATGTTAGGATGACTGTGATTGATTGTTGGCTCCATATCTGTATTAGTGTTTGATTGATGTCTTATACTCTGTAATCGTACATTGATACCGCAGGATCCTCTACCCTGATTATTGTTGTTCCTATATATTTTTATACTATGTTTCTTTTTGGTTTTCTTCGTTCGTCCTTGAGCCTTCCTTTCTGGTACTTGTTGTGGTTGGCCTGACCAACCCTAAATTATTTTCAGATTGCCTGTGACCGACCCTATGGATCTTCCAGACTTGACTTGGAGGATACGCTTCAGTTCCAGATCATGTTAAAAACTGTGTGAGAATGTATTATTGCCTATATCTTTTTTTATTGTAGACTTCTTAATTATCATGAGTATTTTTGACCGTTTGGTCCTACATGATTTTCATTTGTTATCATTCTTACTGCTTATTTCATTTTGTTTGCTTGTGGATATGAGATCATATTTAGGCCATAGATTGGATTACATGCTAGGATACCCAACATGATTGGCAGTCATGATCGTCGTACGACATTTTATACCTTATACCTGGGTAGCTGGCCTAGTTCGTCCTCGTATTTACCCAGTATTCTGGGAGCGGGGCGTGACAGTACATACATATATACTAGTACTACTATATAATGAAAAAAGGTTCATCTTCGCCGTGAAATGTTTCTTTCCAAATATATCTTTTTGCATGTGTTTACTAATTAAAATTATTCATTTAAGTTATTTGTGACAATTAAGTAATTATGTCACTTGTCTTTTGGCCTTCATATATAGTATAGCAGGCAATTATACAATAATATATATAATAATATGATAATAAAATTATAATAATTAAGATAATTATTTTTTAGTCTTCCTAAGTAGTGTTAATAAAGATTATAATAATTACGACGACTATATTTTAATCTATCTAATAATAATTTATGAAATACGTGCAATACACATGAATATAATAGTTTAGAATAATTAAGATAGTGGAGACAAAAGACATGCAATACAGCGTGCACAAAGTTTCGAACGTAACGTCGGACATCTAAAAAAAATACTTTAGAATAATTAAGACAGTTATATTTTATTTTTTTTGACTAGTTTTAATAAAAATTAGAATAATCACGGTCGGTATTTTTTAGTATTATTAATAACATCTATAAAATACGTGCATATATATATTAGTAATAAAAAAAATGGTAAACGGGATATGAGTTATAGTGCTCATTTTCTTAAATGAGCCATGCACATGTGGACCGATAGAAATAGAATGTACTAGTGCACATGGGATGTAAAAATCTATTTCTATTGGTCCACATGTGTTTTACATGTGCATGACTTATTTAGAAAAATGAACACTATGACTCATATTCGATTTACTCTAAAAAAATAAAATTGATTAATTAACAATATTTTATACGTCACCAAAAAATAGGGTTTTAAATTTAGGTTGGGGCCCACCGTAGTGGAATAAGAAAACAGAGAAAATGGTAAACGGGATATGAGTTATAGTGCTCATTTTCTTAAATGAGCCATGCATATGTGGACCGATAGAAATAGAATGTACTAGTGCACATGGAATGTAGAAATCTATTTCTATTGGTCCACATGTGAATGACTTATTTAGAAAAATAAACACTATTACTCATATTCGGTTTATTCTAAAAAAATATTGAAATGGATTAATTAACAATATTTTATACGTCACCAAAGAATAGGCTTTTAAATTTAGGTTGGGGTCCACCGTAGTGGAATAAGAAAACAGAAAGAATGGGACGGATAATGTAAAAACAGAAAAGATGACGTCCTTGTTTCGTAATTGTTTGAAAGGGACAAGACGGAACTGCAAAAAGGAGTGGTAACGTTTTCCTACGAAAACAAAACCGTCAGCGAATCTCTCTCGTTTTGGCATGTCCGTGACGGAAGCACCGCCGTTTTATTTGTTGGAACCTATAATTACGAAAATACCCTTCATATGTTCCACCCTTCTTTTTGTGTGTTTTTTTCCTTTTATTCAAAACCCCCCTCTTTTTGTTGTCTTTTTATGTTAACTTTAAATTCTCTGTGGTCATTTTTGTCATGTAGCATGACATACATGGGACTGTATAATGCCATTTTGAAAGTTCTGCATTAATTTTTTTTTTTTTCACATCAACCTAAACAATGGATGGCTAAACTAAAAACTTGAGCGCCCGTTGGAGTAGAGAGGACTATTTAGTATTGTCATATGTCACGGATATTGTGTATCGTCAAATGCATTTTGTTGTTGTAACATTATTGAATAGTTGCAACTCAAGTCTAGAAGAGTTGTCTGACTGTTGAAATCAGAAGTCTTATTCATAATTGGTCATGACAGAACTAAATAATCTAAGTCATACAATTTTTATCATGTAAAATTGAATAACTCGAGTCATAAAACACTCACATTTACGTTTAGTTTAATTATAATATTTTATAATATTCAAATTTTGTGTTTATGCTTTCATTTCGAATGGTCAACCAAGTCAACCATTAAGACGAGACCAAAACCCTATTTTGAACAATATACAGACATAAATCCAAATTTTTATTTTTATATGAAATCCTAAAACTAAACAACTATCCTTTTAATTTTTGCACATCAACCTACACAATGGCAAAACCATAAATTTGAGCTCAGCGTTGGAGTGAGCTATGGTGACCTAGGTGCGGAGATTAAGGATGGACTGACTTAAAAACAATAAAATATATGAAAAGAAAGAACAGAAAATTTCATACAGAGCATCAAAAATATAACAAATCTCACTCAAAGTACAGAAGTTTAAAAATTTACAAATAAAAGCATCATAACGCTAATCTGAATGGTGTTTCACAAGTTCCAAATTTTTTTTTTCCGTTTGGGACCTTCTCTTTCGTTTACATATTAAAAAAAAATATATAATAATAGAAAACGTCCATAGGAATGACGTTTTTAAGAGAAATGTCATTTCTAAGGACGTTTTCTATTATTATATTTCTCTCTCTCTCTGAGCTCTCTCTCTCTGAGCTCTCTCTCACACACACACACTCTATGTGCTCTCTCTCTCGCTCCCACTCACTCTCTGCTCTTTCTCTCTACCCCTCTCTCTTCCTCTCATCTCTCTCTCTCTCTCTCTCTCTCTCTCTGCGCTCTCTCTCTCTCTCTCTCTCTCTCACTCACTCGTTCCCGCTCGTCTCTCTCTCCCTTTCTGTCTCTCGTCTCTCTCACTGTCCCTCTCTGTCTCACTCTCTCGTCTCTCTCACTGTCATCTCTCCCGTCTCACTCTCCTCTTCTCTCTTTCCTCTGTCTCTCTCTCTCTCTCTCTGTCTCTTTGTCCTCCCTCTTTGTCTCATTCGTTTCTTTCTTTCTTCTTCTTCTCTCTCTCTCTCTCTCTTTGGCCCTCTCATCTCCTCTCCTCTCTCTTCCTGACACTCTTTTCTCACTTTTTTTTCTTTTTTCACAATTACATACTTGCACTTGTGAGCCCGTGAGCATGCTTTGTTTGAATGCATTGAAAAATGACATAAGGTTCTCGGGAAGAGAGAACAAGTATGATCCATGTCATGTCTTGATACAACCTTTGACCGAAAAAAAAGAAAAGAGTCGGTAGTAGAAGGAAGTGTTTAAGAATGGGGGTTTCGGTTATAAATTTACAGAAGGAGAAGAAGACAACATTTGTGAGAGTTTCTCCAGGAAGATAGTTCAATAGGAGAAGGTGGAGGCTGCAAGAGTTTGAAAAGAGTTCAAGAGTAAGAAGATACAAAAAAAAAAAAACAGGTAAAAGAGTTCAAGAGTTTGAAAAGAGTTCAATAGCAATTTAATTACGTATTTTTCATGTAATGTCATAATCATAAATACAGATGGCTTTTCAAAATGACGGACGCATACCCGGTGGACCTACAACTCCGGCCATTGAACGTGAGCGAGAATCACATTTTTAGTCTGGTTTTCGCAGGACCGGAATATAAATTTTAGATAATTTATATTATTGTTGTTAAGCGTATTATATTGTACTAACGATATCTTTACATATATTATATAGCTCTATGATTATCAAGATGTAAAATTATAAGAGCATACAAAAAAAATGGATGGCAGAGAAAAGAGTGACAAGGAGAGAGTAAAGAGAGGGATGAGAGTGACAGAGAGAGTAAAGAGAGAGAGAGAGGGTGAGAGTGACAGGTTGAGAGAGAAAGAGAGAGAAGGGGGGGGGGGGGGGAGAGAGAGAGAGAGAGAGAGAGAGGAAAGAGAATGAGAGTGACAGAGAGGGTATTAGCTAAATTTAACCGATTAAATTTAAACGTTACAAATTTAACGTTACAAAATTGAACATTACTTAGTGTACAGATAAACGTTACCTAGTGTGCATGTATTAGCATAGTGTAGATAGCGTACAAAAAAAATAGAGTGAAAGAGTGACAAAGGAAAGAGTGACATGAAGAGAGAGTAAAGAGAGAGATGAGGGTGACAGAGAGGGAGAGAGGGAGGAGAGTGAGAGAGGGTTGAGAGTGACAAAGGGAGAGAGGGATGAGAGCGAGAGAGGGTTCCAGAGAGAGAGAGAGAGGGAGTTGACACACACAGAGAGAGATGGGGCGGGGGGGGGGGGGGGGGGGGGTTGAGAGAGAGAGAGGAAACATGAGAGATAAAAATAATAGAAAAATTAAAACGTCCTTTTTCTCTAGAAAAAAATGTCCTTCCAAGGTACGTTTTTTTTTTCTATTTTTTTTTAGTTAACGGCATTACATATAAAAAAATAAACCAAAAAATAATATTAAAAATTAAAAAATGCCTATCTGATAAACGTTTTGATGTTCTGAATAATTTTTTTTAAATTTGATGCTTTGTATAAAATTAGTAAACTATAATGCTCTGTGTGAAATTTTCGGAAGAAAATTTTTTTTTGGGTATAACAGAAGTATATATTTTGTATATTTAGAGGTAACCTAATCTAAAGAGGAATGGAAAATGCTCTCATTTTGATGCAAAAAATAATATCCAAGAATCTGTTTACAGATCTAGCAAGCAAGGATATCCAAAAATCTATTGATAATTTACCAAGCAAATAACCAACGTTTTAGAATAAGATCCGAGAAACATATACATATAACATTACACTGTAAAAAAAAAGAACAAAACCAGCTCAAAAATTCTGCATTCCTTCTCGGCTGACAATACATAAAACACTAGAAACAACACAAGACTACATACAGAACTAGAAATCTACAAAGAACAAAAAAGAAAGAAAATTGACGGCAAATAAAGGTGACACTTCCCCCTCTCAAAAGAGTTAATTATTCCTAATTATAGGGTGCTCACTGCATATTTATATATCATATATTTATCACAAAAGCCCCTCCTCAGCCATTTTCACATTACAGAACAGGCATTAGGGTTCTCATCACTGAACATCTGAGGGGGGTATGCCATCTGGGGTGGCTGCGGCGCATAGACCACCTGGTGGTGCAGCGGAGGATAAGCGTTGTACGCAGCCGCGGCGGCGGAGTACTCCATCGGGTACCTCGGGATGCTCGGATAGTAGTAGTAGAACTCGTTACGCTTCTGCTCCGTCTTCGCTCCCGCTGCGGCCGTAGCTGCGGCCGTTTCCTCCTCCGACAGCTCTTTCTTCCCTTCCTCCTTGCCCTCGCCTTCTTTTTCCTTCTTGTCCCCCTCAGCCTTGTCTCCGTCAATCTTCTCGTCTTTTGCCTTGTTGTCTTCCTTCGCCTTGTCGTCCTCGGCCTTCTTCTCGACTGGCTCAGTTTTGACGATAATGGCGTGCTTCCCGGTCCTCTTGTGGACGTACTCGACGAGCTTCGGCGGGTCGAACACCCCCTTCACTGCCACCTGTGAGGTCTTCAACTCAGACTCTGCTGACTGTACACCTGATTCAATGACAATTAATGCCAGTTAGAATGTAACGTTCTTTTTAAATTTGAAATTTACAGAGTAAACAAATTAGGAATTAGATTGATGTGTTAGTAATATAATATCCTCCACTCTCTTTTCTCTATATTCTAGATCCAGATTCCATACTGTAAATTACACAATAAAATAGTAACAGTACAATGCAACTGTCAAGAAAACTTAGCTATAAACAAACAATTGTCACTACTTTTGAAATCACAAGAAATAGAACAGAAAAGAGACAACAACCAACCTTTCATTCTCAGTATCCTCTTCTTGATCTCTTGAGCACATGCCTCACAGTGCATGTGGACCTTCAGCACCACAGCAATCACCACAGGCTACCCAAGACCAACCAAAATTAGCACAACAACAAAAACAACAATAATAAAAATATCACAAAATTTCCCTCCTTTGGGATTAGCTGTTTGAATCATTTTCTTCAAATCAAATTTCATAATTTTCTTGTCTTTTAAGTGTCTCATACTTAGAAAAACTCCCACGTGTATTTTGTAAGAATTCATTTCAGAAAGATCTGACTAATATTTTTGCCACAATCTTCTAGGAGCCTGGAAATTCAGACCCCTTAGATTTAGGTAGGATAAGAAAAATGGACTTGAGGTCTACGAGAAGTCCCCCAACTTTAGTTGCTATGAAATCCAATTTTATTTTAATATACAAATTGGACAGTTGGATCCCATGTACATATGAATTAAATCAAAAACTAATATAATATTTATAAATAGGTGACCCTCTAAAAACTTCAAATTTTGCCTTAACTTTAGGTTTAAATTAGGTACTATAATTGCTCTTGACATGGATTTTCTAAATCTCTAAGGATCCATTTCATAGATCTCCATTCCTTCATAATGACCACGAAAAACAATGAAAACTGAAGACATTAAGCACATCACAGACAGTATATGATATCTAACAATAGTTAACTATATGATATCCAACTTACCAATTAAAATATAAATTTATTTATAATAAATTCTAATTAAAATATAAATATTTCTATTACAAATATTAATCAAAATATATTTAAATTCTAGTTTTATAACGTTCGTGACGGATGTTGAAATTCTGCAACTAAAAACAAGTAAAGGTTTAACCTCCTCTTTCTTCTCTTCGGTCTTGGGCTTCTCTTCTTCCTTCTTCTCCTCCTCTTTCTTCTCTTCGGGTTTCGGAGGCGGCAACGGAGTGAGGAGCTCCACTCTCCGTCCGGTCTTCTTCTGGACCCTCTCCACCAACTTCAGTGGATCCTCAGCTGCCTTCTTCCCCTTCACCACCACCTTGTGGCTCCTACAGTCTGTGCTCACCTCCTCCACACCTTTTCACAACACAAACAAGTTAATTAAAATTTCATCCTTTTCTTTCACCAAATAACCCAAAACAAACCAACAATTTGTAACAAGGATTGGTTGTCATAGGCAACTTATTTTCACAATTATTCATAATAGAATCACATACAAATTTCAAGAATCTTACAATGTAACCACCACAAATCAAAAAATAAAATCTGTAACCATTGAATCATTTTGATGAACCAAAAAAAGTACTTTTTTTAGGTTTCTAACCATTGATATTTTTTTGTGGTATCCTGTTACTAAATAACCCAAACATAAAACTAGCATCTTTATTACCATAAAAGCATATCAATAAAGCCCGCAACAAATAAAAAAATTGCAAGAAAGAATTTTTGTTTTCCCCAACAGGATTAGTTTTTGTAACACTATTGAATCATGTTGAGGATATTCTACTGACTCAACAGAGAAGAATCTTTCAGAAAAGCCCTGAAGAAATATGAAATTTGCAGAAATGAGCTTTTTTTGTTTACCATCGAAGCCTTTCAAGGACCTCTTGACCTTGCGGGCGCAGCCCTCGCAATGCATGAACACCCTCATCTCCACCTCCTCCGGCGGCGGCGGCGGCGGCGGTGGAGCCGCCGGAGCTTCTCCTTCCTTCTTCTCCTCTCCTCCTCCTCCTTCCTTCTTCGGCTCCTCCTCGTCCTTCGGCTTCTCCTTCTCCGCCGCCGCCGCCTTCGGCTTCTGCTCCTCCTCCGGCTTCTTCTCCTGCACCAAAAGAAATCAAATCTTTAGGACATTTTCTAAAAAAAAAAAAATCAAAATTTGACAATGACCCAACAATAAAAAACAAATTTTTATAGGAACTCAGCTACTTCTTCTGCAAATAAAAATGGAATTTTTGCGATGACCCAACAATAAAAAACTGGATTTCTAAGAGTTTTAGATAAGAGAAAAAGAAGAAGAAGAGACCTCTCCCATTTTCTGAAAGCTCAGAGTTCCTCTCTCTCTACACTTCCTCCCTCTCCCCTCTTTCTCTTCTTTCTATAGCTCTCTTTCTGCGGAAAGATAGAGGTGGGCATTTTATACGTAGACACGTGCGACTCCCACGTGCCAAATGGCTGCCACGTGTGTGTGTCCCTCTTGTAGTGAAAAGCTCAGCCTCTGACTAGGAGCTGTCAATTGTAACTGACAACCCCAAAATTACCCGATCCGATTGTTTTACTGCTAATGGGTTTTGGATCTCAAAAGCAGGTCCGAAAACGCTTGATAGTTAGGGTTTGGATCTTGTACTATAAGCAAACCAAAAGCAATTTAAGCAACTAGCAATTATCTAATTTATTACATAGTTCATGTAAATAAAAAAGGCTAATTAATGTTTAGACCTGAATTTTATATCAGTTTAGAGTTTAAATCCTCATATATTTAATTAGAAAATTTAGACCGTAAATTATTATTTTTTAGGCTAATTAGAGTTTAGACCATAAATTTTATACCAACTTAAGCCATGTGTCCAAATTAAAAAGTTTACATCCTTAATTTTTATTTTTTATTTTATTTTTTCTATTATATTAACCTAGTTTACGTAAAAAAGTTTTATTGTGAAACATGGAAGAGAGAATATAATAATAATAATAATAATAATAATAATAATTCAGGATTTAAATTTTTTAATTGGACAAATGAGAGCTTAAAGTCTAAGTCGATATAAAATCAAGTGCCTAAGCACTAATTATCACTAATTTTTTTTTTCTATTATACACTTATTCCATGACAATAAAAATTTACTAGCTGGGATGATATAATGAAAAAAAAAACATTAAAAAAAATTGATGATTTAAACTTTTCAATGGACATGTGGAGACTTAAACTCTAAACTGCTATAAAATTCAGAGTCTAAACGTTAACTGCCCCTAAAAAAGACCAATAATGCTAAGTTTACTACCAAATGCTTACAACCATCTTACAACCCTCTCATCTCCCGCTATGTGAACCACCTTTCGGTTCCATCTTTCCACCAATGAACGACTGTCACGTGGTGTTTCGAACACGTAACGACCATCCGAACAGCCACCAAATTCAATTTTTATCCTCCTCCAATGAACGACCGTCACGTGGATGCTACGTTACGGTTGTAAGAGAGTGGTAGGCATTTGATTTGATTGTAATTCTAGCATAGTTCAAAAAAAATAATGCTACAGTTACAACCAAATGCTTACAACCCTCTTACAACCAGAATCACTGACAAGTGGGATCGGGTGGGACCCACCTGTCAGGGTGGAGGCGAGAAGTTGTAAGCATTTGGTTGTAAACTTAGCATTATAAGTGAAAAAAACGGACTCGCACTGTACGGTCCCACATGTTTGGTCAAAGTTTCTGGGGTGGGGGTAGTGTACTGTGGGTGAGCTGATTTGGGAAGCGGTAACTGAGAGTAAAAGAAATTAATAAATGCTTAATAACTATTGTGCTAAAAATGGTAATCTCGATCTACTGGTACACATCTTCACAAGAATGGCGAGGTAGAAGATTTAATGAAGGTGCTGTATTTTTTTTTTGTCCCACTATCCACTATATTCATTGTGCTACTTTTTTTTTTTTTCATTACACAACCTCCTTTTTATTTGACTCGTTTAAAAAAGATTGTTGATAAAGGCAGATGACTCGAATTGTCTCAATTTTTAATTTTTTTTTTTCTAAATTGTTCACTTAAAATTTTACCTAGAGACTAGTCCAACAATGTATTTAGGACTGTCAAAATTTTGACAGTCCTAAATAATATATGCAATTCAATGGACTGTCAAAATTTTGACAGTCCAACATATTGAAAGGATTGTCAAAATTTTGACAGTTTCCTAAATAATTTTTTGGCTAGTCCCGAGTAAAATTTTAAGTGAAAAATTTAGACAAAAAAAATTAGACCAGCCTGAGTGTATTTTATAGTGCCTTTATCATCAGCCTTAAAAAATTAAACTAGAAATACTTTCTACTTGTATATCGGTCTCCTCACGAGCCTTGTCCGCAATTCGACAAACGAAAAAAAATCAAAACCACAAAAGTACAAATATAAATCGATACCGTGCAAATAAAATATTATAAAAAATTTGGTCAAATATTCTACAAACGTGAAATATTCGGATTAAATTTAATTCGTGTTTAATACGTTTTATATAAAATAATTCGACACTAACAATTCGACATGTATTTTTTTGTCTCTAGTAAACAAACAAATAACTCATTAACATAAGTCCACGTTTCTACCCCTCACAAAATGATCATTGATGAAGTAACACGACTGCTGAATTTCTTTCTTAGTTAAATAAATAGGTTGCATGTGAGGCTCTTTTTTATAGATATTTTTTGTACATTGTGACAGGCTTGTTGAAAGCAGGAAGGTTTCAAAAGTTAATGAAAGACTATTAGATTTTTTTTCTTGGTTAATTAAATAGATCGCACTGTCAGTCAAATTCTTTTATATCGAATTTTTTAGTAATTTGTACGAAACGCGTTTAAAATACCACAGTCTTAAATTTGTATATTAATTCAAATATGTAAAAATATGTATATATTATAGGTTTACGAAAGATACCAACATTTTTTTACTTATAATATTCTTTTTATTCGAATGATTGCTAAGAAGGCTCAAATAGTAATACGATTTAAATCAGCTAGCAAAAAATTATTTGTTGCACTTGCTTTATTTTGCTAATGAAACCAGAACAACGGTTGGAAGTATCATGACTTTACTTGTTTCATTTTGATTATTCGTAGAAGACAAGATATGAAATTTCTAGATCATGTCGCTTTTGCGGTGCAAAATGTTATTCCGGGTTAAATCTGAAAATTAAATGTTGGATATCAAATAGTTTACTAAAGAAAATTCATATTTGCATCCTCCATTTTATTTCGTATTAAGTCTGAAAATTAAATATTGGATATCAAATAGTTTACTTAAAAAAAAAATCATATTTGAATTCCTTCCTTTTAATTGGGCTGGATATATTCTGGCACCTTATTATTTATTTTATTCCTTTATCCTATCCTTGTGCATTGAATTCCACCCTCGGATGACAAATACCAGTTTGATGTTTTGGTTGTCAAGGAAAGCCAGTAGAGGCATATTAATGGGAGCACAAGTAAAGTGATTCAAAATTTTCACTTGGATTGTTGGATGGGACTTTTTTTTTCCTATCAACTCCCACCCAAATCTCCAGAATATTGGTGATGTTCTAATATATATATATATATATATATATATATATATATATTCATGATCTTTGTTGGCATTTGATTGAACCAAATCAATCTGGTCCGTTCTAGATTGATTTGGTCCGGTTCAACCATAGATAGAAGACCGTATGGGTCAGATTCAATAAGGGTTGTCCCGCTCATATGTGGGCACACTCATTACGGTTTCTAATTTGCCTTAAGAGATGTGCTCTAATGTGGAGAACAACTAAATCTTTGGTGAAATTATTATTTTTAGCTATTTTAATTTAATATAATATTTAAAATTATTATTTTTATTATTAATTTGGATTAAGTAAACAAAAGTATCTTTTAAATTTTTTTCGTAACTTTAATTTTTAGGAGCACAACATTAGTCATTATCTCCAAACAAATTTTATATGCATGGTTGAGACTTGATTAAATGTTGTATATAAATTTTTAGAATATATAAATTTTGTTTGGGGTGTTATATATAAATAAATGAATGGTTGAGACATGATTAAATGTTGTGCAACTAGTAGTGCAAACACTATGTTGGAATGTAGAAGATGTCATGCTAAGGTTATTCACTAGTAATAGTAGTGCTTGCACACATGTTTCATGACAAATACAAGAAAGAAATGAGGTATATGCCATGATCTTATTATAAATTCAGATTTGACTTGTCTATGTATACTTGATATTTTGTAGTAGAACGAGAGTTGTATATAGTGTCACGCCCCAATCTCCCGCGAGCTCGATCGTCCCCGCTGAACGTGAATCACCACGTTGCAGCTCTCCCGCAGGACAATCGTTCTTATCGGGACGTGATGCCGTGCAAGCCTAAAGTGCGCTTGCACAAGGCCAAAGCTTTGATACAAGAGCAAGTAAGCTATTCGATACTAAAGCAGCGGCACATAACATTGCAGAAAAGTGAAGAACTCAATGGCATATGAAAAACAGGCTCTTTTATAGATAATCGAAAGTGTTACAAGCGGTACATGGCCGAGATTACAATTTGCTCAAACACTCTTCTCTCGATTATAATAACACCATTCCATACATTATGTCCCTTTATACAAAAGCAACTCAAAGCAGGCACAACTCGATGCGGCTCCAGGCATCGACTCCAGATTTTTGGCTCCTTGGGATGAGGCACGGCTATCGCTTCCTCAGACGAACGAGCACCTGAGAACAAGCAAACTGTTGGTGGGTCAGCACTTTATACAAGTACTGGTGAGATAAAACAACTGAACAGAAGCTACACCCCCCTGAAACCCACACTAAGTAATCATGTGGCAAAACATTGCATTACTAGTGATCTTGCTAGTTTTTACCTATGTTCGTTACATGCAATTTTGCTAGCAGAGTCATATTTCTGTGTATTTGAAAACATCTTTTAAAACATGATTCAAACAACCAATTAATCGAGGCAACCAATTCAAGCATGATGGTTCTATCCGGTTGTGCGCAGCGTATTTCGTGAACTATACCCAAGATTCTAGGGACAGACAGCATTTACGGACCATCAATCAAGCACACAAGTTAAACTATCAATCAGAGGTCGGTCCCCGAGAAACTCAGGATCGGTAGCGGTATTCCAGCTAACCAATGACTCACATTCTGATCCTATTAGCAGCTGTGACTCATGGTTGCACATTACTGCCGAAGCAGCCGTAGCCAAGGTTCAGCTCTGCACTAATAGTCATTGTCCGACCGATGCAATGCATGAAGCCCTAACCGATAGTCTCTACGATGCAGACAAAATGAACAAGCAGGCTTATGTATAAACTCATATTCATTTCTTACCCATGGCCGAACGGTTATCCCTACAGCAGACATACAAGTTAGCAACATTTGCATAAACATATATGTATACCGTTTTTTAGTTTTCTGTCCGTCTCTGCATCAAACAATTAGGTATGCAAGAAGGTAAACCTAGCATGCGCCCTAACTACCTGAATGCAGCTATCTCCATGAACTTCTCTAATGCAGACTCAACTCTTCTCTACAGAAGCACCGCCTCCCTCTAATAGCCACGCCCCTTGGATCCCGAAGGACCGGAACATCAGGGCGTACTATTAGTCTTACCCCATCGTATCTCCATCCTCCATTCCAATATCCATGCCCCGAGCTTAGGGTGCGTTATTGGTCTCCCATATTTCGTTTGTCCTCCATCCACCGCAAGCACCCACATTTCACTAGCACATCTCTTTCATGATAGCAACACAACATGACATATCACATTCCTAATAGCCGCACCCCCAAGATCCCGAAGGACCGGACATCATGTCACGCCCCAGTCCCAAAATACCGAGGGACTGGATGCGTAATTATGGCCAGCAGCATGCACCGATGGACAAACCCAATTTAATGGATCCATCGGGCATACTTAAGCTGTATTACATCAGTCGGGGTCTACTATTCTCATCCACAGATATAAGATATCAACTTCAGCAAAAGAAATATTAAGTTACAACCAGACAAAGTAAATAAAATCGGAGAACAATCCGATATTAAGTCTGTTACATAAGTTCTCAAAGACAGGAAATAAAGAGTTCAATTAAACAGGAAATAGAGAGTTTAATGAAACAGGAAAATAAAGACTAATTGACTGAGCATGGTGAAGCAGTTGTTCAGGAGAAGTCCTCAGCGGTCACCTCGTCCTCAGGTTCAGGTACTGCTCCGAGTAGTGCCCCTGTTCCGTACACCTCAGGGTAGATCTCGTCTGCTATAACTGGAGAACAAAACCAGGTCCTCAGAGGGACGTAACAAGGTACAGAAGAATACGAGCCATAATACAGTGAATGAGCATGCAAGTCAACCAAAATGTTAAACACAAGAGAAGCACAAGAAATTAATAAGTTTAAGACAGTGGCATGCCGATGTTGCTATCAAACAAATCTGGGTAAATAATTAAACTAGCTAAGTGATCATGCAAGTGAGAGTTATTATTCATACTCAGGCTGAGACTACTATAGGATCAGTGACAAGAAACCATAGCAGTGTTTTCTCGAAGGGCCAATACAGGTGCCAAAGCTCTGTGTCAGAGACTAGGACACTTCCAGATAACCAGATATATATATAATATAATCAGCCTTGATATGGTAATACTCTCCCCACCCAATGAAATCTCACGTCACAGTTCTCAATGTTTATGTTACGCAAGATTGAAACTAATGCAGTCAGTCATTTATTAAGTTCTAAAGCTTAAATCATGAAATCTATATCTTATACAAAATCCCCTTGAATAATCAGGAAGATTCTGTATCATGCTTTGTGTCAGGTGTCCTGGGGATAAAGTAATTGATAGGGAAAGTACAACAGCCACAGAATTTAAAGCAAGAGAATCTAAATGAATCAATAAACTGCATTTTATGGCAAGGTACACTTGCCTGGATTTTCGGTTCCAAATGTTGCTCTGGCTTCAGCTGGATTTCCAAGCAGTACTCCGGTTGCTGAAACAAACATCACCATCAGGTCCAGAACACATCAATCAGTTAGGAATGCCTGTCCTTGAGTCCAATTTGGAGACAAGGGCAAAAACATCATTTTTGGGTCAAGGCGAGGTCCAGATGTGAGCCGCTTTGCACCGAAAATCGAGTCAGGGTCAAAGGTCTCAAAAATAGTCCAACTTAGTGTCAACAGGTCAGGAACGATGATACGAACCCAACGGAACTTCCGAAATTGGATTCCGATGAGCCGTTCTCAAAATCGCCCGTCGGATGGAACCTGTGGGGCCCACGACACACGATTTTGTCAACGTTCTCAGAATCGAGCCAAACTTGACCCACAAGACCAGCGTATTGCTACGAGTCCAATGGCGCAAGTTTCGTCTCGATCCGACGTATTTACACTAAGTTACAGCGAGATTCAGAAAACTCGGATACGGGGCGGTGTCCGCGGATACGCACTGATTCTGGTGTGCACGCACATCGGAATCAGCTTCTGCGAAAGCCCACACGTCCGTATCTACGATGCTCACGTGTCAGTGAAGATCGCACGCGACCAAGTCGTCCCGTTTGGTGGGGCGTACTCGATTCCGGGGTGAAACAGGGCTAAGTTTTTCCTGTTTTTGGATCGCGATGTGCGATCACCACAAGACGCGATGTCCCGAGCAATTTGCACGGGTACCGAGAGGGTCATGCAGGCTACACAATAAAATTTACGGAATCGAATTCCGAGCTACGAGTCAAAAGTTACGGGTACCTGAACTTGGTTTCAAAAACCGAATTCCTCGTGTCTCGAGTTGTGTCCGACACGAGTCCAAAACTAGGGTTTAGGGTTCTGGTTTAGATCTCCTGTGTCCGCGTCCTCGTGTTGAGTACTGCTGTGTCTGCGGCTCGCCGGAGAGGTGCTGGCCATGGCTGGGGTGGCGGAGCAGCTTGCTGTCGCCGGGCGGCGCTCGGGGAGGCGTCGGCTACGGTCTGGACGGCCGGATCTCGAGGGGCGGCGGTAGGAAGCTGAGGGCGAGTTCGTCGGGTCGGAGGTCGGAGGACGGAGGCGGGTTCTGGGTGGTGCTAGGGTTCCGGTCAGGCGCGGATGGAGGCGGGGCTTGAGGGAGAGGGAAGATCGGAGGGAGGCAGGGGCGCTGAGGTGCGGGTGTCGACGGCGGGGAGTCACGACGGCGAGCGGGGAGCAGCGTCGACAGGCGGCTGGGGGACGACAGGGACGGCTCCGGCGTAGGGCTAGGGTTTTATAGAGAGGTGGAGGGAGAGGAGGAGCCGGACGGTGAGGGAGATGGACCGGAGCGGTCGCCGGCAGTTGCAGGAAGCCGAAACGGAGCGGCGGCGGTGGGCGGCGGCGTTACACGGCGGCGGGAGGCGTAGGGTCGGGGAACGGGTTGGGGGAGATGAAGGAAGCGGGTTCGGGTCTGACGGGCGGGTTCGGGTCTGCCGGACCCGACCCGACCCGGTGGGGAGCGGGCTGGGCTAGGCTAGCGGGCTGGGCCGGGCTAATGGGTTTGGGCCGGATTAAATAAATAACTAAATAAATAAACAAATAATTAATTAATTAATTAAATATGTAATTACATAATAATAGTTATTAGGGCTTTAAAAATTCATCCGGGGTCCAATAAATTCCCGGAAAAATACCCTATGTCTAGTTTTTCATTTTACACCATAAAATATTATTTTTATAATATTTTAATATTAATTAATAACATTTAAAAAATTCTTTAATAATTAAAGAACCTGACTTTAATTTTAGAAAATTCACAGAAATTCCAGAAAATGGTGAAGAATTCCAAATTTAAAATTTCTGAAAATCAGGGGGATTACAATATACCCCCCTTAAGAGGATTGCGTCCTCGCAATCAAAGATTAACCGGTCAACAAAGATGACACGGTTACCAATTTTATTTGAATCATAATGCAATAAAGAAAATCAAGGTTCAGGGCTTGAACACATAGGAAAAATCATTTCCCTAAGTAGAAATTATACAATTTCCCAAGTGTGGGAAATCTTAGAAAATTACTGTTTTTAGAAAACCAGGTTATATTTCAAAACTTATCAGTTTAACATTTATAAAACAGTCTAGGTTATTTAGCAAGTTCAGGTTAACAATAGGTTATTAACAGGCTAAAGTTATCAGGTTAAAGTCTGGGGTCACGAACCAGCAGACACAACTAAAACAATGCTAGAAACGAAACAACTATAAAGACTTACTCGCATTAGCAACACCATGGTTCTGCACGTCTCCCACAGTCATCGCGAAAACTTGGCCGCGTCCTTGAGGTGGTGCTCGCTGATTTTGCTGGGCTTGCTGGTAGGGTACTGCTTGATGTGCCAAGGGTGGCCTTGGTTGATGCCCTCCTGGTACTGGTAGAGCTTGTTGGTTCGCTCTTGGTGCTTCTCTACGCTCAGGGCAGTCCTTCACTGCATGCTGTCTGGATCCACAACCTAAGCACAGTCCGTGTTTACGTCTACACTCCTTCTCAACATGGCCTATCTTGCCGCAGTAATAACAAGTAGGAAGAGTCAGGGTTTTGGATGCAGATCCCTGTGGTGCTTGATGCAGATGAGATTTCTTGGCAACTTCTCCATTGTTTGCTCTGGCTGGTACTGAGGTGGAAGACCTCTTCAGACTGGTTTCTCTCCTGGTGACGCGCTCCATGCGTCTAGCTGCAGCAAGGACGTCCGTGTACGAAGTTGGTGCGACAGATCCAATCAATTTCTGTAGTTCGATGTTGAGTCCGTCGAAAAACTTCTCGGCCTTCTCTACTTTTGTCGGAATCAAGGTAGGAGCGAAGCGACTCAGACGAATGAACTCGGCGTTGTACTCTTCCACCGTCATAGCTTCCTGAGTGAGACGATTGAACTTGTCCCTCAGTTCTGATCGAGCGATAGCCGGTATGTACATCTCCTGGAAGAGTCTGGAGAACTCTTCCCAAGTAACTCGGTCTGGTCCTAGCCTGGTCTCTTCGGATAGCCACCAGTGATGAGCATTGTCCGTCAATTGCATTCTTACGGTGGTCATCCAACGTTCTTGGGGAAGCTCAGCTGCTTCTAATTGATGACGAATATTGGTGAGCCATTCATGCACTTCTGTTGGTCCCTCCTTGCCAGAGAAAGTACGGGGCTTCAGCTGGCGGAAGTCTGTGATAGAGCCCGTCGATTGCCTTCTAGCTGGTAGGTTGGCCTGCTCTAGTGCATTTACTAGGCTGTTCCTCAAGTACTCAGCCTCACGACGTTGGGCTTCGGTTTGAACTTGTTGCTGAGCTTGCATCATTGCGAAGAACATCTGGAATATCTGCTGTCCGTCCATTGCTTGGCCTGGTGGAAAGGCAGGCATCTGTGGAGGAAACTGGGGTGGAGGTGGAATATCATCACGCCAAAATCTAGAAGATTGCGGATCTGCTTGCCTGCTTCGGTGAGTAGAGGGATCTCCACTCAGTAGCGTCACTTCATCTTCTCCGTAAGTGACTTCAGCACCTACTGGTGTTCTTGCTAGAGTTCCGTCATTTTCTCGTGAATCCATTACTCTGCATCAACAATAAACTATAAGAGGCGCACAGGAGTCAAGGCAAGATGCAAATCAAAAATTAGTTTGAATACGATACAGATATCAAGAACGTTTGAAAACAAGTGGATGAGATCCTAAAAACTTATCCTATTATTATTGCAGGTCTGTTCGGTCCCTAAGTTGAAACCGAACAATTTAGTCGTTGACCTGCATGGGACACCACAAAAACCATGTCACGCCCCAGTCCCAAAATACCGAGGGACTGGATGCGTGATTATGGCCAGCAGCATGCACCGATGGACAAACCCAATTTAATGGATCCATCGGGCATACTTAAGCTGTATTACATCAGTCGGGGTCTACTATTCTCATCCACAGATATAAGATATCAACTTCAGCAAAAGAAATATTAAGTTACAACCAGACAAAGTAAATAAAATCGGAGAACAATCCGATATTAAGTCTGTTACATAAGTTCTCAAAGACAGGAAATAAAGAGTTCAATTAAACAGGAAATAGAGAGTTTAATGAAACAGGAAAATAAAGACTAATTGACTGAGCATGGTGAAACAGTTGTTCAGGAGAAGTCCTCAGCGATCACCTCGTCCTCAGGTTCAGGTACTGCTCCGAGTAGTGCCCCTGTTCCGTACACCTAGGGTAGATCTCGTCTGCTATAACTGGAGAACAAAACCAGGTCCTCAGAGGGACGTAACAAGGTACAGAAGAATACGAGCCATAATACAGTGAATGAGCATGCAAGTCAACCAAAATGTTAAACACAAGAGAAGCACAAGAAATTAATAAGTTTAGGACAGTGGCATGCCGATGTTGCTATCAAACAAATCTGGGTAAATAATTAAACTAGCTAAGTGATCATGCAAGTGAGAGTTATTATTCATACTCAGGCTGAGACTACTACAGAATCAGTGACAAGAAACCATAGCAGTGTTTTCTCGAAGGGCCAGTACAGGTGCCAAAGCTCTGTGTCAGAGACTAGGACACTTCCAGATAACCAGATATATATATAATATAATCAGCCTTGATATGGTAATACTCTCCCCACCCAATGAAATCTTACGTCACAGTTCTCAATGTTCATGTTACGCAAGATTGAAACTAATGCAGTCAGTCATTTATTAAGTTCTAAAGCTTAAATCATGAAATCTATATCTTATACAAAATCCCCTTGAATAATCAGGAAGATTCTGTATCATGCTTTGTGTCAGGTGTCCTGGAGATAAAGTAATTGATAGGGAAAGTACAACAGCCACAGAATTTAAAGCAAGAGAATCTAAATGAATCAATAAACTGCATTTTATGGCAAGGTACACTTGCCTGGATTTTCGGTTCCAAATGTTGCTCTGGCTTCAGCTGGATTTCCAAGCAGTACTCCGGTTGCTGAAACAAACATCACCATCAGGTCCAGAATACATCAATCAGTTAGGAACGCCTGTCCTTGAGTCCAATTTGGAGACAAGGACAAAAACGTCATTTTCGGGTCAAGGCGAGGTCCAGATGTGAGCCGCTTTGCACCGAAAACCGAGTCAGGGTCAAAGGTCTCAAAAACAGTCCAACTTAGTGTCAACAGGTCAGGAACGATGATACGAACCCAAGGGAACTTCCGGAATTGGATTCCGATGAGCCGTTCTCAAAATCGCCCGTCGGATGGAACCTGTGGGGCCCACGACACACGATTTTGTCAACGTTCTCAGAATCGAGCCAAACTTGACCCACAGGACCAGCGTATTGCTACGAGTCCAATGGCGCAAGTTTCGTCTCGATCCGACGTGTTTACACTAAGTTACAGCGAGATTCAGAAAACTCGGATACGGGGCGGTGTCCGCAGATACGCACTGATTCTGGTGTGCACGCACATCCGAATCAGCTTCTGTGAAAGCCCGTACATCCGTATCTACGATGCTCACGTGTCAGTGAAGACCGCACGCGACCAAGTCGTCCCGTTTGGCTGGGCGTACTCGATTCCGGGGTGAAACAGGGCTAAGTTTTTCCTGTTTTTGGATCGCGATGTGCGATCACCACAGGACGCGATGTCCCGAGCAATTTGCACGGGTACCGAGAGGGTCATGTAGGCTACACAATAAAATTTACGGAATCGAATTCCGAGCTACGAGTCAAAAGTTACGGGTACCTGAACTTGGTTTCAAAAACCGAATTCCTCGTGTCTCGAGTTGTGTCCGACACGCGTCCAAAACTAGGGTTTAGGGTTCTGGTTTAGATCTCCTGTGTCCGCGTCCTCGTGTCGAGTACTGCTGTGTCTGCGGCTCGCCGGAGAGGTGCTGGCCACGGCTGGGGTGGCGGAGCAGTTTGCTGTCGCCGGGCGGCGCTCGGGGAGGCGTCGGCTACGGTCTGGACGGCCGGATCTCGAGGGGCGGCGGTAGGAAGCTGAGGGCGAGTTCGTCGGGTCGGAGGTCGGAGGACGGAGGCGGGTTCTGGGTGGTGCTAGGGTTCCGGTCAGGCGCGGATGGAGGCGGGGCTTGAGGGAGAGGGAAGATCGGAGGGAGGCAGGGGCGCTGAGGTGCGGGTGTCGACGGCGGGGAGTCACGGCGGCGAGCGGGGAGCAGCGTCGACAGGCGGCTGGGGGACGACAGGGACGGCTCCGGCGTAGGGCTAGGGTTTTATAGAGAGGTGGAGGGAGAGGAGGAGCCGGACGGTGAGGGAGATGGACCGGAGCGGTCGCCGGCAGTTGCAGGACGCAGAAACGGAGCGGCGGCGGTGGGCGGCGGCGTTACACGGCGGCGGGAGGCGTAGGGTCGGGGAACGGGTTGGGGGAGATGAAGGAAGCGGGTTCGGGTCTGACGGGCGGGTTCGGGTCTGCCGGACCCGACCCGACCCGGTGGGGAGCGGGCTGGGCTAGGCTAGCGGGCTGGGCCGGGCTAATGGGTTTGGGCCGGATTAAATAAATAAACAAATAAATAAATAATTAATTAAATATCTAATTACATAATAATAGTTATTAGGGCTTTAAAAATTCATCCGGGGTCCAATAAATTCCCGAAAAAATACCCTATGTCTAGTTTTTCATTTTACACCATAAAATATTATTTTTATAATATTTTAATATTAATTGATAACATTTAAAAAATTCTTTAATAATTAAAGAACCTGACTTTAATTTTAGAAAATTCACAGAAATTCCAGAAAATGGTGAAGAATTCCAAATTTAAAATTTCTGAAAATCAGGGGGATTACACATCAAGCGGGCTACTAGTCTAGCACACACAAGACAAGCATTTACTCTCGCATCGAAACAAGCATTCAAGACAAGCCATATGAACACGGTGACAAGCAAACATATGAATGATCTTTCAGTTGAGACTAGCATGGCACGGGTCTATTATCACATCAAGTAAAACATGCAGTTCTATCTTCTTAGCATAGCAATGGTTCTATCTCATTTCGGACAAGCATACATATTCTCTTAGTTAGGCAGCATATTCGTTTCAGTGACAAGCTATATGAGTTCTCTTATTAGCATGCTGAGTCAGTTCTATCATTTTCTTATGAAAATATTTTTCTTAAGCAAACAAGCATTTAAAACTCAGATTCATTATTAAGTCGTGCAAGAATCAGAGAATGCAGTTCTGCCCACTCACCTTGATTGCATCGGTCGGGAACTCTCCGAGAAGACTTTCGTTCGAGCAAGTAAGGCGATCCCACTTGTACATAGCGCCGACGCGGAGCGGGGCACTACATATTTACCCACCAACAAAGAGTTTCGTCCTCGAAACTCAAGGAGAAACTCACAAAAACATAGAGCAGCGATAGTCCTCATCCCTCGCAATCCCAAATCCAAAACTCAGCAATCCATAAATCATAAATCATATCTCAAGCAAATGAAAACAAATCCAGAAAACTTTTGCCGACATTTTTGAGAATATTTACGGACTCATTGTATGGAATGTTCATTGTATCTCACATCAGGCACATCTCAGAGTTGAAGGCAACAGAATGGGCAAAGAATCGAGTTGCTCTGATACCATTATGTCACGCCCCAATCTCCCGCGAGCTCGATCGTCCCCGCTGAACGTGAATCACCATGTTGCAGCTCTCCCGCAGGACAATCGTTCTAATCGGAACGTGATGCCGTGCAAGCCTAAAGTGCGCTTGCACAAGGCCAAAGCTTTGATACAAGGGCAAGTAAGCTATTCGATACTAAAGCAGCGGTACATAACATTGCAGAAAAGTGAAGAACTCAATGGCATATGAAAAATATGCTCTTTTATTGATAATCGAAAGTGTTACAATCGGCACATGGCCGAGATTATAATTCGCTCAAGCACTCTTCTCTCGATTATAATAACACCGTTCCATACATTATGTCCCTTTATATAAAAGCAACTCAAAGCAGGCACAACTCGATGCGGCTCCAGGCATCGACTCCAGATTTTTGGCTCCTTGGGATGAGGCACGGCTATCGCTTCCTCAGACGAACGAGCACCTGAGAACAAGCAAACTGTTGGTGGGTCTGCACTTTATACAAGTACTGGTGAGATAAAATAACTGAACAGAAGCTACACCCCCCTGAAACTCACACTAAGTAATCATGTGGCAAAATATTGCATTACTAGTGATCTTGCTAGTTTTTACCTATGTTCGTTATGTCACGCCCCAGTCCCAAAATACCGAGGGACCAGACGCGTGGCAATGGCCAGCAGCACGCACCGATGGACAAACCCAATTTAATGGATCTATCGGGGCATACTTAAGCTGTAATACAACTATCAGGGTCTACTAATCTCATCCACAGAATAAACACAGAAATATCAATAAAAAGTATTAAACAACATCCAGTTAAAAGTAAATAAAATCGGGGAACAACCCGATATTAAGTCTGTTACAATTGTTCATTTAAACAGGAATAAAATAGTTTAATTGCCATTAAAACTGAGCATGGAAGAAGCAGATGTTCAGGAGAAGTCCTCAGCTATCACCTCGTCCTCAGGTTCTGGTATTGCTCCGAGAAGTGCTCCTGTTTCGTACACCTCATGATAGATCTCGTCTGCTAACCCTGGGGACATAATCCGGATCTAGGTCCTCAAGGGACATAGCAAGGTACAGATAATACAAGCCAAAAATAATGCAGAGTGTTATGCAAGTGAGAGTGTTATTCATACTCAGGCTGAGACTACTACAGGATCAGTGTCGGTTAAACCCATAGCAGTATTTTCTCGAAGGGCCAGAACTTGCGCCAAAGCTCTGTATCAGAGACTAAGACACCTCCAAATGACAATATTTATAATTTAATCAGCCTTGATATGGTAATACTCTCCCCACCCAATGTAATCTCACGACACAGTTCACGATGTACATGTTACGCAAGATCAAAACTAATGTAATAAGTCAGGATAAAAATCTAAGCATGTAAAGAAGTCATAAACCTGTATCCTATACAGAATTACCTTAAATATTTCAGGAAGATTCTGTCTCATGATTCTTGTCAGGTGTCCTAGGTATAATGTACTTGATATGGCAAGTACGAGAATGTAAATATCACGATATCCATCTCTAGGTGACGTTACACAACCCCGCGTACGGTGTTGGCACCCGACTATTAATTGAAAGCTAAGTAAGTCACACGGCCCTAGGGTTGAGCATGTACAACAGTCACAGAAATAAATCAAGAGAACAAAATGAATCAATATACTGCATTTATGGCAAGGTACACTTGCCTGGGTTTCCGGCTCCAATTGTAGCTCTGACTTCAGCAGGATTTGCAGGCAGTACTCCGGTTGCTGAAATAGACATCACCATCAGATCCAGAAAATATTAATCAGCTAGAAACACCTATCCTTGAGTCCAATTTGGAGACAAGGGCAAAAATGATATTTTTAGGTCAATGTGGGTCCACATGTGGGCAGCTTTGCACCGAAAAATATGTCAGGGTCAAAGGTCTCCAAATCTATCAAACTTAGTGTCAACAAGTCAAGAACGATGATACAAACCCAACGGAACTTCCAGAATTGGATTCCGATGAGCCGATCACAAAATCGCCCGTCAAGTGGAGCCTGTGGGGCCCACGACACGCGATTTTGTCAACGTTCTCAGAATCGAACCAAACTTGGGTCACAGGACCAGCGTATTGCTACGAGTCCGATGGCACAAGTTTCGTCTCGATCCGACGTGTGTACACTAAGTTACAGCGATATCCAGAAAGGACGGATACGGGGCGTTGTCCGCGGATACGCGTTGATTCTGGTGTGCACGCACATCCAAATCAACTTCTGCGAAATCCCGCACGTCCGTATCAACGACGCGCACGTATCGGTGAAGACCACATGCGACCAAGTCATCGCGTTTGGCAGGGCGTACTCAGTTCCGGGGTAAAACAGGGTGTTGGTTTTCCTGTTTTTGGACCGCGGTTTGCGATCACCACAGGACGCGACGCACCGAGCGGTTTATACGGGCATCGAGGGGGTCATGCAGGCTACGCGATGCAACAGACGGAATCGAAAACGAGTCAACGAGTAGAGAGATATGGGTACCTGAATAGGGCTCCGCTGAATGGGAATTTCGTGTCCGAGGCGACACGACACAAGGGGATACGTGTCCTGTGTCCGGGCCGAGCTAGGGTTAGGGTTCAGTCGTGTCTGAGCTCGCCGGAGGCTGGAGGGTGCCGGAGGGAGGCCCTGAGACGGCTGAGGCGGCGATGCGCGGGGAGCAGTAGCGAGGTCAGGCGGTCGGCAACGGCTGGATGGAGCGCTGGGCTGAGCGGCCGGATCTGCTGCTACTGGCTGCTGAGCTGCTGCTGAGTCGGGGAGTCACCGGAGGAGGCGGGCGGAGCCGACGAGGGCGGTGCGGCGAGGTGCTGCGGGGTTCTGCGGAGGACGGCGGTGGCAGAGGGAGGCGGGGCAGCCGGTGGCGGAGAGGGAGTCGAGGGGAGGATGAAGGCGGAGGAGAGGGGCTTTTATAGGCCGGAGAGGGGAGAGGGAGCGGTGGCCGGAGGCGAGCGGGCGGCTGTTGCGGGGAGGCCAAGCGGCGGTGGGAGGACAAGCGGCAGTCGTTGGCCGGTCGGAGGGGAGGTGAGTAGTCGGGGAAGAGAGGGGAAATGTTAACGGGTTCGGGCAGACGGGTCGGGTCCAAGCGGATCCGGCCCGATCCAAAAACAATTGCGGGTCGGGTCGGGCTAGTGGGTCGGGTCTGGGTTTTGGGCCCGGATCCGACCCAATAAGGATTTGGGTTTAGGTAAACCTGTTTGGTTCAGCTATTGGTTTGGTTTGGTTTATTTAAAATAAACCCGGTTTATTTGGTTTAATTAAATAATTAGTTTTTAGGGCTTTCAAAATGCTTCCGGGGTCCAATAAATTCCCAAAAAATTACCTTATGTCTAGTTTTTCATTTTACACCATAAAATAATATTTTCATAATATTTTAATATTATTTAATATTATTTAAAAATCATTTAAATTCAACATATCTTAGTTTTAATTAATAAAAATTCCAGAAAATTGTGAAAAATCTAAATTAAAATTTCTTGAAAAATCAGGGGGTTTACACGTTACATGCTATTTTGCTAGCAGAGTCATATTTTTGTGTATTTGAAAACATCTTTTAAAACATGATTCAAACAACCAATCAATCGAGGCAACCAATTCAAGCACGATGGTTCTATCCGGTTGTGCAGCGTGTTTCGTGAACTATACCCAAGATTCTAGGGACAGGCAGCATTTAGGGACCATCAATCAAGCACACAAGTTAAACTATCAATCAGAGGTCGGTCCCCGAGAAACTCAGGATCGGTAGCGGTATTCCAGCTAACCAATGACTCACATTCTGATCCTATTAGCAGCTGTGACTCATGGTTGCACATTACTGCCGAAGCAGCCGTAGCCAAGGTTCAACTCTGCACTAATAATCATTGTCCGACCGATGCAATGCATGAAGCCCTAACCGATAGTCTCTACGATGCAGACAAAATGAACAAGCAGGCTTATGTATAAACTCATATTCATTTCTTACCCACGGTCGAACGGTTATCCCTGCAGCAGACATACAAGTTAGCAACATTTGCATAAATATATATGTATACCGTTCTTTAGTTTCCTGTCCGTCTCTGCATCAAATAGTTAGGTATGCAAGAAGGTAAACCTAGCATGCGCCCTAACTACCTGAATGCAGCTATCTCCATGAACTTCTCTAATGCACACTCAACTCTTCTCTACAGAAGCACCGCCTCCCTCTAATATCCACGCCCCCCTGGATCCCGAAGGGACGGAACATCAGGGTGCACTATTAGTCTTACCCCATCGCATCTCCATCCTCCATTCCAATATCCATGCCCCGAGCTCAGGGTGCGTTATTGGTCTCCCATATTTCGTTTGTCCTCCATCCACCGCAAGCACCCACATTTCACTAGCACATCTCTTTCACGATAGCAACACAATATGACATATCACATTCCTAATAGCCGTACCCCCAAGATCCCGAAGGACCGGACATCAGGCGGGCTACTAGTCTAGCACACACAAGACAAGCATTTACTCTCGCATCGAAACAAGCAATAAAGACAAGCCATATGAACACAGTGACAAGCAAACATATGAACGATCTTTCAGTTGAGACTAGCATGGCACGGGTCTATTATCATATCAAGTAAAACATGCAGTTCTATCTTCTTAGCATAGCAATGGTTCTATCTCATTTCGGACAAGCATACATATTTTCTTAGTTAGGCATGATATTCATTTCAGTGACAAGCTATGTGAGTTCTCTTATTAGCATCCTGAGTCGGTTCTATTATTTTCTTATGAAAACATTCTTCTTAAGCAAACAAGCATTTAAACCTCAGATTCATTATTAAGTCGTGCAAGAATCAGAGAATGCAGTTCTTCCCACTCACCTTGATTGCATCGGTCGGGAACTCTCCGAGAAGACTTCCGTTCGAGCAAGTAAGGTGATCCCACTTATACATAGTACCTTTATGTCACGCCCCAATCTTCCGTGAGCTCGATCGTCCCCGCTGAACGTGAATCACCATGTTGCAGCTCTCCTGCAGGACAATAATTCTCATCGGGACGTGATGCCGTGCAAGCCTAAAGTGCGCTTGCACAAGGCCAAAGCTTTGATACATGGGCAAGTAAGCTATTCGATACTAAAGCAGCGGCACATAACATTGCAGAAAAGTGAAGAACTCAATGGCATATGAAAAACAAGCTCTTTTATTGATAATCGAAAGTGTTACAAGCGGCACATGGCCGAGATTATAATTCGCTCAAGCACTCTTCTCTCGATTATAATAACACGTTCCATACATTATGTCCCTTTATACAAAAGCAACTCAAAGTAGGCACAACTCGATGCGGCTCCAGGCATTGACTCCAGATTTCCTGCTCCTTGGGATGAGGCACGGCTATCGCTTCCTCAGACGAACGACCACCTGAGAACAAGCAAACTGTTGGTGGATCAGCACTTTATACAAGTACTGGTGAGATAAAATAGCTGAACAGAAGCTACACCCCCCTGAAACCCACACTAAGTAATCATGTGGCAATACTGCATTACTAGTGATCTTGCTAGTTTTTACCTATGTTCGTTATATACAGTTTTGCTAGTAGAGTCATATTTCTGTGTATTTGAAAACATCTTTTAAAACATGATTCAAACAACCAATCAATCGAGGCAACCAATTCAAGCACGATGGTTCTATCCGGTTGTGCGCAGCGTATTTCGTGAACTATACCCAAGATTCTAGGGACATACGGCATTTAGGGACCATCAATCAAGCATACAAGTTAAACTATCAATCAGAGGTCGGTCTCCGAGAAACTCAGGATCGGTAGCTGTATTCCAGATAACCAATGACTCATATTCTGATCCTATTAGCAGCTGTGACTCATGGTTGCACATTACTGCCGAAGCAGCCGTAGGCAAGGTTCAGCTCTGCACTAATAGTTATTGTCCGACCGATGCAATGCATGAATCCCTAACCGATAGTCTCTATAATACAGACAAAATGAACAAGCAGGCTTATATATAAACTCATATTCATTTCTTACCCACGGTCGAACGGTTATCCCTGCAGCAGACATATAAGTTAGCAACATTTGCGTAAACATATATGTATACCGTTCTTAAGTTTCCTGTCCGTTTCTGTATCAAACAGTTAGGTATACAAGAAGGTAAACCTAGCATGCGCCCTAACTACCTGAATGCAGCTATCTCCATGAACTTCTCTAATGCAGACTCAACTCTTCTCTACAGAAGCACCGCCTCCCTCTAATATCCACGCCCCCTTGGATCCCGAAGGATCGAAACATCAGGGCGCACTATTATTCTTAGCCTATCGTATCTACATCCTCCATTCCAATATCCACGCCCCGAGCTCAGGGTGCGTTATTGGTCTCCCATATTTTGTTTGTCCTCCATCCACCGCAAGCACCCATATTTCACTAGCACATCTCTTTCACGATGGCAACACAACATGACATATCACATTCCTAATAGCCGCACCCCCATGATCCCAAAGGATCGGACATCAGGCGGGCTACTAGTCTAGCACACACAAGACAAGCATTTACTCTTGCATCGAAACAAGCATTCAAGACAAGCCATATGAACACGGTGACAAGCAAACATATGAACGATCTTTCAGTTGAGACTAGCATGGAACGGGTCTATTATCACATCAAGTAAAACATGCAGTTCTATCTTCTTAGCATAGCAATGGTTCTATCTTATTTCGGACAAGCATACATATTCTCTTAGTTAGGCAGCATATTCGTTTCAGTGACAAGCTATGTGAGTTCTCTTATTAGCATGCTGAGTCGGTTCTATCATATTCTTATAAAAATATTCTTCTTAAGCAAACAAGCATTTAAAACTCAAATTCATTATTAAGTCGTGCAAGAATCAGAAAATGCAGTTCTGCCCACTCACCTTGATTGCATCGGTCGGGAACTTTCCGAGAAGACTTCCGTTCAAGCAAGTAAGGCGATCCCACTTGTACATAGCGGCGACGCGGAGCGGGGCACTACATATAGTTGGATGAATGGATATACTTGAGAAATACAGTATGTGATTGTTTGTGATGACCCTAACTTGACCTATTGTTAATTCTCATGTGCATGTTTTAATAGACAAAACTAACCCTAGGTTGGTTAACATAGTTTGGCACTTAGTGAATACCAAGGTTGATGATATGTTGTATATGGAAATCTAGTATGAGAACACCTTGTACTTACATGAACCTTCGTTATAACCATGTTTATGAGACTTGATGATGTTATGTGACTAGTAGGCTTGGTGTTTACACACTTTTTTGGTCCTTGACTAGTGAACCTTAGCCAATCTACTTTGCTAGAACCCCTAATTATTTTAGACTCTAAATAATTGATGGCATTGTATAAGTTGTATCCTTGATTAAATTAGACCCTAATTGTCTAATGATTAATGACGTAGAGTAGTTGTACCCTTGTGCATGCTTAGTGTACCATGTCATAGTGACTAATTTTATGATATTATATATTTAGGCTCTTGGGATCGCACGAGCGTGGATTCAAGAGCAGGTTTTTTGTATTATCAGCTTGAAGTTCCGGGCAAGTGTACCTTGCCATTCTTGCAGTAAATTGTTTTATATTGTTCTTTTGATCTATTCTGAGTTATATCTATTCAACCTAGGACCGTGTGACATTAATTAACGTCCGAATAATATTTGGGTATCAACACCGTACGCGGAGTTGTGTAACGTCACCTAGAGATTGATATCGCGACCCAATACATTTTCGTGCTTGCATTCTCAAGTACGTCATACCATAGGACACTTGACACTATTCATGTGACAGAATCTTCCTGAGTCATTCATGGTGATTCTGTATAGGCTACAGGATTCGTGACATAGACTTTATATATATGCATAGCTATCATATGACTTGCTGCATTAGATATGATCTTGCGTGTTATGGACATGAGACATCGTGGACATGAGACGTATGATTACATTGGGTGGGCAGAGACACACATGCTACATGCTAATTTTTATATATATATTTATTATTGTGAGGCCGTAGACTTTACATCAGAGCTAGGCACATTACGTGATATTACTGCTACCGGCTCCCTGACACAGAGCTTGTAGTGGTCTCAGCCTGAGTACTAGTGATGCTCTCACTTGCATATCACATAGCTGGTTACATAGTTTGCCCTATTATTATATTTTTATATACTGTATTTATTTTGGCATGTTGTTTCTTGTACCTTGTTACGTCCCTCTGAGGACATGGTCCCTTGCCAGTTTTGGAGCATAGACCGTTGCGGAGCCTGCCTGGAGTTGCTAATGTGTGTTGCTTTGTCTTGTAGGAATTGGTGCCGGGTACTTATATCTTTTCTTCCAGAGTCATGGTTATTATTCATATTATTTATTTATCTGCTGATATAACCTAGTTTCATAGACTCATATTCCTTTCTCGAGTCTATTCGAGCTTATGTGTTACTGGCGGCAGACTTTATCACATGTAGCTCATTCTTGTATATTCTGATCATTATGGATTCAGGCATAGATATTTATATTTATTTGATTATATAGATAGTGACCATTTTAATACAGATTATACGAATTCGAGTCGGACCGGAGTCTGGTCGAATGCGTAGCTGGCATGTTACGTATTCCTAGTCCTACGTATTTTGGGACTAGGACGTGACACCCTCCAAGTGCTAGAATAAAAACAATATTGATAATAAATTTTAGTGATCGAATAATCCTAATATCACATGCTATAAGGAGAACCTTTATGTCATTCATTCTCTTGTTAAGCCAAGAAACAATTTCTTGAAGAAATAAAATACTCATCAATGCTACTGAAAAGTTTCTAACTGAACTAATACTAATTGATACTAGCTTATACTAGGAATTCTTCTAACTGCTTTTACAATATTCAAGTACTGCTACTCTGATACTAGTTATAGCTGTACTAGATTGTTGATACTGGAAATTCTTCTAACTGTTGCTACAATGTTCAAGTGTTTAATTTGCTAACTATTCTCCTTTCTTCTCTAGATATGTTACTAGGATGAACTGTACTGTTGTCGAACTGCTTCTGGATTGCTTTTCAACTATACTAGTGTAACTCTAACACCGACACTGGTGCTTCTGCTTATGGACTGCGTCTGAACTATACTTTGGGCAGCTATATATTTTGTTATATAATTAGATAAGGAGCCATGTATTTTGTTACAAGAAAATATTTTTTGACGTTTTTAAACATCAAGAAATATTTTTTCTTGACGGATTTTTCCAATCAAGAAAGGGCTTTCTTGACGGACATTACCCGTAATCTAGGCCCCAATCAAGAAAAGTTTTCATTTTTCTTGACTAATTTTTAGCTATATTTTCTTGACGGTTTAAAACCATCAAGAAAGTTTTCTTACTTGACGGTTAAAAACCGTCAAGAAAACTAACCCAAAAACCGTCAAGTAAAACTGAGACTTTTCTTGACTCTGGCCTATATGATGGATCCAAAACCGTCAAGAAAACTATTTGTTGACGGGATAAAATCGTCAAGAAAAGCCATTTTTCTTGTAGTGCCAAATCACGAATACGAATGCCGGGTGCTGGTCCTCCACCTGTGTTCTGGGTATGAGACCTCTTATGCCCTCCAGCCCTCGAAGCTTACCTCTGGATGGTAAGCTCATGTCTCCTGGCTGCTATCAACACAACATCGAATGTCATATAGTCATGTCCATCAACTATATTAATTATCAAATAATGGAAACTATCATAAAATGTACTTGCCTGAGGTCTAGAGTAATGCATGAGGATCAAGGTCCAAACTGGAGTCACACGGACCTAAATATGGAATAATAATGTTAAGGAGTGAAATAAAAATGATATTCATGCTTAACTAGCTAGGATGATATTTCTAGGCCATTTCTAGGGCTGTACTAGGTTAACTAGGCTATCTTGGTCCAACTGGGTTAATACCTTAATTCAGGTTCTAAAATATTTATAAAGTTGGTTTATGTGGTCATACAATGATATTAGGACTAAACTAAGTTGTATCTAGGTATTCTCATTAATATTTAAAGTATACTAGTTGTTACTATATATATATATATATATATATATATATATATATATAGAGAGAGAGAGAATAAGGGAGGTGAGATGGCACCCCACTCTAAAAACAAGGGTGGCGGTGACGTGGCACAATCCCAACCACACATTTCATAATTGGCAATTTGCACTTAACCCCCTCCCCTCGTTTGTGTGGTTGAGATTATGCCACATCACCGCCACCTTTGTTTTTAGAGTGAGGTGCCATCTCACCTCCCTTATTCTCTCTCTCTCTCTCTCTCTATATATATATATATATATATATATATACTATATACTAATAGCAATACTCTAACTTATTTACCAATATCCTATGATACCCCTGTATCATAACTACCTATTACCTTAGTATATAGATACTCCACATTACCTTAGCTATATACTCATTGTTCAACTTACCCTCATGGTATTTTGAGATACCACCCTAGTATGTGGTTTTGAGATACACAAATACACAATACTTCACATCTCAACTCTAAAGCCCTTACCTTAACACTATTGTTTGAACCTCCATATCCAATTGAACCCAACCCATGTGGCCAACACAAGTTATTTGAACTGCAGAGACTTGCACCCAAGCATGCTCCTTGTATACTGATACACTAAGGTCTGATACCCTTGTATCACACCTGTAACCAAGAGCTATTATCACTGACTGTATCCTTGCACATTACCTGCACTCCCCCATACACTTGCATATCACATACACTGCTATACACTGTCACATGTCACTCTCTCTCACATCTATACTTAATACTAAACTCACTGATACCTATTGGTACAACACCCCACATACACTCAAATATTATTATATAATTATACTCACTACCCTTACTAGAGCACCCACTGATACACTTACTTAAACATCAATTCAAGCCACATTGGTGCACGGATTACTTCATGCATCTATTGATACCTATCCAAGTTCAACCTGCACTGCAATGTACCCCCAAACTACTTCCCTCTTACCTGAGTGCTGCTCAACCAAACATACCCATATTACTTGCAACTACCATATACTGCACCTGCAGTTGCTACTTCAGTACTTGCAGGGACTTTAAAGCTCATCCCCTTGACACACTTGGATACCCACAATCGAGCAAGCATACCCCTCTCGCTGCTTACTGCTAATACCTGAACCAACATCATCATAATGCACTGTTGTGCAACTACTCAACTATTGACAGGTCTTAAACAACCTTAAATGCCTGCATTCATTTATGCAAGTGCAAGGCTCACTTGCAAGGTACCCGAGCCTCCAATGCTACACAGGTTACATTGTAATCTTTTTAACACGAGCACTGTAGTCCCAAACCCAAGTACCTACTCTCAGATGAATCCAAAGTTATGCACGTACTGTCAACTGATATACCAACAAACTATATCACCACCACTCCTTACATACTCCTTTCAACACATGTTTATTGCCACAAATTGGCTAGTAAGTCTGAAACATGCTTACACTGACAAAGACTCATGTCAACACACTCATCTCTAGATCTCACACACTAGACACATACACTGTTAATATATATATTATATATATATATATATATATATAATATATATATATATATATATATATATATATATATATAACTAGATATTTTATTAAGCACTTATAGTGCATAAGTAGGATACCCTATGGTACGCTCAAGATACTCTTACCAAACTTCCCCAAACCCTAACAAAGCCTATGAATATATCAAATAGGATAAATAAAACCTAATTAGAGAAATAGGTAGCTAAAGTAAGTGTCGTGGCAAAATATGGCATGTGTGTCACAAGTGTCGAAGGAAAAACCTCTAAAATTATCCTGTATCACAAAGTATTAGTGATACGGTCTACTCATATCCAATTATGGACATGTAGCTAGCCTCACACAACTAATACTTGTCTAATTAGAACTAATAAACCTAATAACAAACACTTGGTGCACCAATCTTGGATTTTTTCCAAATTGGACATAAAACTCAATGTAAAATTGATAATAGAGATTGCTAGTAGCTAAAACTTCTTCCTATAGGTAGCCCTAATTATATGTGTATTCCTAATGCTCAAATACAACAATTAGAACCTAATTAGAGGAGAATTTTAGGGTTATACCTATTGGGAGATGGATTCCCAATGCAAAGCCCAATGGACACAATTTGGACACAAGCTTCTAGTCCAAATCTTTTTTCTCCAAGTGCTCTTGCAAAACCAAGTTTCTAGTCTTTTTATATGATGAAAATGGAAGGAATTGAGAGTAATTTGAGAAAAATTGGTGGAGGAATAGATTAATTTGGGAAAGAACACCAAATGGAGAAATAGTTGGAATAAAGAATAAGAGTAGAGAGAATGCTCTCCCCCTAGAATAGGGCCGGCCACTAACCCCACTTCCAAGCAATGTAAAATATCCACAATGCCCCCAATGGGTTGTCATGATGAATAATTAATTAGTGGGACGCTTCTCTTCCTAATGAAGGTTAATCTAATCCTTAATTAATGAGAAGGGTTAACTTAATTTTGGGTCCAATGTGACTAGTCTAACTATTGGTTCAAGTTGTCATGTCAAGTCTAGTTAGGTCTACAAACACAAGTTAATAAATTAGTCTAGTCAACTAACCAATAATAATAATAGTTATTTTATTTACAACATGCACACTATATATAAATAAAATATAAACACAATATTTATAGTAATTCAAAATTACAAAAATATCCCTCTATGGAAAAGTGTTGGTTACAGTTTTAATACCTCAAACCATCAAAAGGTGTGGGTATCATGCCTTGGTTTTACTTAATCGAAAGTCGCCATTAGGCTTGATGTCATACAAGTTTAAATTATACTTGTACAAGACATGATCAATCATGATCGATAAAATATCTCAGAATATAAGTCACTACAGCAGAAAATAAGTGAAAATTTTAAATAGATACAAGATATACAAAAATGATCCTCTTTATTGATAATTTCCAACAAAATTATAATGAATCGAGGCCAAAAGAAAAACTCAAATATAAGAACTCGCTCTCAATACAATAATACATGCCGCAAGGCTTACAACTCAAAAAACTATACAAACAACGATGCTCCATAGATTATGTCTTTTATTTACAAAATAAACATCTTTGGTCAAACATCTTTAAGTTTCCATTCTAAGCTCCAACGTCTCAGCACGTTCGAGCAAACTCCGCATCTGGGAAGGGGTCAGCACATTTGAAATGCACTGGTGAGGGGTGGTTGTTACTCCATATTCATGATATCCGTATTTATATGGATATTTTTTAGTATCCTATATTTAGTATTTTTCTAGATCCAGTATCGATACGCTATTCTGCACTTGTATTGCTAGTACACATATCCAATAGTGAACCCATATATTATGTTATTTTATTTTTTGTGAGAGTTTTGAGAGTCTTATAAGAAGTTTTCCCGCAATGTAATCGTTATGTCTAAAATTTATTAACTACTTATGCAACTGGATTTGAATTTATATTTTTAAGAAGATAATTATAAGTAATACTACCATAACCCAATGGAATTGCCATTGACCCATACTATATTTCGTATATAGACTGATGCACTCTTGAATTCTCCAAACTAGAAAATTTTCCATCCTTTCGGTATATCGTCGATATGCCGCAACATACTCTAGTTATATCTCAGGGTGCGTAGGAACAGTCAATAGTTGCTAACTAGCTATATTTTTTTCCTATTAGGAATTTTTCTTCTTCTTTCCAATGGCCTTGATTGACTAGGGGCGTAGATTGGTGAGGTGTTACTCATCCAATGGCTACCCCCTCTTCACCTTTCTCTCTATATAATACCCTCTTTTCTTTCTCCTTCCTTTTTATCTTCCATTTTTTATCTTCTCTTATTGAACTTTGGGCTAGGTTCTTGGCCTTGAGACTTTGGGTGTGGTTTCTAATCCCCCTTGGAGGAGGTAGAAGAATAGGACTTGGGCTTGGAATCTAGGACAAGTACATTTTATACTTGAGAATGAAATTATATTTTATGGTTTCCACTAAATAAATTATTACAACATGATTCTATACATTTTATTTCAGTTTTCTTTTGAACTGTAATGTATATTTTGTTTTGGATTGGGATTTTATCTTGAGTTTTGCACTTGTAATGTGTTTAAGGTTTAACCTTGGAAGTTAGGGTGGGTACTATAGATTTTGTGTGATACTTATTTCTTAATCCCTAAAACCTAGTACTAATATGTTGCAGGAAACTTTTCCCTAGCCTCATTACTTGTTAGAGATAAAATTATGATAGTTTGGATATATGTTTTGGGTCCAAAAAAATTTCTCGAGCTGTGTCTGCATAATATCTGTACAGACAGTAGTATACCATAGGTTTATTTCTACTAGTTTATCGTTGGTATATCGGTCTAATAGGCTTTTGTTCCAGAATGGTTCTAACTCAAAATGGACATTTATCGGCATACTGTTGGTATATCCCTGGCTTACTCCTTTTTAGGAGAACTTTTCGTTCTATGTACCGATTCACCGTATAGGCATTTAGTCTCCCCTAAAACTTCTCCTGGTGACTTTCTACTGTCTCTTAGCACCCGTACCCGATAACTTCTTAGCTTTGGATAGGTGATACCTGTCATCATGCTATGAGTATTAAGGTATTGCTGATTATTTGAATTATAGATTTACTTACTAGATTTTATATGAACCAGTTGGCTCTAGAATTCTATTATGTTGGGTAGCATAATATCTAGTGGACATATCAGATTTACTATATGTAATATACAATGGATTGAGGAACTATTGATGTTGAATCCTAGACTGATTGGATATCTGGTTGTCCTTGTTACTGACTTAGATACTCTATATCTATGTTATTATTACCATCTTATCCTTTGAGGTAATGACTTTGTATAAGATCGAGTTTCTCCTTTTTACTTATGCACTAAGGTAGTATTTCATATTTTTCTATGCACCGAGGTACTATATCCTATTCCAGTTATATTATATATTTTTCTATATGGATACCCTCATAGTTTATTAGTAATCGTAGCTTAGTTTAGTAGTGGATCTATGGATTGAATGATAAATTTATGCTCATGATGAGTATAGGTTGAAACCCTTAGAAACTTACACCTATTCACACCTAGTGTATCCGTCTTACGATATGATATTTAGTAATTATGGTCATGTGTCCACGACACGGGTTCCATATAATCAGTAAGATTCATTATATAACTTACAATACTAGATTCATTGTGTGGGATATGATCCTGATATAGTACATCTTGCTGGTCAGCCACAAGATATTGTTATATATTATCCACCTAGGTAAAGTAGAGTATCATGAATTATTACTCTTGTCAGACATAGCTGTGTAGTGCCATGTGTTTCTGACACTTCAAGGCCTCATGCGGCATAGCCTTCATGCGATAGTGCCTTCATGCGACGACGTTTCCATGAACATTCATGCGGCAGAGTCTTCATATGGCAGCGTTCCTAAAAGCCTTCATGCGACAGAGTCTTTATGTGACAACGTTCTTATGAACCTTTATGCGGCGGAGTCTTCATGCGACAACAAACCCATGAGCTTTCCTACGGCATAATCTTTTATGTTATAACCAACGAGAGATCCTCAATAGCCAGCACATGCCACATGTCAAGTTGACCAGGTCATGCGTACAACGAGTGTAACAGCCCAGATTACATAGGCACATTCCAAGATCTCAATAACAACCAATCCTAAACAATGCCACATGATAGTTGGACCGTGACATGTGCACACAGTTACAACCACATTCTGTTGAGAATACCATGCGACAACCTAGAATCCTGCGTGCATAGACTAAAAGCAGTAATTTTCCAGCAAATGTGCTCGCATGGTCATTTCAGTAAAGATGGATATAAATAGCAGGGACATGTGTTCCCGCAGACACACACGGAGAGGATAGAGCCCAATTATTGTCCTTCTTGCTAGTGAACTAGAGACCTTGCAATTTACTTTCATCGTTGGATCGTCAATGGAGTAAATGAGTCAGCTATATAACTCGATCTACATCGTCACTCTTCTCCAAAACTCTTCTTTTTGTACTTAGAATCCCCAATGTTAGAGTTCTTTTGTACTTTCTTGTTGTAACTCATTAAATATAAAAGTTAATAAAATTTATATTTTATGATGGTAACTGAAATTATTATTGAACTGGTGGCCGCCTGAGAGGACCACGGTAGACTGTTACTATTTTTTTACATAGTTATATGGTTTGGCAAGTCCTATTTTGACGTTAAATGATTGACGAAATCTTATATTGCATTCATGCGATAACTTATATAGTAATCTAGCTAGCTGTAAGAACTGTTTGATCGATCAGTTAAACCATTAATTTTGTACTTTATTACCTGCCAGTAGTCTGGAAATGTACTCTTTGTCTCAGCGCAAAAATACACACCCTCATCCTTGTTTAGTGTTGGGGTGGATTACAACCTTGACTATAGAATACTGGTCCATGTTATGACCCATTATATATATATATATATATATTAGGTTTTTGTTCATTTACTCATGCTTCCTTGTGGTACTTGTAATTAGGGAATTGACCCTTCTCGTTTTATTTTGCTAGATCTAGTACTGGATTCGGTGGATCCATCATACTTCTAGCATAATTTTTCTTACATAGAGGATGGCCACTACGGTCTTGAGTGGGCTCTTCTCCTCCACTCGTAATTTTATTTTGATTATTTTGGGTGTTTAACCGTCAAATACCTATTTTTTATTTATTCTGGGAGGCTGTTCTCACATTATTATTGTATATATTCAAACTACAACTGACAATGTGATCATATACTGTTAGATATTGTGCTAGTTTTCTATTTGTATAGCTAGCTTCTTGATCATTTTGATAGAGTATCCTATACTTCTTACTACTTTATCTTATATGTTCTATATTACTGTTTCTTGTTTAACTGATTTAGACATATAATTTTATGTAAGGCCAGGAGATTTGTATTATATTATATACGCCCATGTCTTGGGATACTCGTGACTGTATTATGGGATACTAGTGCATACCATAGTGCGTAGCTGGTTGAGTTATACTCTTATTTTTTGTATTCCGTTCCTGAGGCATGGCAAGATTTTTGTGGTGGCCCAAACATGTTGGTTTTTTAAGGCTTATGGGGTGTTATAATTTATATGATCTCAAATAAACATGTTCCAGTTGATATCATAATTCAAACTCTACTATACTATGTTTGAACTGTTAAACTGCTTGTATCTCGTTCTTTACTGATATATGTATCCTATTCTTTCAAGGATACTTTATCTTCATCAGTTGGTCGAATAGATATGAAGAGCAATCAGCGGACCAGGATTCGACTAAGCATCAGAAGGAGGCCTCACCTCCTCAGGATCAGATACTAGTAGAGGCAGACGTAGAGTCATTTATGCAGCCAGAGCAACGGGTACTAGTGGATCCGACATCACTAGTAGTAGTTGACACCCAAGCCCTGTTGGAGATTATTCATGGGTTGTTGGCTACTCAGTAGTACTAGAAGTACCATCATTAGGAGAATAATATCCTAATCAATTAGTATTGCATATAGCCTTGGAAATAGGCGGGAGGCAGGATTCTAGGTCGACATACAGATTTTTTTGGCTCAACCATCATTAATTTTATGGCACATAGAATGCCATCACTTCATATGCTTAGATGCATGATATAGAGTCTATTCTGGCACCAAACAAGATTCCATATGGGGAGCAAGTACACTTAATGAGGTTATAGTTGTAGGAATTTTTTATGGATTAGTAGGCATCAGTTGACTGTGGTCTTGCATGTTCTCTCTCTTGGGGTGGTTTTAAGACCCAGTTTTAGACTAAGTTCTTTGGTGTAGTACCTCATTTTAAGTTACAACAGAGATTTATTAACCTCTAGCCATCAGTGAGGTCAATGGATGAGTATGTATTGGAGTTCTACATATTGAGTAGATTTTCTTTAGCGATGGTATCCATAAAGCCAGAGAAGACTATGAGGTTCCAATAGGGACTACATTTGGAGATTATATAATTGGTTTAGGGGGAATGATTATCAGAATTTTGATTCTCTTATGATGGAGTCTAGGAGGCATGAGATCACCATTCAGAGGCTTGTCGTGAGAACTGAGGGCTAGAAAGAGGTCATGTCACTCCCTGGTCCTGATATATATATATATATATGTGTGTGTGTGTGTGTGTGTGTGTGTGTGTGTGTGTGTCCTTTATTTCATGTTCCTTTATAAATATGGTATCCTGCACGTGTTGCTCGTACCTGTATCTATTAGTTGTATTATGTATATTGACGAGTGTCTTGTTATTATATTTCTTATGGTAGTTCAATGACCCTGAGGGTCGATCTGATTAGATCGACTGACTATATACCTCTCTACCTAACCATAGCCTGAGGGTGTACTCCGTCTTGGTGTAGTATAACACCCCTTGTTCTTGTTTGGTGTGGTAGTAGCTTCCTATACAGATGATGGAATACATGTCCTATCTATGGCATAGATTACTGTGTAGGTAATGTAGTCGTAGGGGAGTCTGATATAATAAAATGATTAACGGACTTATGCAAATGTATTTGGGTTGCTGGTTTTATAACATGACATTCATTCATAAGACTACCCTAAACTTGTATAATACCTAATAGAATTACCATTGACCTGTGCTAGACCCGTATGTAGATTAGAGTGCTAAAAATTTTCTAAAAAAAAAATTTAGTATCAGACCAGTATACCGTTGGTATACCACATATATACCATCGGTATACCACATGTATACTGTCTGGATGCAACCAACACAGTTACCGCGCTGACTTGGTAGTTCCTATTACTTATTGGACCCTTGGTTTTACTTGTGTGGCTGGGATTAAGTGTGTGTGTGTGGGGGGGGGGCATGGATTGATGATTTGGCATGATCAATGTCCAAGCATCATCCCCCTCTTCATTAAAATCTTACCATTTCTCTCCCCTCTATCCTTTTGCTTCCCTTCTTCATTTTTTCTACCAAAATTTTTCCTTCCTTAAGCTTGGGATTAACCCTATGAGCTAGATCTTGAGATCTAGTGTGTGATTTCTGAATCCCCTTAGTAGTGGAGTAGAAGCTAGGTTTGGAAAGCTAAATCCTGGGCAAGTACATCTTGTAAAGAGTGATTGAAACTTATTTTCTTATATTTTTTTAATTTCTTTTGCAATATATATGTTTATTTCACTTTCATTATATTTTTTAAACTATGATCTTGAGTTACTTGCTATGTCATCGACTCTTATCTGGCACAAGTTAAAGCACCGGTCAAGAATCCGGCAGCATGCCCTCACTGCAATAATGTGATAGAGGCGATCCCGAATATCACATTCTCTCAGCAAGACATGTTATTAAAAAAATAATAAGAACAATTGTCCCTTGTATTACACATGGTACATCGGAGCCATAAAGGTGGACCAAATGCATATCGATCCTGGCTCATCTCTCAGTATTATCTCGCGAAGTTGCTACAAACTTAGGGGATTCTGATGCATCGGTTATCGGCCCAAGTCAAGGCACCGACCGAGAATCTCACAACATGCCCTCACTACAACAATGTGATGGAGGTGATCCCGAATATCACATTCTCTCAGCAGGACATGATATTAAAAATAATAAGCACGATCGTCCCTTGTATTACTCAGGGTACATCAGAGCCATATAGGTGGAATGATTGCATATCGATCCTGGCTCATCTCTTAGTATTATCTCGCGAAGTTTGCTACAAACTTAGAGGATTCTGATGCATCGGTTATCGGCCACTAACACCACTATCAGTGGCTTTAAAGCTGAGAGAAGCTACTTGCTCGGCAAGATTCATTTGTCGTTCCAAATCGGTGAATCTCCGAACCGAGGTAATTTGCTATGTCATCGATGTGGATGTGTCCTACAATGTCCTGCTATGGCGTCCGTGGATACACGTATATATAATTTTCCCCTTCATTCTTTACCAGTACTAAAAGTACTCAGAGAAGACGGTGTCGTCAAGACATAATTCGCCGATGTGGATCCTTTCAAATGGGTTACGGCATATTAATCTGAATCAATCTTGTACTAGCAAATCCATCAAGATAAAGGAGGCAATGACGCCGATGATGAAAACAACACTATTACGACTTTAGGTGAGCCTCTAAGGGCCCATCTCAAAGGATGCCCACCCCAACAGCTACTCCCCTTGTAGTCAAGCTTCGTAAGAAGGAACCTGAACCCATGGTAGGCAAACTCCAGGAACAGAGATGTGTACCAGGCAAAGATCCCCTTGCCATGAGAACCCCAGGTCCACTGGTAGTCAAGCTCTGCCGGAGAACTCCAGCATCGTCAGAGTCACTAATAGCCACTAAAGAAGATAAACTAGGAGAATGTGTCATAGAATCTTCCTACGTACCATCATAAGATGACATAATTGCTTTTGAGGAGCTACCATATTTCCTCAATAAGGTCCTCTCTTTGACTTGCTCCATATTTGTGCATTATAGCACCACATATTCTTTAGAGTACACCTGCATATACTTGCATACACCTACATACACTCCGTAGTCTAGGGCTACACCTGCATACACAAATGGCTACCACTTACTCGGCCAACCGAATATGTCTTAGTCAAAACCCCTGCTTCATTGTTCCAGCAAGGAAGAAGTGGGACAAGCCTATCATCTTTAGGAGAATTGAAGGTCGTCCTGACTTCCTCTCCGAAGATCCAGAACTGGAAATCGGAAGGATACAGCTTCACCGCTAAACATATTCTCCAGAAAATAGGATACGGCCTAAATAGCGACCAGGGCCTGAACTACGAAAAAGGACGACACTTATCGCTGCACTACTTTGCCCCAAGGGCAAACCTGAGACATATTACTAGCGCACCGGTCATGGTTTGTGATATGTTACACCTGATACAACTCCCAAAGACTCGGGAGAAGAAGACGAAACACAATCTCACTCTTCACAATCTTTCTTTTGGGACTATAACGTTAGCATCGGAGACGTGCTTAAATAAGCGTTGTCCACCAACATGGTATCAGCATATTTAGAGGAAGACAATGTAGACCATATCAAACTCTTTGAAGCAGAACAATGGGCTCAAAATAAGGAGTCTCTGTAGGAATTACGGTTCGAGCAACAGGAATCTCCTACAGAAGACGAGGTTGTACAAGTTGATTTGGGCGATGATGTTGCTTCTAAGACTATCTTCATCAGCAAGAACCTCTCACCGGAAGAACATGAGTCTCATGTCCAACTGGTAAAAGAATACATTGACGTCTTCGCATGGAACTATGAGGATATGTCGGGCCTAGATCCGTAGATTGCCATGAACAAACTCAATATCCGGCCGGACGCTAAGCCAGTAAAATAACAACAACGAAGATTTTGTCCAGACGTTATGAACGCCATTGAATCTTAAGTAAATAAGTTGATATCAAGCAGATATATTCACGAAGAACAATATCCGGATTGGGTAGCCAACATCGTTCCCAACGTTAAAAAGAACGATAAAATCTGAGTCTGCATCAACTTTAATTATTGGAACACATCTTGCCCGAAGGATGAATTTTTGCTCCCGATCATAAATATAATGGTCGAAAATACTTGTGGCTTTGAGCATATATCCTTCATGGATGGGTTCTCAGGATACAACCAAATTAAGATATTTCCAGAGAATAAGAAGCACACTTTATTCCGAATACCAATAGGGGTGTACTGTTACACTGTGATGCCCTTTGGCCTAAAAAATGCAGGTGCAACTTACCTGAGAGCTATGAGCACAATCTTCTGTGACTACCTGCGCAAGATAGTTGAATGATATGTTGATGACATCGCTGTCAAGAGCCATTTTAAGGTGATTACCTCCAAGATCTGAAGACTGTATTTGATCTAATAAGGACACATTAGCTCAAGATGAATCCCACTAAGTCATTCTTAGTGGTATCTAACGACAAATTTCTTGGCTTTATCATAACTTTAAAGGGTATTCATATTGACCCTGAACAGACTAAAGCCATCCTAAATATGCATCCGCCAAAAAACCTGCTAGAGCTTCGTGGTCTGCAGGGAAGACTGACATATATCAAGAGATTCATAGCCAACCTCTCTGGACGATGCTGACCCTTCATCCAAATCATAATGAAGGGAGTTTCTTTCGCCTAGGTGGAAGAATCTCAACAAGCATTCGATGACATTAAGAAGTACCTCACGAATCCTCCAGTATTTGGGGCCCCAATCGTAGGAAAACTCTTCTTCCTGTATGACCGTGCAATAGATCATTCCCTCGGGGCTCTCCTTGTTCAAAATAGTGATGAAGGCTATGAACAAGCTATCTATTATCTCAACAGAACAATGATCAATTCCGAACCAAGGTACAATCCGGTCGAGAAAGAATGTCTTACTCTACCGTTCAGAAGACTCGCTATTACTTGACAAGGAAAATCATCCATGTGATCTCTTGAGTGAACCCCCTCATAGTCCTCATAACCAAGCGTGGGGCACTCAACTCTAGTATAGCCACATAAACAATACTATTGTCACCCTATGACATGGTATTCGTCCAACAAAAGGCCGTTAAAGGTCAAGCATTGGCCAATTTTCTAGCAGCTCATCTGGTGACAGAAACCTCAAAACTTTAGGACGAAATCCCTGACGAGGTGTTGGAGTCCAATACCGTTACGACGGGAAGCTCAGTTTGGCGGATATTTTTTGATGGTACTTCCAGAACAGGGCCCAAAGGCAATGTCATTGCCGGAGTAGGGATAATTTCTTCCTACGACCTAGTTATCCATCGTGCATGCTCTCTTACAAAGCCACATTCTAACAATGTGGCAGAATACAATGCTCTTATCATTGGTTTTCAGCTAGCTAAAAAATTAGAGGTTGATTACCTAGAAGCCTATGACGACTCCAAATTAATATCAGTCAAATCTGCGACGAATAGAAGTCCGTCATGAGGACCTGCTCCTCTACCACAAGGTGGCTGTTGATATTATCGCCACCTTTACAAAGTTCTACATAGAATAAGTAACATGATTGCAAAATATTAAAACTGATACACTCGTCGGCCTTGCCGCATCATTGGCAGTCACAATAAAGACTCATCTATTGGTCACAGTCATCGGCCAATAGTTGGTCTGCCCAAAGAATAACTTATGCTTAAATCTATTCCACTTGGTAGAAACATATTCTAATGTCAAAGAATGGAGTCTCCCGTTCATAGACTATACAGTCTACGCAATCCTTTCATATGACCCAAAGAAGGTCATTTCCTTTAGAAGGCGTTCCCTTCGGTTCTACTACGACACAACCACTAAGATGCTATACCATCGTTACTATGAAGGGTTCCGGCTACGATGTCTATCGGACGCAAAAGTAAAGAAATCTCTACTTGTGGTGATCACCAGCCCGGGCCTAAGCTTCAAAACTACCTCCGACGGATGGATTATTATTGGCCTACGATGGTGGCAGATGCTGTTTATTATGCGAGAAAGTACATGATGTGTCAAATTCATGCCAACTTCATCCTCTAACCCTCAGAATTCTTGTACCCGATGTTGCGTCCTGGCTGTTCGAAGCCTGAGGAATGGACATTATAGGACCGATTAGCCCACCTTCATCTAAGGGGCACCGGTTCATCTTGGCTATCACAAAGTACTTCTCTAAATGGGCGAAGGCCGTTCTGCTTGCAGAAGTAAAAATATCCAACATGATTAGTTTCCTTAAATATTATGTCATCTACTACTTCAGCTTGTCTCGTCGGATCATTCATGACAACGGTCCAAAATTTATAAGTCACACTTTTTTCCAATTTTGCGATAAAAATGGAATTCAAAATATAGCTTAACCTGTCTACAATCCAACATAAAATGGATTAGCCAAAGCATTCAACAAAACTATCATCAAGCTCCTCAAAAAGTTTATTTCTGCTAATAAATGCAACTGGAAAGAGAAGCTTGGTGAGTGTCTATGAGCCTACCGTACAACGGTCCGAACTCCTACTAGCAACATGTTATACTCCTTAATCTACGAAATTAAGGTTGTATTTTCTCTAGAGACCCAAATTCCTTCTCTCCGGGTAGCCCTTACCCACCAGCTAACTGTCGAAGACAACTATTGTCAACGCCAACAAGAGTTGGAGGCACTTGACAAAAAATGCCTCTTAGTTCAACAACACATTGAACTATATCAAGCACGACTCTCTGGAGCCTTTAACAAAAAGGTGAAGGAAAGGACATTCCAGGTTGGCGATGTCATCCAAACCGTAGTGGAGATGGTTTACTCCAATGGTGCATACAGTCTAGCAAAGCCTAATTGTGACATGCTCATGATGCCAATCAAAGGCAAGTTCCAAAAGAAATATGCCTAAGTTAGGCGGTAGTAAAAAAAGTGTGTCATTACTATCCCTACCAGAAGTACATGAAATAATAATGTTCACGGCTAGTGTTCCACCTAGCCAATTATTTATATCCGTAGCATGCGGCCAAAATTTGTCCTTACTACCTCTGACTTGTCCCTTTTGTTGTCACCTCTAGAAAATTTCTACAAAAGCAAATAGTTCACGTCCATATTACCTCTGAACTATGAGCTGCCCATATTTCCCATCCAAAGAAAACAACCATGTCCATATTACCTCTGGCTCATTTAATTTTTCTTCCATAGAAATACCCCACCATGATCGTACCTAACAAATCTGCTTGACTATCGGTTAAACACTACAGTATCCCTACCATTACAGATAATGTCTCTACCGAACATCCTTAATAGAACTACATTTATAATATCACATTCATACTACCTATGATAGGGCTTAGCGTTATCTCCATTATGATGTTGTACTACGTCCATATTACCTCTGGAATAAATACTCGTAGCCGAGATATCCACAACAACAAGAAGAGTTCTAAACAGGAAATAAGGAAAAAGTTTTGTTAATATTCAAGAACATGGGTACATATGGAAGTCCATTACATCTAAGGACTTTTTTTATTAATATTTAAAGTCATGGTACATTTAAAAAGAAGGAGACCCCTTTGTGTTGTTTCTAGTAGCAACACGTGTAAAATTCGACAACTAAATGCACTCTGGGTTATCACTTAAGCATGACTCCTCAGTACAAGCCGTAGTACGAGAAAAGAATCTATACTGATGGATAACAAGGGAGCATGAAACACAGAGCCAACCGACTCAACTCTGTCATGTGAAAGGACATGACTAGAAGTCCCGATTGGGATGACTAGCCCCGGTGCTGCCGCTCAGATAGGCCGCCAGGACTCGACCCGAGATCCAGCCATCACATCTTGGCTGCATATGGAGAGAAGATACAGTGAGCTAGGTTGGAAGACTGCAAAAAATCCTGTGGGTAATGTGCTTGTTCATCACGAACAACGACAACTATAATATCCTTCCATGCTCCATCGGGAATCGAGCAATCTGAGAAGTCCCCTGCAAAAGATGAGCACACACAGAAAGTCAGAATATTGGAAAAGAAAACAAAATGTCAATGGGCGCGCATCCGTAAGAACATGCGCCACTATCACGCCAGTCATGCCATCCATGTTATCAGGGAGAGGCACACAGTCGCCAAGACTAGTCTGTACACTCGCAACTATCACAACGTAGAGGCAAATTAACCCATGCTGAGTGGTTGCACAAATCTTCTCTGTGCAGGCCTTAGATGAGTGCCCAAAGACAACGTCACCCATGCGCCTAGTGAAGGGATCCTGCCATCAACGCATCTTTAGGACAAAGCCAGTCGGCAACAACTATGTGCATCAGGCGAAGGAGAATGCCTGCGCATGGATCAACCGAAGTTTGACCCTCACCAACAGGCAGTGTCAGAGTGTTCGTGACAACAAAAAGTAAAACGATCATCCCCTTACCTTCGCCGATGACAGATGAATGATCGACCATTAGAGGGAGACGATCGATGAAAAGCTCAACCAATCTCCCCACCCTTGACTTCTACAGAGGCATCAGGTAGAGAAGAAGAAGAAGAAGAAACAGAATATTGTCCTCTTCCTCCCTTCAGCCTCCTATTTATAGACAAAGTACCTATTAAAAGCTCTCAGATAGTTGGGCACCATTAACGAGGGATGAATCTAGCCATTAAATGGATGAATCCACTGGTCAAAATGGGTGCATTGAAAGCCCCTTGATAAAATGCACTCACTACGATATCTCAGAGCACAAACAAAGAGACCAAGTTTGCCGTATTGAATAGTCAGCTGCACCAAGTTAAGGGCCATATCTGATGCGCCAACACAACACGATGCGCCAAGTAAACAGATGCGCCAAGCGGAAGGATACTTCACAGATACGCCACTGCAGTTCCTGCAGCTATCTCCTCAATTCTTCTGTTCAAAGTATTCTGAACTTAAAAAACTTAAAAAGTTTAAAGTTCAAAAACTTTGAAGGGGGTATTGTAGAAGCATGAAAAATCTCTACCATGCACTAACAGTAATCAAAGTCCATGCGATATAGTGATGAAGCCCCCTGCGCCATAATGATCTAGTGTCATACGCCGACCATTTCATAACTAGTGTTCCCATGCACCAGTAGTGTCACACGATACTAAGTAACTAGTGTTCCCATACGCCACCAGTGCCATGCGTCACTAAGTAACTAGCGTCCGCATTCACCATTAGTGCTATGCGCCACTACTCCCTCAGGCATCCCCATACGCCAAGTGGAAGTATTCCCAAGGTGGAACAACAACCATCAAAATTAGGGCATGACACATGTCACGAGTATTATGGGCATCAACAATCCTATATCTCGACTTGCCACGTGACCTCCTTAACATAGTGTGCGCCTGCCGTGCCATGCACCAATAATTAATCTATGTACATGTGCCTACATAATGCCCTCCTAAATGCAATAAATAGTGGATATTTTTTCCACAAAAAATGGGAGAACACGATCACAACCAGGAGCCCTAGAGCGCTAACAAAAAATATAAAGAGTGAGGAGAAGAAGACAGAAGCCTTAAAGCGTCGTCAACCCCCTTGGTCCCGGATTGTCAATGGAGTAAATGAGCCGCTGCAGTACTCGATCTCCCCCGCCACACTTGTCCGAATCTTTTTGTACTTAGATTCTTTGTAATAGAAATTCTTTTGTACACTTTGTCAACTCGCAATCAATAAAAAAGTTCGTATAACTTTTCACCATACTTATTTTTGGCGATGTCGACAAATATTGATCTTACTTAGTGAGGTAGATTCTAGTCCCTCCCCATTTCTATCTTGCTTTTGAGACCGATCTCCAATGGAGAAGATCGACGTGGATGTACAGAGGAGACGTGTCTCGCATAATCACACAGGAGGAGTTCACGGTGATAGGTTCGACAGAGTTGGAGATGTATGGATTTGATGAGAAAAGAGAGGGATTGTCATATTTATAAGGTTGAGAGATTATGCAGGTTATATATATAATATGAGAATTAAATATAAGTTTGATATTTATAGATAGAGAGCTACATGGTTGCTATAGATTAGAGTTTACATAAATAGGAATTTGATTGATTTCATGGTAGATATGGTTTTGGATTAGATAAGTCATTATGGAGGTGATAAGGATAAAGTTCAAATTTTATGTCATTTTTGATCCATATAGGGATTTGGAGAATTTTTTATTTCTCTTTTGTATAAATTTTTGAAGACTCCAAATCGAGGAATAAATGATATGACACTGTTCATTTTAATATTTTCTTTTAATATATTTTCTTTAATTATTTTAAATCTTTGGTTATCTTCTAAACTAGCTAGTTACTTATTTTTTTCTTTAGTAGCTAACTTATTTTCTTCCATTAATAATTATTATTTACTTTACTATTTCTAGCCTTATACAATCTTTTATTGATCTTATTAACTTAATTAGCTAAGGTATCAGTACATGTTCTTTATTTAGTTAATTATTGAATTTAAACTTAGCTTAATTACCTACTTCTTATAAGGAGTTGAAAATCCTATTCCAATTGCAAATTAACTCTATAAAATTTTAAAATCACAGAACAAGGGTTTACAATCTACCAAACTTAAAAGAATTTTGTCCTCGAAAATATAAATGATACTAAATTTTGAAATCTTTATGACCCTTATTCCATATCCTCCTTATTCTTTGGATCATTCATTCAAATTTTTTTTCTCAAACATAATTTCTCTCTTTAATTTAGAGAGTACTTAATAGTAGCATCCAGGAATAACATTCCTCGAGCTACTAATTTTTTTTCAACCACTAATACTATTTTTCTCAGAATCTTACCTCCTTGATTGCTTAATAAATAAATTAATCTTTTCCTTAATCCATGATCTTCCCAATTCTTCACTAATCTACATTTTTTTTTGGATATTTCAGATACCAAACGATCATAAAGCTTTAAAATTTATGGTCATATTTCACTAAAGGGTTGCCCCAACCATTGTCTACTAATTCAGACTCCAGTTATATCATTCTTATCATAATCAAGTCTACCAATCCTATCAATACTTTCAACAATACATTGTTCACAAAAAACCAATTTGCTAATTGGAGCATTTATCCACCTTAAATCATACTACTATATCAAAACTTTAAATTCCCACAAGATTTTATCTTCCAAATAAAAATATCATAATTTTATCTACTATTGGTTATTATTGGAAAATTTTCATTACCACTATATGCTTTCAACTAATATCATCCATACTACCCCTTCTTATTTAACAAAGGCAATCATAATAAGCAAATTAATTATGTAAATTACATAAGAGATACTTATTAGCCAATTTTCTAACTTTCATCAAGCACGAGCGTTCATCTCTCCAAAATAGAGGGAGACGAGAAACAATAAAAAGAAGTTCAAGGAGGGTATGATCGAGTTCAAGTACTGAATTCAAAGGCGGCGATTGAATTCAATGGAATTTTTAAAATCAGTTGTGGATTGAGATCCCTAGTCATGTTTGATCCAATCATAGACTCGCTCAACAAAGTAACATAATCGAGACGATATGCTCTGACCTGTATGGGCCACCACAAAAACTATATCACGTTCCAGTCCCAAATACGTAGGATCAAAGTACGTGATAATAGCCAGCTATGTATCAAGTAGACTCCAGCCCAACTCGAATATGTATAAGATGTCTATACTGTGTTATCATGTCAAATATGACAGCTCAAACTATATCTCTATCCAAAAAATATAATCTCACGTGGGAACCTAGTGTATTAATGTTGATCAGACAATAATACATCGATGCTACATGAATACAAACACCAAGACAGATAATATCTAATAAAGTTGTGCCATCGCGGGGGCTTGGACTTTGTCGACTATTTTTGGCTTTAGTTTCGAGACAACAACTCTCGAGTATTTGGTGACGAGTAACCTCAACTTCCATACCTAGGCAAGCTTTTCTTTCGCTCGATATTGTAAAAGCACAAAAAATCTCTACCATGCACTAACAATAATCAAAGGATATGTGCCACAGCGATCAAGCTCCCCACACCATAATGATCCAGTATCATGCTCCGACCATTTTATAACTAGTATTCCCATGTGCCACTAAGTAACTAGTGTTCCCATGCGCCAATAGTGCCATACGCCACTAAGTAACTAGTGTCCGCATGTGCCAGTAGTGTCATTCGCCACTACGCCCTCAGTTATCCCTATGTGCTAAGTGAAAGTATTCCCAAGGGAACACTAGTTACTTAGTTCACAACCATCAAAATCAGGGAAGCCCAAAATATCCTGAGCTAAGCGCTATCATGGGGCTACGCCACCAGCTCCATAAAGCTATGCACCGCTAGTCATTATGCATGCTGCTAATGGAAGACTTTATAGGGTAGACCCAGGCACTCATGCGCCACATGTGGGTCGATCCTTAGAACCTCTCCAAACCCACTTAGATTCTGTAGGTGCACTTAAACTAAGTTGGAGAGCAAATATTAAGATGACAGACCCATGCGCGCAGTTTACCTGCGCGGATGTAGTGGGTCCATCTCACCTCAAGTCTTTTATCAATGATCCAGTTGCAGCCTCTGCAGAAGAACTTGGTCAGGAAGCAAACACTCCACTCTTACCTCCATACGAAAGGGTTTCTCTAGCGCATGAAATGGGGGTAGGGGTGAAACTTCCATCATCTAATTTACATAATGTGATTAATCTTAAGCATAAGGAGAGAGAAGCAACCTTTGCGCATGATGTGTCTCCTCAAAGACACACTTGTGTCAGCATCATTAATAACTGCAGCTGTACCGAGGCGCCAGTCCCTCCAACCAGGCAGTCAGTGTTTCAGCAATTATATTTTGCGGCACCGTCTCGATGGCATCCTAGGAAACAATAGCACAAAGAGGATGAATTTCCCGTCGTTTCCTATTTCTCAACATGGAGGTTTTTCCCTATGAATAAGATCTCCAAGAAGAGATCACCTAACCTAGGGGTGTCGGTCAGCATACCGCAAAACTGTCTGGAAAATAATAAACACGTACCTACCGTGGGGGTATTCCAAGGCACGTGCTCAAGAACGAAGGCTAGGGGTAGCCATGCAACCTCGAAAAATCTGCAACCAGAGCTAGGGGTAGCAGTCCCCCGATATTCCATGACAATCCGTTCTTCCAGGAGGACAGTGAGTCTCTACACACGGTTAACAGCCTAGATGCGGGTAGCCATGCTTCCCAAGAAGAGCCCATGATTGGGACTTGTAGTAGTAATCCCTCCCATTATGAAAGTGACACAACATTGCCTACTCTCCTTGAAGACAATGAGACTCAGACATCACAGGAGAAAAGTAAGCAACTACCTTCCCATCCACCACATCCTATGTAATACCAGTGTACATGGCAGGGGACGAGCATGGAGCGGAATCCAGTAACCAATAACTCTTGGAGGCACTCTAAGCCATGATGTAGGCTTTCAGCACTTTGATTCAGTCTCTTAACCATATTGTGCTGGAACTCAGAGAAAATTTGGTCTCAACACAGCCACCGGCCCCCGGGCGAACAAACCCAGATTAAGGGACCAATTAGGAATCCGGCATGCCTGATCTGGCTTCTCATGTCGCGCACAGCTAGACCGCACATCGAGCTTCAGTCACTCTTCTGCAATATGATATCCATGAGACTCTTAGGGACTTGCGTGCCCGCGTTGATGCTCGGGATAATCAAGACATGCTGTAAAAGCTTGGGATTTGGCAACCTTATCCTCCTGAGTGGGATAACGTGGTGTACCCTCCCAAGTATAGGCTACTATCTCTGTCTAAATTTGATGGAATGACGTCACCCTGTCAGTACATGAGATACTTTCAATCTACAACAAGTACCTACCTTGGGATGACTCCTTACTCACTAATCTGTTCGTCGGTGTACTGTCCGGGGTTACGTTTGAATAGTTATGTAGTCTCCCAGACAAATGCATTTCCTCTTTCGAGGGTCTAAAGTCCCTTTCCTTGTCCAATTTTATGAAGGAGGGATGGACATGACTATGTCCTCTCTCATGGATATCACCCAAGGGGACAAACAACTTATACAAAACTACGTCGAACATTTCTGGCAGGCGGCACTGAAATTATCCCCCGTCATCCCTGAATCCTCACTGATGGACATATTCCAAAAGAACCTTCTGCCAGCAGTGAGACTCTGGAAAACATCTGGCCCATTCAGCGACTGGACGATATTTATCATAAGTGCCGCTGCTACAGAAAAAAGTGTGAAAGATGCCCACTTTTTGGGATTCCCAGCTCCTAATACTGAAGATAAAAGGAAAACATCCATTCATCGCAAACAACAGGGAAGCAAGTCCTGACAGTTAACCTATCCAAGAGTCCGACTGCACCCGTCGTTAAGTCAATGGAGTCGGCAGTACAAGAGACTTATTCCTCTAATGATGATAATGTCATAGAGCTATTCGAAGTATTGATGAAGGAAAACAAACTCAAGCTACCTGGTATCAAACACCCCGACAAAGCAGGCAAGGTTGACAACTACAAGTACTGCCACTACCATCGATATTTTTATCATGCCATACATGATTATTACATATTTAAAAGGCAGATACAACGACTGATAGACTCCAAATCTCTCTCTTTGGATTATGAAGACAAGACAGTCAATACGAATATGGTGTCCCTACAGTTTAGCACTTTCCCGATAATAGAGACCCAAGATGGTATGGTCTCGATACCCAGGGCGACCATGATGGTAGTTAACCCCCTCAGCCTAAGCAGACAGGTTGGTTCCTCTCAATACTCTATTAGATAAGTTATGTAGATTCATACAGACCTCATCCTAGACATGACACAGCCGTTAGTGCCTCCTACTTCCAAGTCCAAGGGAAAGAAAATCAAGTCCTGTCACACGGTCTCTCCGTCCACAAACGAAGCTCTGGCCGGTATTACCAGGTCAGGTATGGCCTACCAACACGACTATAATGCCCCTGATGTAACTACACCTCCGGTGGCCCCACATGCGATACCTGCTACATCTGAAGTGGGTCTATCCCAGCCCCCGGTGGCAGATAAACAAAAGTAGAAGGAAACTCGTTATGATAAGCATCTGCGAAAGGACATAACTTAAGGGCTAAAAAAGCCTTACAATTTTGATATCTTGGCATTGCTAGGCAACACTTCTGCAAAACTTTCACTCTTTGAGCTCCTTCTTCTCTCCAAGAAGACTCGTGATTTTCTAAGTGAGGCATTGCTAAACACCGACTCTTATCTTGCCCAAGTCAAGCCACCAACCGAGAATACTGCAGTATGTACTCACTACAACAATGTGATAGAGGCGATCCTGAATATTACATTCCCTTAGCAGGTCATGCTATTAAAAAATAATAAGCAAGATCGTCCCTTGTATTACATAGGGTACTTCGGAGCCATAAAGGTGGAACGAATGCATATCGATCCTGGCTCATCTCCTACTATTATCTTGCGAAGTCTGATTCAAACTTAGAGTATTCTGATGCATCGGTTATCGGCCACTAAAACTGCTATCAATGGCTGTAACGCTGAGAGAAGCTACTCGCTTGGAAAGATTCATTTGAAGTGCCAAATCGGTTATCTGCGAACTGTAGTGACTTGCTATGGTATCGATATGGATGTGTCCTACAATATCCTACTAGGGTATCCATGAACACACGTATATATGATTTTCTCCTCTATTCTTTACCAGTGCTTAAAGTACGTCAGCAAAGACGTCGTCGTCAAGATAGAATTTGTCAATGTGGATCCTTTCAAAGGGGTTGAGGCATATTACTCTGACTCAATCTTGTACAAGAAAATCCATCAAGACGAAGGAGGCAACAACGTCGATGATGAAGCCAACACCCTTATGTCTTAAGGCAAGCCTCTAAGGGTCCGTCAAAAAGGACGCCCACCCCACACAGCTGCTCCCCTTGTAGTCAAGCTTCGTAAGAAGGCGCCTGAACCCTTGGTAGTCAAACTCCAAGGACAGAGACACGTACCAGGCAAAGATCCCCTTGCCATGAGAACCCCAGGGCAGCTGGTAGTCAAGGTCTGCTGGAGAACTCCAGCATTGTCAGAGTCACTAACAGCTACTGATGAAGATGAACTAGGAGAATGTGTCATAGTATCTGCCGATGTACCATCATATGATGGCATAATTCCTTTAGAGAAGGTATCATATTTTCTCAACAAGGGCCTCTCTTTGACTTGCTTTGTGGTTGCGCATTGGAGCGCCGCATATTCTTTGGAGTATGGTCTAGGGCTACACCTGCATACACAAGTGGCTACCACTTACTCGGATAACCGAATCTGTCTTAGTCAAAACCATTGCTTCTTCGTTCCAGTAAGAACGAAGGGGGACAATCCTATCAACTTCGAAAAAAAATGAAGGTCGTTACGACTTCCTCTTCGAAGATCCAGAACCGGAAAGCAGAATGATGCAGTTTCGCTAATATAGCATACAAACTAAACTTATTCTCCAGAAAATAGGATACTACCTAAAGAGCGTCCAGGGCCTGAACTAAGACGAAGGAAGACTCTGAACGCTATACCACTTTGCCCCCAAGGGAAAACCTGAGACATATTACCAGCGCAACAGTTATGGTTTGGGATATGTCATACCTCCTATAACTCCCGAAGACTCAGAAGAAGAATACAAAACACAATCTCACTCTTCACAATCATTCCCTTCGGACTCTAACGTTAGCTTGGAGACGTGCTTAAACAACCGTTGTCCATCAACATGGTATCAGCAGATCTAGAGGATGACAACGAGGAAAATATCGAACTCTTTGAAGTAGAACCGTGGACTCAAAAGCTGAAATCTCTGTAGGAATTACAGTTAGAGCAGCGGGAATCTGCTACAGAAGATGAGGTTGTACACGTTGGTTTGGGCGATGATATTGCTTCTAAGCCTATCTTTATCAACCAGAACCTCTTGTCGGAAGAACATGAGTCCCTTGTCTAGCTGGTAAGAGAATACATTGATGTCTTCGAATGGAACTACGAGGTTATGCCAGGCCTGGATTCACAGATCGCCATGCACAAACTCAATATCCGTCCTGACTCCAAGCTAGTAAAACAACAACAATAATGGTTCCATCCAGGCATTATGAATGCCATTGATGCTGAAGTAAATAAGCTAGTAGCAAGAATATTTATTCGATAAGAACAACATCCGGACTGGGTAGCCAACATCGTTCACATCGTTAAAAAGAACGATAAAATCCAAGTCTTCATCGACTTTCATTATTTGAACACGGCTTTCCAGAAGGATGAATTTCCGCTCCTGATCACAGACGTAATAGTTGATAATACTTGTTGTCACGTCCCGATCTCGCAGGGCGTCGTTCATCCTCGCTTGGGTCCTTGCGGTACCGATTCGTCCTCGCTTGGGGCATGATATCGTACAAGCCTAAGTTGTACTTGCACAAGGCCAAAGCTTTGAATAGGGGCAAGTAAGCTATTCAAGATGGGTACAGCGGCATAATATTGTAGAAAATTAAAGAACACAATAGCATATGAAAAATAAGCTCTTTATTGATAATCAAGATGTGTTACAAGCGACGCTTGGCCAAGATTACAGTTTGCTCTAGCTCTTTTTCTCTCTATCACAATGACATCATTCCATACATTATATCCCTCTATAAAAAACTAGCTCAAAGCAATCTCGATACGGCTCAAGGCATCGATTCTAGATTTTTGGGTCGTGGGGATGAGGCACGGCTATCGCTTCCTCGGACGATCCAGCACCTGTGAACAAGCAAACTATTGGTGGGTCAGCACTTTGGATGAAGTACTGGTGAGTCTAAAATCAAACAGAAGAAACATTCACTAAAACTAACACTAAGTAAGCATGTGGAAAAATATTACTTTACTAGTGATCTTTCTAGTTTTACCTAGGTTCGTTTCATGCAGTTCAAGAACAGAGTCATACTACTTCAATTTGGGAACTTTTTTGAAAATAGAGTTCATGTTCGATATAAAGGCAAGCAGGCATGACAGCAGTTCATGTACGATATATAATATCAATTACTATCGCTTGTGCATAGCGTGTCTCGTGAGCCATATCCATTCTCTAAAGAATCTAGCATATGCATCTAGTGGACTATCTTCTTAACATCTCTCTATCTCTTTTATCATAAGTTAACATCTTATGTGGGCACGAGATAGAAGAATATATAAAAAATAAGACTTTTATGAAAGAATTTAATACAAGAGGGCATGTTCGATAGCATGCATATCACTTATTCAGTAATTCTTACCCTTTTACCAAACGGTTATCCCTGCAGCGGACATACAAGTTAGCAATATTTGCTTATATATGAATAAGGTTCTCTTTTTCCGTCCTTCTCTGCATCAAACATTTAGGTATGCAAGAAGGATAACCTAGCATACGACCTAACTATATGATGGTTCATGGGAAACCCATTCTTTATAGACGTGAAAACCCCATGATCGCGGGGACTTTATTGCCTCAGGGTGATCCTCTGATCCCCCTAGGGCGAACGATCCCCAGTGCCCAGAGAATCGTTCGTGGGATTTTCCTTGTACACAAGTTGTCTAGCGACCTATGCATGATATTCACATATATCATATAAACTCTTACTATGCAATATTTTAATAAACAAGCATATAGTCAATCTCTTCTCTCTTCTGTCTCTGTCTCTGTCTACGTCTCCGTCACCGTACGAACATGCCGCCATTTCTCTAATATTGTTCAAGCATTTCAAACCGTTCTATAGAAACATGTAACTATCTCTATTTAAGCAAGCAAGCATGAAAACAGTTCTCTATCTCTTTTAACTAAGCAAGCAGTTCTACTGTTTCTTTCTTTAGCATACGATGAAAGCATACGATGAAAGCATGAAAGCAGTTCTACTGTTCATTCGATAGCGGTGTTCGTGTAATTAAGCAAGCAATATTTCTATCTTTTTTTAGCATGGAAATAGTTTTATCTCTTTTAGACAAGCATACAAGTTTCCTAGTTAGGCAAGCAGATTCGTTTCAATGAAAAGCATTCAAAAACTCAGATTCATTATTAAGGCATGCAAGAATCAGAGAATAAAGTTTTGCCCACTCGGGAATTCTCCGAGAAGACTTCCACTCGAGTTAGCAAACCGATATCTCTTGTATATAGTGCCAACACAGAGCAGGGCACTACACTTGTGACTTTGAGCATATGTCCTTCATGGATGGGTTCTCTGGCTACAACCAAATCAAGATGTTTCTAGAGGACTAGAAGCACACTTCATTCTGAATGCCAATAGGGGTGTACTGTTACACTGTGATGCCCTTTACCCTAAAAAATACTGGTGCAATATACCAGAGAGCTATGAGCACCATCTTTCGTGACCACTTATGCAAGACAGTTTAATGTTATGTTGATGACATCGCTGTTAAGAGCCATTTTCAAGGTGATCACCTCTAAGATCTAAAGACTATATTTAATCTAATGAGGACACATCAGCTCAAGATGAACCCCACTAAGTCATTCTTAGGGGTATCTAGAGACAAATTTCTCGGCTTAATCATAAATTCAATGGGTATTCATATCGACTCTGAAAAGATTAAATCCATCCTAGATATGCAACCGCCAAAGAACCTGTGAGAGCTTCACGATCTGCAGGAAAGACTGGCATACATCAAAAGATTCATAGCCAACCTCTCTAGACGATGCCGAACCTTCACCCAACTCATAAAGAAGGGAGTTTCTTTCGCCTGGATGGAATGCCAATAATTATTCGATGAAATTAAGAAGTACCTCACGAACCCTCCAATATTGGTGGCCCCAATCATGAAAAAACCCTTCTTACTCTATGTTCGTATAATGGATAATTCCTTCGGCACTCTCCTTGCTCAAAATAGTAATGAAGTCTATGAACAAGCTATTTGTTATCCCAGCAAAAAATTGATCAGTGCCGAACATAGATACAATCCGGTCGAGAAAGAATATCTTGCTCTGGTGTTCACCTTTCAGAAGACTCACCATTACTTGATAGAGCAAACCATCTACGTGATCTCTTGACTGAACCCCTCAGAGTCCTCATTGTAGAAGCATCAAAAATCCGAGTCCATGTGCCAGAAGATATGCCCTCAAAGCCTTCCTTAGTCTTGCTATAGAGAAGCTATGTAGCCAAGGGACTCGTCTAGATTCCCAAAGCAAGTCTGCAAGTGCATCCATGCGGCCAGACTACAAGCAGCATATATATAAGATCTATGCGTCAAAGCTTTCCATGAGGCAAGTTCTCTATACGTTAAGCTTTCCACGAGGACCAGACTCTATGTTCCCTATGCGTCTTTGGCCATATGCGTCCCAGACTCCATGTGCCCCATGCATCCCAGATTCTATGCTTTCTATACGACCTTGACTCTATGCATCCTTGCCCTCATGAAGCCAGAGTGTTCATCAAACTAAGGCCAGATGAGAGAACGTATGCGAGAACGGCCTTATGCTATAGTCAGTTTGCAAGATTGTGTCGTTACAACCAAAAAGATCTTCACACAATCAGTGCTGACTATGTGTCCAGTTGACCAAGTCATGCACACAACGGGTTCAGAACAACCTCGAGATTATATCAACCGCATATCCCAACCGAGGCTACGTGGCAGACCATCCGTGATATGCGTCCACAATTGCAACCATCAGCATGATAAAAATAAATAGGAGAAACTTGAACGTTCCCAAAGGTCCCTCTTTATATAGACCGCAGATGAGAGCACACATGTGGCCTCGACTCTATGCATACTCATCCTCATGAAGCCAAAGTATCTATCAGACCAAGGGCGGACGAGAGCACACATGCGGCCTCGACTCTATGCGTACTTGTCTCAAGAAGCCAAAGTGTCCATCTGACTAAGGGTAGACGAGAGCACACATGCGGCCTTGACTCTATGCATCATCGTCCATATGCGGCCAGAGTATCCATCTGACTAAGGCCAAACGAGAGCACATATGCGATTACAAGACCTATACGGCCTCGCCATCATGTAGCCAGAGTATCCATCCGACCAAGGCCAAATGAGAGCACGCATGCGGCTTCAAGACCCATGCAACCTCATCAACATGAGGCCAGATTGTCCATCCGACCAAATCCCGACGAGAGCTTGCATGCGGCCACAATGCCATGCGGCGAAAGCGTCCATTCAACCAAGGCCATATGAGAGTTTGTATGTGGCCTTGATAACATACATCCATGGCGTCTAGGCGACCAAGGCCAAATGAGAGCACATATGCGGCCACGATAATATACGACCAAGATGTTATACGACTATCGACTCACAGGATTTTTCTATTGCAACCAAACATAATTTCTCATACAGTCAGTGTTGACTAAGTGTCCAGTTAACCAAGTCACACACGCAACAACCCCGAAATCCCTTTAACAAGATATCCTAAACGAGACCATATGGCAGCCTGTTCGTAGCATATGACTGCGGTTATAATCGTATTCGGTTGAAGGAGTCCTATGAGGCCATCCAATAGAGCCATATGCGACATCAATAGTCCGTCAACAAGATGACTATAAATAGCAAGGGTAGCACATCGTACAACCCGTCGACTAGCTACATACGTGCACACAAGCCCATGAGAGAGAAGAAATAAGAGAATCTTAATCCCCGCATCGGATCGTCAATATCATAATCTGTCATCAGCTCTAGCCAGCGCCTCTGCCTCATGTTGAGCTCCTTTTGCATGTAGACATACTTCAGACTTTTATGATATGTGTAAATCTCAACACGCTCACCATAAAGGTAGTGTCTCCATAGCTTTAGTGTAAATATCACTGCAGCTAGCTCTAGATCGTGCGTCGGATAGTTTTTCTCATGAACTCTCAGCTGTCTTGATACGTAGGCTATCACTTTGCCATGTTGCATCAATACACAACCTAATCTGCTCCCAGACGCATCACTATACACTGTAAATCCTCCTGATCCTGAAGGTAGTATCAAAATTGGTGCTGATGTTAAATGCTTCTTCAGCTCATCGAAAGCCGTCTGACACTCGTTGGTCCAGATAAACTCCTCGCCTTTACGCGTCAGTCGCGTCATAGGCACAGCGATCCTCGAGAAATTTTCCATGAACCTCCGATAATATCCGACAAGTCCGAGGAAACTCCTAACCTCTGTAACTGATATAGGGGTAGGCCATGTCTCAACTGCACCTATCTTCTCCGGGTCAACTGATAGCCATCTTCGGTGATTATGTATCCCAGAAACGGTACTCTATCCAAGTAGAACTCATATTTGCTGAGCTTGGCGTACAGCCTCTCCTATTTCAACGTCTCCAACACGATCCTGAGATGTCTCTCGTGCTCCTCCTGGCTCTTGGAATATACCAAGATGTCGTCGATAAATACCACCATGAACTTATCTAAGTACTGGTGGAAGACATTATTCATCAGACTCATAAATACTGATGGCGCATTGGTTAAACCAAACGGCATAAATAAAACTCATGCCCATGCTTCGTCCGAAAAGCCGTCTTCGGGATGTCCTCTCTCCATACCTTGATCTGATGATATCCGGATCTGAGATCGATCTTCGAGAATACACATGCACCACTAAGCTGATCAAATAAGTCATCAATGCGCGATCGTGGATACTTGTTCTTTATCGTTACAGCATTTAATGCCCTGTAATCAATACACAAGCGTACCATCCCATCCTTCTTCGGTACAAATAGAATGGGTGCTCCCCATGGAGATACACTAGCCCGTATGAAACCCTTATATAAGAGATCATCTACTTGGACTTTCAACTCAACCAACTCCTTCGGTGCTAGTATGTAAACGGGGGAAGTAACTGGCTCGGCTCCGGGAGTCAACTCTATAGTGAACTCAATCTCTCTATCAGGTGGCAGGCCTGGGAGATCCTCTAGAAACATATCCTCAAACTTTGATACAAAGTGAGGGTACATTGGTTCACCTTCTGTAATGTGTGTCGCTAGGGTAGGTTGGACACCATGCTCTCGGGCTCCCCGAAGAAACTCAAACTCTGGGTGATCTGGGGGTCTAAATATGACACAACCACGACGATAATCTAGCGTTGCGTAGTATTGGCTTAACCAATGCATGTCTAGGACAATGTCATAGTCCGGCATGGAGAAGACCAGAAATCGGGCACGCATCTCTCGCCCGCAGATAACTACTGAACATGATCTACAAGTATCGTTTACAGGTACTATTCCACCTCCCGTATGAATCCTCTTGACCTTCAGAAGGGGTGCAGTGGCTATTCTATGGGTGTCCACGAAACTAGCAGCTATAAAAGAGTGTGTGGCACCAGAATCAAATAGGACTACTGCTCGTAATGAAGCTACTAAGATAGTACCTACGATCACTTCTCCAGCTGTCTCTGCCTCCTCTATAGTCATCGCATAGGCCTGACCATGTCTCGGTGCCGGAGCCCTCGGCTGCTGCTGTTGAGGCTGCTGGAATCGATCTTCCTGTGAGGCCAAGGGTAGCCTCCTCTAATTTCCCCCTGGTGCTGGTGGTCGCTGTGCTCCAACTCCTGCGTAAGGCGGCCTCGGTGCTGGCAGGGCTGGCCGGTGAACCATCTGTACTGGATCCCTCTGGTCGGGGCAATCTCGGACTGCATGCTGGTCTGACCCACATCTCAAACAAGCGCCCAGTCTCCGTCGGCAGTCCCTCAATAAATGTCCCTTCTTGCCGTAGTAATGGCATGTGGAATAACAGCTCCCTACTGGGGTGCTGCTCTCTGCTGCTGCTGATGTACTAGAGGATGCTTCGCAGGTCCTCCCTGTAGGACTCGAACTGCTGATGATGACGCATAGGAGCGCTTCAGGCTGGCCTCCATCTTGTTGATACGATCCTGGCGTCGTGCTGCTAGTAATACCTCGAAGTAAGAGGTGGGGGCTATGGACCCGATAAACCTCTGGGTCTCGAAACTCAGGCCTTCATAGAACTTCTCAGCCTTCGCCTCCTAAGTGGGTATCAGGTACGGTGCAAACCTGCTCAGGCGGAGGAACTCAGCATTGTATTCCTCAATCGTCATACTCCCCTGCCTGAGGTTCTGAAATCTATCCCGAAGCTCTGCTCGGGCAGTGGAGGGTATGTACATCTCCTAGAAGAGCCTAGAGAACTCTTCCCATGTGACCCGGTCTGGTCCCAAACACTGCTCCTCTGAAAGCCACCAGTGATACGCGTTGCCAATGAGCTGCATCCTGACGGCAGTCATCTATCGGTGCCGGGGGAGGTCTATAGCCTCCAGCTGGTGCTGAATGCTGGTGAGCCATGCGTGGACCTCTGTCGGCTTCTCTGTGTCAGCAAAAGGTTGTGGCATCATACGACGAAAGTCTATGAAAGACCCCCATTATCGACTGGTGTGCTGGCGGTGACGCCTGCCCCATGGCCGTCACGATACTCTCTCTCAGGGTCTCAGCCTGGCACTGCTGGGCCTGCTGTTGAGCCTGCTGCTGGACCTGCTGCTGGGCCTGCATCATCGCATATACCATGTGGAACATCTGTGTCCCATCCATGGGTTGCCCTGTGGGGAATGGCATATAGGGCATCTGGGGTGGGAATGGCGGAGGTGGTGGCAGCTGCTGCTCCTCCTGACTCGGGATCCTCTGATCCTCAGGTCCTGCCTGATACGGAGTCTGATGCCCATCCGAAGGCACCTCGGGCTACCCCGATGACTGTCCCAGGGGAGCTGGAGTCAACAGAAGGACCTGCTCCAGTTCCGGTTCCCCGGATGATCCTGCGTTATGGGGAACATCGCCCGGCTGCGCAACGCGTCCGCTGCGAAGATTCATAACTCTGAAGAAGTCATGACTGCGATCAGCGTTGAGTAAATAAACAAGATGCAATTCGGTAAAAGAAATTGAGATAGAGGTCTCATATGAAGGATTCAAACTTGTAGATGAGATTCCTAATAACTATTCCTAATTTGCAGGCTCGCTTGGCACAGTCAGGTGACCAAGATGATTTAAATCGGACCTGCATGGGCCACCACAAAAACTTTGTCATGCCCCAGTTCCAAAGATAAGGAACTGAGTCACGTGGCAATGGCCAGCAGCACACTTCGACGGGCATCCCAATCTAATAGGCCCGTCGGAGTGCACCTAAGCTGTAAAATACAATGTATAACCCAACACATAACACATAAATAGTCAATCTAACTCTCATCAACAGGCGACAGATATAAGAGCACCTAGAGGTAATCATAACAACTAATGTGCAGAAAGGGAATGTCACGAGATATTGTATCATAGTACAAATACTAGAGTAGTCACACGGGAAAAACCCGCTAGTACAAAATACTGGAATGAAAGTAAGCAATAAGATAACTTGGAACGGCATTAGATAACTAGATAATAATACCGTCCCAAGGAAAGAGTTACTACCGGTGATCAGGCGAAGTCCTCGGGGATGACCTTGTCCTCGGTAGTGGGTCCTGCTGCTGGATACGTACCCGGACCGTACTCCTCTGGGTAATCCTCCTCGCCTAAACCAGGAAGGGAGCCAGGTCCTCAGAGGGACGTAACAAGGTACAAAAATACAGCATGCCAAGTATAACAGAAAGTACAAGTGCAACGACGGGGTAATCTAGCATAACCAAACAAGTGAGACACAGTTTAAAGACAATGTTCGACGCGTGGGCTGTCCAAAATAAAACTGTAGCTCCGAACACAGAGACACACAGGGTGTACCATAGCTCCAAGCACAGAGTCACATGGGTGATACAACTACTCTAGATACAGGATTACTATAGAAATAGTACATATACATATATAAGCATGTGCAGAGGAGCCCAAACGTCTAGTAATTGTCTTCCCCTTCCCAAGCGTTCAACGATTGTGCGCTGAACCTAAACCTCTATCTAACAGTCTCTTTGCACAGAAATAACTATCAACAAATGCGACCCTAAGGTTGTTCCAGTCTCCGATCATGATGTCAGTATCAAGTTACAGGAAATTTGACACGATATCAGTGTATGAATGTGTCCTGGGGTGACGATATACTTAGGTATGTACATTGAGGTGTTAAGAACATCTAACATTTGTTACAAGACGTTACGATGAACGTCTGTACCCGGTTGTGATCCGGACGCGAAGTATCGATCGTAAACAAATACGCGCATAATGTACATAATAAAATAATAAAATATTTGTAACTGAAATACCGGGTGGCAAGGTACACTTGCCTGCGTCCGGCTGCTGAAGATGGGGATCTGGTACCACGTCCAAGTCTACGGGTCCCATAGTACCTAGAGACGAGATACAAACTCAATCAATAAACTATCACACGACAAACAGGGATGTGACACACGTCTAAACATATGCTATAATCTTAGTTACAAGTCACATAGACACTAAGCTAGTGAGTTGACCAAGGTTGACTAAAAGTATGTTACATCTAATCTGATTAATTACCTGTTTGAAATCATCAGACAAAATCCTCAATCTCACTATATTCATTACAATGTTCCATAGTTCAAGTATGTTTAATCCTCCAATTTTTTCCTGGTCTTCACAGACGTTATCCCGCATATTTTAAACATCATCCTCGAATAAATTATGTACTATTTATTAAACCCTCAAATATATACAATTATTTCTATTTCACATTAAAACTACTCCTCAATTTAATTAAATATTAATTTTAGTCCCCAAATCACCGATTAATGGTTTGATAACCCACATCATTTCACAATAGATCTCCTGTCCCTCGATGGTAGATCATAGTATTATTTTGCAATAATTTAATCTGATCTATAATAATAATCAATAATGCATAAATTAATTGAAATACCCCAACATCTCAATGCATCCAAATAGCCTAACACAATATATATATATTCAATGCCTTAAATATTATTCTTGCATTTTTCACCCATGCATATAGTTCATAACCATTTCATGTAATCCCAACCCTAAACAAGGATCCATTTATTCTCATGCCCTAACTCATGTATATCCATTAATTTCATTTTTTTAAATACTTATGCAAGTAACCCTAAATACTACATTAAACCCTAATCTAAATCTAAAATCATTTACTACACTATAATTACACAAAACAATATATAAACATATGGAGAGGGGGGGGGGGAGTCGTTCACCTTGGACGGGGTGGTTTCTGGCCGGTGGTGAAGTCGGAGTGGAGGGTGCTGGCCGGAGGGGGGAACGGACAGTCGAAGGTGGTGGTGGTCAGTGGTCGAGAGGGTGGTGGTGGTCAGTCAGTGGTGGGAACCAGTGGTCGAGAGGGTGGTGGTGGTGGAGGAAGTGCTGGAGGTAGAGTGTGGCCGGAGGAAGGTGGTCGTAGTGGTGGCAAACAGCAGGCCGGGGGATATGCTATGGAGGTGGAGGTCATGGATATGGTGGCGGTAAAGAGGTACAGGGAGAAGTGGGATGCCGGAGCTCGTGGCCGGGGTATGGAGCTGGATGGAGGTGGCTGGCCGGAGTGAATGGGATCGACAGGGTGGTCGTCGATGGAAGGGCGGTGGTGGCTCATGAAGCTGGAGGTGGTGGTTGGGCAGCGGCCGGTTGGCCGGAGGGGGAGGTTGTACAGCGGATGGAGAACGAAAGTACGATGGTGATGATCAGCTGGCCGGAGGGGATCTCGGTCGGGGGTCGGTTCTCCAAGGAAGGAGAAGGAAGGAAGAAGGAGAAGAAGAAAGGAAGAAGAAGAAAAAGAGAAGAGAAGAGAAGAGAAGAGAAGGCTACGGTTTTGAATAGAGAAGAGGGAGGAGAGGGAGAGGGGGTTGTATTCCCTAGGTTTTGGGGATTAGGACCAGCATGGGGTTGTGTGTAGTGATGGTGACATTATATAGGGAGGGGTGTGAGGATTGGATGGTGGGGATTGGCCCATTTCAAATGGGTGGTGGAGATTTCACATAAAGAGATTTGTTTCTTCATGCAAATGAGAGGGGTATGATGGCTCCAATGAGGGTATGCCACATGTCACAACATTTGTAATTTAGCCCCTTAAGTTTGGGTATTTGCACAAACACATGAAATAATGGAATTTTTTTGGGAGAAATGGTATTTGGTGTTTTGTAGGGTGAGGGGGTATTATGTGTTTTGCAAGGGCTTAAATAAATGGGCATTGGAATTAAATTGGGATTAAAATGGAATTAGTCAAGTTGGTATCCCCAATTTAATTAGAATAAAATTGTTATGTGCTCTTAAATTAAATGGGGGCACATGGGACCTCAATTGGGAGTGACACAAAGGTCATGAATGGTGTAGGCTTGGTGTCAGTCTTGGACCCTTTAATTGGTCTGACTCAACGGGTCGAGTTGGTGTCTCAAATTTGATGGCAATGACACCGGTGCGCGACACGGGATTTAAATAAGGATTTCGGTTACAAAAAATTGTGCAATTAATTTAGAGCACAAAGAAATATGATTTTGAGTGACGAAAAAGTCTAGTGCCTAAATTGGCGTGTCAAGTCAAAAGTGCAACAATCTGTTAAAATTTATGGGCTGATGTTGGACTCCAAATATTTTAACAACGGTAGGGCGCGCCAAGGGTTTAATTTAAAATCAGACATCTGAAACCTTACTCTAAACCTCAATCAACTGCTGCTATACCAAAATTTCTATCCCTTACCAGACTATCTATAGAAATAAATGAGGGGATTTACAAAGGCAAGATTTATGCGATAATAGAAGAAGTTGCATAAGTCTACAGCCGCATACAAAAGTCCACATGTGGCACCTATCGGTGGTCACAGGCAAAAGTCCACATGCGGCCATCATAGTAGCAAAAGCCCCATCTTTGATCGAATCTCATGCAATGTTGACTCTATGCGACTTGCTGAAAAAGGGGAGGATGTGAACTTGGACTCTTTATACAATGTACCAGTGCGTGTTAGATCGAAGGAGTCCAAGGCAATGCGACCTCGCCAAGCTCAAGCAACTGCTTATACGGCCAGTTGTCAGCACGCTCCGCTAGCTGTTGCGCGAGCCCTTAACAAGAAGTTATATGTGTAAATATCCTATTTTTTAGAATTTAATTTTACTAGAATTATGAATTTTTGATTAAGGGAGATTTTTTGTAATTTTTAGTTAATTATAATAAATGCTCGTTCATGGATTTATAATTATGTATATTTAATTAATTTTAAAAATAGTACAAAAATTATATTTTTGGATGTATAATTAATAATAGAGTATTGTGTAATTTTTTTGGAATTTATTGGGGTCTAAAATTATTTTTTGATGGCCATATATGTGTATATATATTAATTTAAATAAACCAACCCAAACCAACCTAAACTAACCCAAACTAAACCGAACCAACCCAAACCAAACTAATCGAACCTGGATCCCATACCCGAACGCTTCTCTTCTTCTTCCCGAAACCTCCCTGACCCCTCTTCTTCATCTTCTTGTAACTCCTTACCCTTCACTCCTATATAAGAACACAGCAGACCACCCCCACAACCATCATCACCTCTACTATTTCAACGAGCAGCTGCCGTCAATGACGCCGGACCGCCGCCAACTGCCACCCCGAAGAAGCCTCCGCACAGCCGCCAGAATCCCGAGCACAACACACAACGAGGTACACCACTTCTAGGCTTTGTAACTCTCTGCATAGTTAACAAAATATCGACCCGTCAAATCCTATGCGATGATCACATTCCCCCCTTGCACCCTTTATAATTAATTCGATGTATCGTATCTTGTGTTGTTTGTAATTCGTGACGTAAATCAGGAAAAAAATAACCAAGTTTGTAGTTCAGAAACTGTTCCAATCATCAATGTTCTTGGCTGATTTATCCAACCTAGTTAATATTTTTAAATTCCACCTAAACAGTAATTTAGAAAACATAACCGAGATTTAATTACTTTAATTAGTTTATTTTAATTTGATATATGCTGTATATTATTTGCTGTTAAAATTTGACCAAAAACTTAGTTTTTTAAACCCGAATTTTTTTGAAATAGGGTGCGTCCCACTAAACGAGGTAATTTCATCATGTGCGAATTATATCGAAAGGAGCGTATCGTCAATGCGGACGTGTAGAATTTTCCAGAAGTTGATTTGGATATGCGTGCACATCGAAATCAACGCGTATCCGCAAAAAAGTTTCGTATCGTCCTGTTCTGACACTTGTCATAATTTTGTATATGCATGTTGTTTCGCAAAGAAATTTGAGCTATTGAATTTGCAGCGTTACCTTGGTCCTATGACCCAAGTTTGGTTCGATTCTGAGAACATTGACGGAATACCATTTCGTGGGCCCCACGGTTCCACTTGAGGGGCGATTTCGTAACCGGCTCATCGAAATCAAGTTTTGGATATTTTGTTGGGTTCGTATCATCATTCTAGACTCGTAGATACTAAGTTTGATGAATTTGAAGAACTTTGTCTCTAGCACATTTTTCGGTACGAAGTGGGCCACATGTGGACCCCGCTTTGACCAAAAACTGTAAATTCTGTCCATGTGTCAAAATTAGATTTATGGGTAGTCAAACCTAGCTATTTTATCTATTCTGAGAACAATGGTAAGGTTTTTTTTAGCATTCGGAGGCATACTGGGAGATTCCACTTGTCTCGGAGCAACTAACGGAGCTCAGAACACATGCAAGTGTACCTTGCCAACTTGTAGTAGATCTTGTGATATTATTTGTTTGGGTTATTTCTATATACTTCTGTGTTATACCTATTCAACCTAGGACCGTGAGATGTTGCTTAGCGACCGAACAAGATTCGGGTGTCGACGCCGTACGCTGAGTCATGTAACGTCACTTAGAGAGTTGATATCACGATTCTATATATTTTTTACGTGCTTGCTTTACCAAGTACGTCATACCATAGGACACTTGACACTATTTATGTGACAAAATCTTTCCTGACTTATTTATGGTAATTTTGTATAGGCTTACATGATTCGTGACATGAGACTTGCATATACATAGATATCATTATGACTCGCTGTACTAGTTAGAGGTCATGATCTTGCGTGTTATAGACATGAGATATCGTGGACATAAGATGTGTGATTATATTGGGTGGGGAGAGACACACAGGCTACAGGATGATTATATATATATATACTTTATTATTGAGGTGCTTTAGTCTCTGTTCCAGAGTTTGGCCAATTATGTGATATTACTGCTACCGGCTCCCCGACACAGAGCTTGTAGTAGTTTCAACCTGAGTACTAGTGATGCTCTCATTTGCATTTCCCTTAGCTGGTTACATAGCTTGTCTTGAGGATCTATTTTTATTTACTATATTTTATTTGACTTGATTTATTCTTGTACCTTGCTATGTCCCCTATGGACCTGGATCCGGATTATGTCCCCAGGTATAGCAGAGGAGGAATACCCCGATATATATGGGACAGAAGCTGACGCTGGAGCAGTACTGGCACCAGAGGACGATATTTTTTCATAGGATTTCTCTTGAGTATTCTGCTACATACTCAGTTATTTATGCTTCAAGTTATTTCATATCTTGACTCATGGATTTATTCTTTTTTCTTATTTTATCGGGTTATTCCCCGAGACACTACATATGTTGACTTAATAATGGACTATTTTCTTTATCTATTATCTTGATTAGTCTATCATATTTAATTATGTTTATTTCTGTGGATGAGATTAGGATTATTATGTATAGTGTAGACTGTATTTATATTTATTACAACTTAAGTTCACTCTAATTGGTCCATTAAATTGGGTTTTCCCATTTGAGTTATGCTGTTGGCTATTGCCACGTAGCTAGTCCCTCGGTATTTTGGGACTGGGACGTGACATAGTTTTTGTGGTGACCTATGCAAGTCTACGACTATATTGCTTTAGTTTCAACTAAGAAATCGAGCAAGCCTGCAATTAGGATAGGATGAATTATAGGATCTCTTCCACTTGTTGATCTGTTCTTGACCTCTATATCGACTTCAAAGTAATTTCTTGACTTGCATCTTGTCTTGATTCCTCTGTGTGTCTCTTATAGTTTATTTTGTATGCAGAGTAATGGATCCTCAAGCCAGCGATGAGACTTCCACGGGAACACCACAAGGTTCTGTGGTTACTTACGACGATAGGGTAACACCATTAAGTTGAGATTCGTCCACTCAATAAAGCAATCAAGCAGATCAGCATGCCTCGAGATTCCGGTGAGACGATATTCCACTACCGTCGCAGTTTACTCCACGAATACCCGTTTTTCCACCAGGACAGCCTATAGACGGACAACAGATATTTCAAATGTTCTACGCAATGAGGCAAGCACAACAACATGTTCATCAAGAGGCCTAACAATGCTAGGCGGAGAACTTGAGGAACAGCCTAGTGACATCATTGGAGCAGGCGAACCCATCCTCTAGACGACCATTGACGGGATCTATCATTGATTTCAGCCAACTGAAGTCCCGTATCTTTTCTGACAAGGAGGAGCCCACTGAAGTTCATGAGTGGCTCACAAATACTCAACACCAATTGGATGCAGCTGATATTCCGATGGAGCATTGGATGACTCTTGTCAGGATGCAGTTGACGGACAATACATATTACTTGTGGCTATCTGAGGAGAGACAGTTGGGACCGGACCGGACCGAGTCACTTGGGAGGAGTTCTCTAAACTTTTTCAGGAGATGTACATTCCATCTATTGCTCGATCAAAACTTCAGGACAAGTTCAATCGCCTCACTCAGGGCAATATGACAGTGGAAGAGTACAAAATGGAGTTTATCCGTTCGAGTCGCTTTGCCCCTACTCTGATTCCGACAGAAGAGGAAAAGACGGAGAAGTTCTTCGACGGACTTAGTTTTGAGCTACAGAGATTAATCGGTTCCGTTGCACCATCTTCTTATACGGACGTCCTTGTTGCAGCCAGATGCATGGAGTATGTCACCAAGAGAGAGTCCAGCCTGAAATGGCCGTTCACATCAGCACCAGCCAGAGTACCACAGGGAGAAGCTGCAAAGAGACCTCACATGCACCAGCCATCCGGAGCAGCTCCGCAGGCACTGCCTACATGTCAATATTGTAGCAAGCGAGGTTAATACGAGAGCGAGTGCAGACGCAAGTTAGGATTATGATTGACTTACGGATCCAACCAACATTCAGCCAAGGATTGCCCTGAGCGTCGAGAGGGAGCACTGATGGTTAACCGACAAGTTTTACCAGCACCGGGAGGATATCAGCCGAGGCCACCCTTGGCACCACAGGCAACACTCTTCCAGCAGGCCCAACAATAGCAGAGGGAACCACCACAAAGGCGTGGACAAGCTTTTACGATGACAGTGGAGGAGGCACAAACTCGAGGATTAGCGAATATGAGTAAGATTTAGTTTTATCATAGCTAGCTATAATAGAGAATATTCCTAGTAATACTTTAACATGTGCCAGTTAGTTCCATTTCCTAGCCTATACCTAGTATTATGTTAGCATAAATTTTTGGTCTAGATTAGTAATATGTCAGTGGTACCTAAGTTTTTATAAGCTGTAGTTGATCTTCGTTCTAACTAGGCTCCTTTACTCTTGAGTTACTTATCTCTCATTGCCTAGGGAAAAGTTTTTATTTCTTCCCTACGTGTTCTGCTTGAACAAAACCCTCACCCTTACTCTCGATTTTTCCTTGTTTATGGTTCCTTATCCCTTGTGTCATGCTTCAACAAACATGTCTCGCAACTGCGTCATCTCTTTTAGAGCAAATCTTTCTTGACCTGCTACATTTTATTTTCTTAATTGCGAGGACGTAATTCTTTTAAGGTGGGTAGATTGTAAACACCCTAATTTTTCTAGAATTTAATTTTATTAGAATTATAAATTTTTGATTAAGGGAGATTTTTTTGTAATTTTTAGCTAATTATAATAAATGTTCATTCATGGATTTATAATTATGTATATTTAATTAATTATTAAATAATACAATAATTATACTTTTGGGTGTATAATTAATTATAGAGTATTATGTAATTTTTTTTGGAATTTATTGAGGTCTAAAACTATTTTTAGATGGCCATATATGTGTATATATATATTGATTTAAATAAACCAACCCAAACTAAACCGAACCAACCCAAACCAAACTAACCGTACCCGGATCCCATACCCGAACCCGTAACCCGAAACCCACCAACCCAAACCCACCAATCCCTATCTACTGTAGCAGCCCCGAAACCCCCTCAGCCCCGACCGCTTCTCTTCTTCTTTCCGAAACCTCCCCGACCCCTCTTCTTCATCTTCTTGTAACCCCTTCCCTTTCACTCCTATGAAGAACACAACAGACCACCCCCACAACCATCATCTCCTCTACCATTCCGACGCGCAGTCGTCGCCGACGACACCGGACCACCGCCAACCGCCACCACGAAGAAGCATCCGCACAGCTGCTAGAATCCCGAGCACAACACACAGAGAGGTACACCACTTCTAGCCCCTGTAACTCTCTGTACAGTTTACTAAATATTTACCCGTCGAATCCTATGCGAAGACCACATGACCCCCTTGCACCCTGTATAATTAATTCGGTGTATCGTGTCCTATTTTTTTCTTAATTTGCGACGCAAAACAGGAAAAAATGACCAAGTTTGTAGTTCAAAACAGTTCCAATTACCCATGTTCATGGCTGATTTTATCCAACCTACTTAATATTTTTAAATTCTACTTTAACAGTAGTTTAGAAAATATAACCGAGTTTTAATCTCTTTAATTAGTTTATTTTAATTCGATGTATGCTATATTTTATTTGCTATTAAAATTTTACCGAAAACTTGATTTTCTATACCCAAATTTTCTTGAAACGGGGTGCGTCCCTCTAAACGAGACAACTTTATCATGTACGAATTACATCAAAAGGTACATATCATCAATGCGGACTTATAGGATTTTACAAAAGTTAATTTGGATATGCGTGCACACCGAAATCAACGTCTATCCGTTGAAAAGCCCCGTATTGGCATGTTCTGACATGCGTCATAATTTTGTGTGTGTCTTTCATTTCGCAACGAAGTTTGCGCCATCATATTTGTAGTGTTACATTGGTCCTGTGGCTCATGTTTGGTTCAATTTTGAGAACGTTGACAAAATACCGTTTCGTGAGCCCCACGGTTCTACTTGACGGACGATTTTATGATCGGCTCATCGAAATCAAGTTCTGGATGTTTCGTTGGGTTCGTATCATTGTTCTGGACTCGTAGACACTAAGGTTGATGAATTTGGAGAACTTTTTCTCTAGCACATTTTTTGGTGTGAAGTGGGCCACATGTGGACCCCGCATTAACCAAAAACTGTCAATTCTATGTTGTGTCCAAATTTAACTTATGGGTAGTCAAACCTAGCTATTTTATATATTATAAGAATAATGATAATGTTTGATTCAGCATCCAGAGGCGTACCTAGAGATTCCACTTAACTCGGAACAACTAACGGAGCTCATAACACAAATAAGTGTACCTTGTCAACTTGTAGTATGTCACGCCCCAGTCCCGCAGGGGGGTCATTCGTCCTCGCTTGGTCCCTACGAAATCGATCGTCCTCACATGGGCGAGATGTTTTTTTAGCATTCGGAGGCGTACTGGGAGATTCCACTTGTCTCGGAGCAACTAACGGAGCTCAGAACACATGCAAGTGTACCTTGCCAACTTGTAGTAGATCTTGTGATATTATTTGCTTGAGTTATTTCTATATACTTCTGTGTTGTACCTATTCAACCTAGGACCATGAGACATTGCTTAGCGTCCGAACAAGATTCGGGTGTCGATGTCGTACGCAGAGTCCTGTAACGTCACTTAGAGAGTTGATACCACGATCCTATATATTTTTTAAGTCCTTGCTTTACCAAGTATGTCATACCATAGGACACTTGATACTACTCATGTGACTGAATCTTTCCTGAGTTATTCATGGTGATTCTGTATAGCTTACAGGATTCGTGGTATGAGACTTGCATATACATAGATATCATTATGACTCGCTGTACTAGTTAGAGGTCATAATCCTGCATGTTATGGATATAAGATGCCGTGGACATGAGACGTGTGATTAAATTGGGTGGGGAGAGACACACAGGCTACAGGCTGATTATATACATATATACTTTATTATTGAGGTGCTTTAGTCTCTGTTCTAGAGCTTGGCCCATTACATAATATTACTGCTACCGGCTCCCCGACACAAAGCTTGTGGTGGTTTCAGCCTGAGTACTAGTGAAGCTCTCATTTGTATTTCACTTAGCTGGTTATATATCTTGTCGTGAGGATCTATTTTTATTTACTGTATTTTATTTGGCTTAATTTATTATTATACCTTGCTATGTCCCCTAAGGACCTGGATCCGGATTATGTTCCTATGTACAGCAGAGGAGAAATATCCCAAGATATACGGGACATGAGCTGACGCTGGAGCAGTAATGGCACAAAAAGACGAGGTTGTGCCAGAGGATTTTTTCTGAGTATTCTGTTACATACTCAGTTATTTATGCTTCCAATTATTTCATATCTTGACTCATGGACTTATTCTCTATTCTTATTTTATCGGGTTGTTCCCCAAGATATTACATATGTTGACTTAATGATGGAATATTTCTTTTATCTACTATCTTGATTAGTCTATCATATTTATTTATGTTTTTTTTTGTGGATGAGATTAGAATTATTCTGTGATAGATGGTGTAGACTGCATTTATATTTATTACAGCTTAAGTGCACTCTAACGGGTCCATTAATTTGGGTTTGCCCATTGGAGTTGTGCTGCTAGCCATTGCCACGTGGCTAGTCCCCCGTGTCATGTCCCGCACCCAAAAAATTGGACATGAGTCGTGGGTACGTCCAGCCTACGCCACAGAATCGGCGGTAGAATGCTGTATAGGTTCGTTCTAGGTCAACCATCTATCTATATAACTTACAAAAATCTGACAATAACCTCTCCAAAAGGAGGGCAACCACGTAATATATATATGAACTCTCAATCATAATAACTAGGAAAAGAAATAAAAGCACGATATGATAGCAACAAAGAAACAGAACCAAAGAGAGCAAGACAATATCCAAATATACAGTCCAAGACCACAATAGTCTACAACATCTCACAGCATCAAAAGAATAAGTACAATCATCCAGAAATAAACCACAGGGAACAACCTAGGAAACCCACCTAGCTAACTAGGGCGCTAAAGGCGTCTCCTCGGCGCACTCCTCCTCAGTCTCGGGGTCACAACACTCGTCGACACCCGGCCCGCAGAAAGTTGGGCATAAATCCTCAGGATCCTCTGAAAAAAATATGTCCAGTCAGGACTGGAGCAAAGTACATAACTCTGAAAGCAACTCCAAATACATGGTAAGGTGTATATGACGAGAAATAGAAAAGAATACAAGATGCACAGGAAATAAATACATGATGGAGCAGATAAAGTAGCTGTAATATAAACTGGAGAACAATACAAGTAGAGAAGTAACTGCATATGAGAAAACATGAATACTAGCTAAGTGCCTTGAGCACAAGTTCGTTATGTGATCGGCTTAGGTTGCACATAAGAAACACTACGATATCTCCGTTATGCGTGAGTTGCATAACCGACATACACATGAATACTGTTTGGCTTTGATCACATAACCAACTCCTACTCCCCTCCCCCACTAATACTCTTGGATCCAACCACAACATGCTACGTACATGATAATAGCTTGCGCACACGAAGGCGGGAGCACAAGAAGCACATGATAGCATATGAGAATCAATACCCGAAGCACATAATAAAATACACGTGATAGAGTACCCGCTGAACACGGTAAGGGGGATAGAATCTCATGACGTGATCCACTAGTACCAGCTCGTGTAACAATATGTCAGAATCAAGTATTACAGTTCTAGAACAGGTGATATAAACGCTATCATGAAATGGAAACTATCAGAGGTAGATACTCGCCTGATGTCCTGAGCAACTGATGAGGATCGAGATCCAGACCGGTGTCACAAGAACCTATTACGAAAAGCAGAATTAAATAGATTTCTAAGGATTTAAACTGATATAAAATAATTAAAAACAGGCTTATAGGGATATTCTAGGTCGAACGGGTCAAACCGGTAAAATTCGGGTCAAAAAGTCAACCAGAGGTCCAAAAAGTCAACTATAGGTCAAAACTAGGTCAAACATTGACTTTTACGGTCAACGGAGATAATTATGGTCAAAGCTAGGTCAAACTAGGGTGCCCCTAAAATTCTAGGTCAAACTGAGCTCATTAAGCTAGAAATCTCTCAAACTCGCCTCCTCGAGATACCGGGATACCCTCGGTATCCGATACCTCGCCCTAGGCCACGTACCCCACCTAAATCCGCTAAAACCTATGCTAGCACGCGTAAATATATACACATAAGCATATAAAAATTACTCTAATACTATTCCTAGGCTATTGCTCAAATACCCCGCTCGAAACTCAATACCTTAGTGAGATACCTTGATATCTCAAGGTATTGGGATACTCTCCAATACCCCTCTAACTACCCCTCTAACTAGCTATCTAGGTATATAGACATACCCCTAGTTAATAATCTAGGCTAGAAAATATATATCTATCACATATTATACATATCCAAGTATCTATGTATATACCTATTCACACATACACACAAATACCCGTACATACCTTACCTTATATATATATATATATATATATATATATATATATATATATATATATATATATATATATATATATATATATATATATATCTAAATATATCTAACTATCTACATATCCATCTATCTATATAACTATTTAGCTATCTATCTAACTATCTAACTATTTAGCTATCTATCTATTTAACTATCTATCTATGTATCCATCTAACTATCTAATTCTATCTAAATATATCTATCTATAACTCTCTATCAATCTATATCTCTACTACCTAGCCACTAGAGCCACGTGGCATTGCGAATGCTAGCTGCTGCTGCTGCTGCTTGTACTGCTACTACTGCCTTTGCTTGCTGCTGCTGCTGCTGCACAGCTGTGCTGCTGCTGCTGCCTTTACATGCTGCTGCTGCATTGTCCTGCTGCTGCTTAGCTGCTGTCTGCTACAGCTGCACTTGCTGGCCCTCGCTGCACACACAGCCCCACACACACACAAGCACGCACACACACAAACACACCACTATAACACACAGACACACACATATATATACATATATAACTATATATATATATATATATATATATATATATATATATATATATATATACAATCATACATATATATATATATACACACACTCTAACATATATAAATACATACACACACTCTTACATAAACACCTATGAACACACACACACACTTATGAATATATACGCACATAGCTATATATATACAAACACACCTATTTATATATATATGCACACACACACAGATACATATATATATACATATACACACACACACACTCAAATATATAAATACACATACACACACACACACACATATATATATATATACATGTACACACACACGCACACTTATACAAACACATATATACTCTAACACACACACTAATACACACACACTAATACACATACACAAATATGTATACATAAAACACATATCTATAAATATATATACATATATATATACACACACACACACATATATATATATATATAGAGACACTTAAACACAAACACAACACTACACACAACCACGCACACAACACTCTCCAACGCGCGTCCAACGACCCACACACGAACACCTATATATATATAAAATATAACCTGAGAATTCTAGCATACACTCCCTGAAGCTAATCCAACGCGCGCACAAGCCCGAAACTACGAAACCAAGTCGAAATGGCCGTTCGGTCATTTCGACGAACACGCGGTGTGCGGTTCAAAAAATCTCCTGAAACACACACCAAACCAACTCGGAATCGGCCCAAAATTTACCCACGGGTTCTAAACAATGTCTAGATCCTAGAAAAAATGCTATCCCGTCGATTCTAGGCCCGTGGCAAAAATGCGCATGCACTTAGAATCGGCGACGACGAAAACCCCAAATTCGCCCGAAACGCCCGTTTTTCCGTGACACGACTTCACGTGTCTGAACGGAGATACGCACTCACCCTCTAGACACCCGACAACGTCTACCTAGGTCCGTCTAACCTAGGGCATCACCCAAAATAGGGCCAAATTTGGGTTCCACCCGAAATTGACACAAAACCTAGTGTCAAAGTCTCCAAACTCAACCAAACTAGTTCCAACTTCCTCCCACGGGTAGGCTTAGGGTCTAAGAAGGTTTTAAAATACTAATTATACTACATAAAGTAATTAGCAAGGGAAAAGTTAGGATTTACCTCTTGGGAGTTGGAATCCCAAGACCAAAGTCTCCGATCCACTTGAAATCACCTCCCTCAAGCTCCAAGCCACCAAATCTAGCCTCCACACCAAGTCTAGGCTCTATCCACCTAGGTTAGAGAAAATGCAAGGTTAGGGTTCACATAAAGAAGAAGGAATGGAAGAAGAAAGGAAGAAAAATAGAGAGAACTTACTTGGAAGAAGGAAGGAAGAAGAAAGAAGGAGTGGGGAAGAAGAAGAAGTGAAGAAGAAGTAGAAAATGGGACAAGGGGGAGGGGGCTGCTGTTATGCACGGGTAGGGGCTGTGGTTTGGTCGGCCAAGCCTAATAAAGGGTTTCACTAATTCTCCAAATGCCCAAAATGCCCTCCTCTCACTTGGTTTTGGGTTTTGGGTTCCAAAAGCACTCAAACTAACTCCAAAACTCTCCAACTAACCCACTAAAAATATAATAAATATTTCTAAACCCAAAAATAAGTCTCACTGGGGTGTGGGCTGGGTCGGACATGGGTCCACTAGGGTCTGACACGGGTCCAGACTAGCCAAAACCCTAAAACTATCAATAAAAAAATAATACAATCACTAATTAATTATAAATATAATTAATTAAATATAATTCACAATTTATCAAATAAAAATAAAAATAAAAATCCTATTTTTTAGAATTGGGTAGTGACACCCCGGTATTTTAGGACTGGGGTGTGATATAATTTTTGTAGTGGCCCATGCAGCTCTATGACTATATTGCTTTGGTTTCAACTAAGGAACCGAGCAAGCCTGCAATTAGGATATGATGAATTATAGGATCTATCCACTTGTTGATATGTTCTTGACCTATATATCGACTTCAAAATAATTTCTTGACTTGCATCCTGCCTTGATTCCTCTGTGCGCCTCTTATAGTTTACTTTGTATGCAGAGTAATGGATCCACGAGCCAGCGATGAGACTTCCGGGGGAACACCACAAGGTGCTGTGGTCACTTACGATGATGGGATGACGCTATTAAGTTGAGATCCCTCCATTCAACAAAGCAATCAAGCATATCAACATGCCTCAAAGTTCCGGCGAGAATATATTCCACCACTGCTGCAGTTTACTCCACCAATGCCCATTTTTTTACCAGGACAGCCTATGTACGAACATCAGATATTCCAAATATTCTACGCAATGAAGCAAGCACAACGACAGGTTCATCAAGAGGCCCAGCAACGCGAGGCGGAGAACTTGAGGAATAGCCTAGTGACAACACTGGAGCAGGCGAACCCACCAGCTAGATGACCATCGACGGAATCTATTATTGATTTTCGCCAGCTGAAGCCCAGTATCTTTTCTGGCAAAGAGGAGCCCACTGAAGTTTATGAGTGGCTCACAAACACTCAATACCAATAGGAAGCAGCTGAGTGGTACGGGAGGTACGAGAACTACAAGCCCCCTTAGACTCAATGGGGAACCGATACTCACCGCGAGAACTTGGGATTCGACAACCATATCTCTCGAGTGGAGAGACTTGCCCTATCCACCTAAATATAAGCCCTTCAACTTAAATCCATTTAAAGGAAAGACGTCTCCTCGTTATTACATGACCTACTTTGAGACAGCAACAGGGCATCTGCCCCACAGAGATGCCCTCCTCACCAAGCTCTTTGTCGGGGCATTATCGTGGGTCACCTTCGATTTGTTCTGCAGCCTCCAAGACAACTATATATCGTCATTCGATGATCTTAAAAGTCTTTTTCTCGCCTGATTCTCTGATGGAGGATGTGACATGGCGATATCCTCCTTGCTGGACGTCATGCAAAAAAAAAGAGCCTGTACGCGAATACGTCGAATGTCACAGGCAAGATGTGATGAAGCTACCCCGGGTAATCCTGAATCCACTATGATGGACATGTGCCGGAAGAACTTACTTTCGGCGGTCAGGCTATGGATGGGTGACACCCAATTCAAAGACTGGAAGGGGTTCATTATAAATTTTGTCGGCACTAAGAAGAAGGTGAAGGACGTCCGTCTCTTGGGAATACAGATCCCTGTCATGAGGATAGGGAAAAATGCGCCTACAATAACAATAACAATAGCGACAACAGCTCCCGGGATAGCAAAGAAAAGCAGGCTCTGGTCGCCAATATAACCAAGAAGCCCGAGCAAAAGCCCGTCGAGGCTCTGAAGCCGAAAGAAATTTATTCCTTCGAAGACGACAACATCATGGCTATATTTGACGTACTAATAAATAAAAATAAGCTTCGGCTCCCGGACGTCAAGTTTCCTATTGAGGCAGCCGAGATGAATAATCTGAAGTATTGCCACTACCATCATTACGTCCACCATGCGACGTTGGATTGCTATACCCTAAAATGGTACATCAAGCATCTGCTTGATACCAAGGCCCTTAACTTGAATTTTGATGACAAAAAAGTTGCTACGAACATGGTATCTCTCTAGTTCGATAACTTTCCGAAGACGGAAGCCCAAGACGGAGTAATCTCGATCCCTCGGACAATAATTGAGGTCGTCAATCTCCTGTCGGCTGGTGACCAAGAAGCCGGGCTGGTAGCTCTCAGCACGCCACGTGGAGAGTTCATGTGGGTTTATCCCGATTTTGCTCTAGAATTGATGCAGCAGACAACACCTTATGCCTCCAAGACTAAGAGCAAGAAGTCCAAGTCCTCCTACAAGGTTTCTCTCCCTCCTGAAGAAGCTATTGTAGGAACAACAAGATCCGGCCTGGTGTACCAATGCTAGTATGACACCCCTGATGATGGTGCACTCCTAATTATCGCACATGCAACATCATATCCAGGTCCATCCCAGCCTCAAACAGCAGACAAGTCCAAGCAGAAAAAAACTCACTTTTGTCTTTATTCGAGCTTCTTTGACTCTACAAGGACCCTCAGGTTGCTCTTAGTGAGGCATTGCAAAATGCTGACACCTATTTGGCGCAGGTTAAGCCGCTAGCTGAGGATTCCGCCGCATGCCCCCACTGCAACAATGTGAGGGAGGCGATACCCAATATTACGTTCTTGCATTAAGACATATTGCTAAAGGATAATCAGCACGATCGTCCTCTGTACTACACAGGATAAATTGGCACCATCAAGGTGGACATGATGCACATCGACCCCAGTTCGTCAATCAACATAATACTGCGGAAGCTGCTTCAGACCTTGGGCATCCTAATGCATCCCTTGGCAGCGAACACCACTGCCATCAGTGGCTTCAATGCGGAAAGAAGCTACCATCTGGACAAGATTTGCTTGAAGTGCCAAATTGGCGATCTAAAAATAAAGGTCACCTACTACGTCATAAATGTAGATGTATCCTACAACGTTCTCCAGAGATATCCTTTGATACATTAATACATGATCGTACCTTCAACCTTGCACCAGTTCTTGAAGTACGTGGACGATCAAGACTAAATTTGTCGATGTGGATCCTTTCAAAGGGGTAGAGTTTACTTCTCTGATTCAATCCTGTACAAGCAAGTCCGCCAGGACGAAGTAGGGAACGACGTAGACGATGAAGCAGAAATTGGCATAATATCAGGCAAACCATTGATGGTCCACCTCAAGGGACGTGCTTGTGACACAACCCCTTCCCTCGTTGTAAAGATAAAGAGGAAGGCACCACAACCTCTGACGGTGCGACTGCCAAATCGAAAGAAAGACCCAGTACCAGCTTCTTCGCCCGATCCCTTGGTAGTCAAGCTTCGCAGGAGGCCTCCAAAGCCCTCGTCCGCATCGGAGACAAATCCCGAGGAAGTCAAACTAGAAGAGTACGTAATGGATCATGCTATTGCTCCGTCCCTATATGATGTTATTCCCTTAGAAAAGATTCCCTATTTTATGAATAAAGGGTTATCTTTGAACTACTCCGATGTCACTCACTTGAGCATATTGTACTCCTTAGAACATAAAATAGGCCTGCAACTGCATACAAAGGTAACTACTACCTATGTAGGAAACCAGATCCTCCCTATCCAAGGTTCCTACTTCACGGTCCTAGCAAGGAGGAGGAAAGAAAAACCCATCATCTTCAGCAGGGTTGAATGCCCCCGATCCTTCATCCCGGTGGAACAAGAGCTAGAATTCGATACCGGCAAAATGCAACTCTACCTATTTAGTGGTCAAGCCAAACACCTCATCCAGAAGATGAGTTATTAGGTTAAAATCAACCAAGGTCTAAATTTTGGTAAAGGTCGACGACTGCCCTTGCGCCTCACTACTTCGACAGGCAAGTCCGAGGATTACTACCATAAGACCAAGAATGGCTTACGGTATATCACGCCTCCCATAAATACCGAAGACTCGAATGAAGAAGATGAAGTATACTCTCACTCTTCAGATTCTTCCTCTTGGGACTCCGACATCAGTATCAGAGAAATGCTCAAACAAACATTGTTAGCCAACATGGTGTCAGCTGACCCTGAGAAAGACGACAAGGATCCTCCATAACTATTTTAGGTAGAACCATTGCCCCAACCCCTAGACGCACAATGGGAGGTGCGGTTCGAACAACGATGACCTCCCATTAAGGATAAAGTTATACTCTATTAGATAGAGAATTAATGTGAACCCTTTCATTAATCTAATCCTATGGATTATATAGGGATGATAATAGAATGGACCGGATATGGGGTAAATCTGATCCCATATATATATATATATATATATATAAATATATATATATATATATATATATATATATATATATATATATATATATATATATATATATATATATATATGAAAAAATGGATATTAGTCATAGACTCATATTCCTACATGAGCCAATGCACATGTGGACTAATAGGAATGAAGTGTACTAGTGCACATGGATGTAGTAATCCATTTCTATTGGTCCACATATGCATAGTTCATATAAAAATATGAACCTATGACTCATATATATATATACATATATATATATATATATATATATATATATATATATATGATGATTATGATGAACTTAGTGTTGAATTGTTTATAATTTCATACTTTAGTATTTATTAAGACTTCTCCGATCCGCCAATTCTTCACAAGGGCGACCAATCAACGATGGAAGTTTGAAAACAACGTGATGTTTTTTTTCTTTCCATGTGGTCGGTCCGTTATTTGTTTAGCAACGGATTTTCAAAGTTTAGGACCGATCCGTCCCTTCTTAAACTCATAAACTTTTGTAGTGTGATAAGTATTCAGGTCTGCACATTAGTATTTAGAATTGAACTGACATCTTCTAAACGCTTAGCTCCGTAAATGTCTTCATATGATGAACAAGATCTATTGATGAGTTGGTAGGTTTACATTCAAACTCTCCATTCTCCTTTAGAACGAAGTGCAAATTTCTTTGAGATATAAAAGTTCCCTTCTTTGACCAAGCTACTTGAATTCTAATAAAAGACACCAAAGTGCTTGATATAAATAAAAAACATAGAACAAAATATTCAATTTCTTCTCTACTTCATAATGGTCATTTTGGTGATCAGTAATCACTATATAATCAATCTAGCAAAAGTTTATAACAAAAATTGGTATGTAGAGTGTTCAATTTCATTGACAAGATCATGATTACCATCACATGTTAAAGCCTTCCTCTTCCCAGTTGAGGAAAATATATTGTATCGATCAGACATAGTGCATCCGATACCTTCCCAACTGTTGAATTGTATAGGAATATGTGTTAGTACCGAGGGTAAATCAACGATAGAAAAACCGTGAGGTCGAAATCAGAGGTTCACACAAAAGTTCTCACTCTGACTATTCTGGATCTCCACGAAGAACAAAATCTATAAGGATCCTGATAACAACTAGCAGTTACAAGAAACCAGAAAAGGAATCTCTCGTTCTTCCTTGCAATCGCAGTTGCAGACGGACAGAACAAAGTTACAACTCACAGAAGAGAGGAGGAGGAAGAAGAAGAGACTTTGCTTGCTGGGGTAATAAAGATCATCGTTGCTCAAAGCAAGATTCGTCCCCACACGATCTGCTTCCACGAAGAACTTATGGAACGCTCGCTGTCACCTCTGTCTGGACTCGGACGAACTTCCTAGACTCCAATGGTGGCGGTAGCATCAACTCTCTTTGTCTCCTAATTTTTGAAGTCAGTTCTCAAAGAGGCACGAAGAGAGTATTTATAGAGAGAGGGTAAAAACCCTAGCAGCCCAACAGTTACGAAAAAATAGGAACATATTAATTAAGAATCCCTCAAAGATAGGCATGAATTAATTTCAAATTCCACAAAAAACGGATCTGAATAACAGACCATATCTTTCCATAACCGTTCAAATATATCCGTAGTAGCAGTAGCGCATGATGACGTGCTAAGTGCAAAGTGTGCCAATAAATCATCACTTTGCGCCCTTGACCCCGAGTATCTAAGCCCCAAAGGGGCTTAGCTCCTATAAAAATAATTTCATGAGAATGACAAAAAGCATAAATGCTTTCATTGAGGAGTTAATCCTTCTTCATCCTAATAAAATACCCCCACATGGCACCCATGTGCCTCACCACACCCCATGTGCACACCTCAACACAAGCAAAGTATTATATTGAGATACCCACTTGGTGGTGTAGCCAATATGGGACTATCTTTTATATTCCAAAGGCAAAAACACCAATAATCCCCCACATATCTCAATTTATGGGTTGAGTGTCCTCACAGTGACTGTCCATCATGCATTAGGATAGATGTCGCTTCGACTTGAATCGTCATGCATGGGTCATAATAATAGTATGATACAAGAATGGACTAAGCCTTAAATTCTGCACCATAGTTGCAATTCTTTTCACTGACACAATGACATCATCTGTGCTTTTGGTTGCACATTGAAGACCCTGTACATGCATGGTTTCGGTGGATGTATTTTGGTTGTCTATAAGTTTTCCCTCAAGAGACAACTTGTATCTCTTTCTATATACTATAGGTGAGTTCTTAAAGAGTCCTTGGAATGTAGCATTGTTCTTCCTTGTGGTGCTATGCTACTAATACATGGCCTTCTGCCGAGGTTCACTCCCTCATGTGGTATCATCCACTGTAGCATGAGGTTCACTCCCACTTTGTAGTGTCAAACTAGCTAGCACGAAGCCTTGCGCTTCCTTGTGGTGTTACGCCGCTATGACATAAATTTTCTCCAAGGATTTACATCTTTTACCTCAGTGGTGTCACACCAATGTAATATGAGGTCATCGACCTCTTTGTAGTGTTGCCTACCACTCTTCATTCTATAGTATTGGGCCACATACCTATGCACGGTGCTATGCCGCTGTGACATGACTTAATACCGAGAATTTATATCTTTTACCTCTGTGGTGTCACACCACTGTAGCATGGGATACAAGTCCCTTGTAGTGCTGAAACTACGTGCTTCCTGTAAAGCACACCGGACATTCACTCTGTCCGAGAACTCATTAAGGCATCAATGTCATCCTTCCACGGAAAACTATTCTTCATAAAGAACAAGAAGTAGACAACAGTGGTTCTGGGTCCGTAAGCCCTCAATGTCTTAAATGACTACCCACTGTTCCGGATATTCTCCCAGTCAATGGTCCTTCTTTGAACAAAAAGCTAGATGCCTAGTAGATTTCTCTTTGAACTAATAGTATAAAATTTTATGGTAGAATTACATAGACACGATATCAGAATGTCTTCAAGCCCATTTTGGTTATCGTATCCTCGACCAACTGGCGCTTAAGACCCTTGGTGAACGGGTCTGTCAGGTTCTCCTGACTCCGAACATTAATTACGATAATGACTCCAGTCTTTGTCAGATAATTCACTGCCTTGTGCCTCAAATGTACAGTCCTCTTCTTACCATTGAAAAGATTATTTGATGCCACCGTTGCAGTCACCTTGTTATCGTAGTATATCGGTACTACCAAAATCTGCATACCAACCAATGGAAGATCATACATGAGCTCCTAAAGCCACTCTACTTCATCCGCTATAGCAGCTAGTGCATAAAACTCAGATTCCATCGAGGAATGATAGAGCATGGCTACTTCTTCGACTTCCACAATATAGCAGCTCCACCCAATGAAAAGACGTATCCTCCTATGGACCTTTCACTCTCTACTTTTGAATACCAGCTTACATCACTGAAGCCTTCCACTACTGCCGGATACCCACTGTAGTACAGTGGATACTTCTGAGTTCTCCTGAGATACCTCATCACTATCTTTACAGTCTTTCAATGTTATATACATGGGTTGCTCACGAATCGACTCAACATCCCCACGACGAAGTCTATGTCAGGCCTAGTGGCAGTTGTTCCATATATCAGACTCCTGATGACGCTTGAGTACTCCAGTTGCCTGACACTTTTCCTTAGATTTGGCTTCAGCTTCTTGTCACATCTGTACGGAGTATCGATCCCTGGAAGATCCTGATATCCATGGTGTGTGAGCATCTTATCGATATAATGAGATTATAACAGCGTCACTCTAGTGTCTGTTCAGATAATCTTCATCCCCAGGATAACATCAGCTTCCCCTAAGTCCTTTATACTGAACTTAGATGAGAGAAACTTTTTTGTCTCAGTGACACGTACTAGATCCATACCCAGGATTAGCTTGTCGTCCACGTATAGACAAACGATAACTTCTCTCCCATCAGCGAACTTAGTATAAACGCACTTGTCCGTTTTACTGACCCTGTAGCCGTTTGATCTTATGACTTTATCAAACTTCTCGTGCCACATCTTGGGAGCTTGCTTCAGACTGTATAATGATTTTACCAACTTGTAGACTTTGTCTTCTAGCTCTTTGATGACAAATTCTTCTGGTTGTTGCATGTAAATCTCTTCGATCAATTCTTCATTCAGGAATATTGTCTTAACATCCATTTGATGAATGACTAGCTTGTGTATTGCACTTAGAGTAATCAACATCCTGATGGTCGTCATCTATGCTACTAGAGTATATGTGTCGAAGTAGTCGATCCCCTGCTTTTGAGAAAATCCCTTAGCAACCAGTCTTGTCTTGAACTTGTCAAGAGTTCCATCGGCCTTCATCTTCTTCTTGAAGATCCACTTGCATCCGATCAATTTTTTTCCTTCATGTAGATCAACCAACACCCAAGTGTTGTTGGAAGTTATTGAGTCATACTCATCATTGATAGTCTCCTTCCAGAAGATAGCATCTCTGGTCTTCACCACCTCATCATAGGTAAGCGGATCTGCTTTCACAAGATAGGTGAAAAAATCTTCTTCGAAGTCTTTCTGTCTCCTCACCCTATTAGTTCTCGGTTCTGTGAGTTCTGGTTCGAACATTATCTCTGGAATGACAACTTCTTTATGTACTACATCTTCTTTAGAAGTTTCAGCCTACTGTGCACCCATATTATTCTCCAAAATCTCCATGATAATAATGTTCTTATACCTTACAAATTTATCTTCAAAGAATTCTGCGTCGCGAGATTCAATGATGTAATATGATTCTATATCAAAAAACCTCCGAGCATAACCCAAGAAGGTGGTCTTCGTTGTCCTCGTACCCAGTTTCTGAATCTTCAAGTCTGGGAGCTTCATATATGCTAGACACCTCCACATTATAATGACATTCAAGTTAGGTCTGGCTTTGAACCAGAGTTTATGAGGAGTGACATCGGATGTTGTGTACGGCACTCTGTTCAGGATGAACATAGCTGTAAATGTAGCTTCTCCCCAGAATCAGTTTGGAAGACCCGCAGTTAACAATATTGAGTTTATCATTTTTGTCAACATCTTGTTCTTCCTCTCAGCTACTCTATTTGATTGAGGAGAATACGGAGCAGTCGTCTCATTGACAATTCCATGATCTTTGATGAACGATGCGAATTCAATAGACATATACTCTCCGCATCGATCACTTCTAAGTCTCTTGAGTTATTGCCCTGTCTGACGTTCAGCTTCAGCCCTAAACTCCTTGAACTTCTTGAATGCTTCATCCTTTGACTTGTGCAGATAGACGAACGCATACTTCGAGTAGTCATCGATGAATGTAATAAAATACTTCATCTTGGACTTTGTGGAGAACTATTTGAAGTCACAGATATCTGAGTGCACAAACTCCAGAAGATCTGTGCTTCAGTTAACCTGCTTAAACGGCTTTCTGGTGATCTTCGTTTGTGCACAAACCTCACACTTCTCCACCTCCTTACCCTCACATTTGGAGATAAGCCTTAGACTAGACATCTTTTTTATTCTTTTACAATGAACATATCCTATTCTATTTTGCTATAACTCAAGAGAATAACCAGAAGAAGCGACAAAATTTATCATTGTAGCAGGAGTTACAAGTTATAGTCTGAACATCCCTTCGGTACAGAAAGCTTTTTCGAAGTATGTTACTTTGTAAGACATCACCACCTGTCTAGCATTAATGTCCATCCTCAAGCCTGCGTTATAGAGAAGACTTCCTGAGACATGATTCTTGGCTATCATTGGTACATGCTTCACATCCTGAAGCATTTTCAACTTTCCCAAAGTCAGGTTCAGTACCACCATTCCGGTCCTGAGTATTTCAGCTTGTGCGTGGTTCACCACCATAACCTTCACAGATGTAGGCTTGTAGGTGATGAACAACTCCTTCTTTGAGCAAACATAGCAGGATGCGCCAGTGTCCACCCACCAGTCAGAGTCGACACCAGTCGTGATAACCTGTGCAATCATAGCAACCTCGTTTGGCTCATATTGCTGTCTGTTTGGACTTGGATCTGCAGTCACTCCGGTAGTGGACCTTCTTACCACAATTGAAGCAAGTCACTTCGGACTTGGGCTTTGGCTTTGGCTTTGGATTGAATGATGCCGGCTTCACCTTCCGATGGTTGAACTCTTTCTTTTTCTTGTTGTGAGAAGCCTTCTGCTTTCTTTTGGAATCACCAGCATGCACCAAGTTGGTCTTTGCCAACTTTTTGGACAGGGAATCCAACTTCAGTTGTCCCTGGCCTCATCTTCAATATGAATCTAGTGAAGAAGATCTTTGAGCTGGATCTCCATCTTCTTACGGTAGATGTCAGTCTTGAACTTGATCCAGCCTGGAGGAAGCTTGGTGACGATAGCCCCCACCATGAACTTATCTTCCTTCTTCATGCCCTCTTCCTCCATCTTCTGCTGCATCTTCAAAAGTTCCTTGACTTGCGACAACATTACCTTATCGACTTCAAATTCTAAAGTGAAAAACTTTTCAACGAGATAGATTTTAGACATCTTTTCATCAGTTCTGTAATGCTTCTCAAGAGCTTCCCTGACATCTTTCGCCTTCTCCTTCTTGCTCTAAGACTCTGCCATCGAGTCCTCCATTGCCTTGAGGATCAATAGCCTGCAGAGGTTATTGTCTTTATTTCACTTGTTGTGCGCGTCCTGCGCCACACCAACTTTAAGTTCCCCTCAATCTTCAGGAATGGTAGGTTCTGGATCAACCAACACATAAGAAACTTTGATATGACGAAGATTCATAGAGATCTTCCTCTTCCAAATGTTGTAGTGTTCGACATCAAACTTCTAAAGCTTGTGAAAGCTAGTATCGAGAAGGTTTGGTCAATTCTTTATCTTAATCGGATCTTGCTTTGAGATTGTTAGTTCGAGGCTAAATCAACGATGGAAAAATTATGACGTTGAGATGATAGATTCACACAAAAGTTTCTACTATGACTATTCTCTATCTCCATGAAGAACAAAATCTATAAGGATCCTGATAACAACTAGCAGTTACAAGAAACCAAAAAAGAAACCTCTCGTTCTTGCTTGTAATCGAAGTTGTAGACGGACAGAACATAGTTACAACTCACAGAAGAGAGGAAGAAGAAGAAGAAGAAGAAGAAGAGACATTGCTTGCTGGGGTGATAAAGATCATCGTTGCTCAAAGCAAGATTCGCCTCCACATGATCTGCTTCCAGGAACTAGCAAGTTCACGAAGAACTTTTGGAACGCTCATTGTCACCTTTGTCTGCACTCGCACGAACTCTCTATACTCAAATGGTGGCGGCAACAGCAACTCTCTCCGTCTCCTAATTTTTGAAGTTAGTTCTCAAAGAGGCACGAAGAGAGTATTTATAGAGAGAGGGTAAAAACCCTTTCCGCCCAACAGTTATGGAAAGATAGGAACAGATTAATTATAAATCCCTAAAATATAATTTTAAATCCCACAAAAAATAGATCTGAATAACAGACCATATCTTTCCATAATTATTCAAACATATCCGCAGCAGAAACAGCGTATTTTGACGTGCTAAGTGCAAAGTGCGCCAATAAATTGCCACTTTGCGCCCTTGAGCTCGAGTATCTAAGCCCCAAAGGGGCTTAGCTCCTATGAAAATAATTTAATGAGAATGACAAAAAGCATAATTGCTTTCATTGAGGACTTAATCCTTCTTCATCCTAATAAAATACCCCCATATGGCATCCTTGTGCCTCACCACACCCCATGTGCACACCTCAACACAATCAAAGCATTATATTAAGATACCTACTTGGTGGTGTAGCCAATATGGGACTATCTTTTATAGTCCAAAGGCAAAAATACCAATAATCCTCCATATATCTCAATACATGGGTTGAGCGTTCCTCACAGTGACTGTCCATCATGCATTAGGATAGATGTCGCTTTGACTTGAATCTTCATGCATGGTTCAAAATAAACAGTATGATACAAGAATGGACTAAGCCTTAAATTCTGCACTATAGATACAATTCTTTCCACTCACACAATGACTTCAACTGTGCTTCCGGTTGCACATTGAAGGTCCTGTGCAAGCCTAGTTTTGGTGTATGTAATTTGGTTGTCTATAAGTTTTTCCTCAAGAGGCGGCTTGTATCTCTTTCCATATACTATAGGTGAGTTCTTAAAGAGTCCTTGGAATGTAGCATTTCTCTTCCTTGCGGTGCTACGCCTCTATTACATGGCCTTCTACCGAGGTTCACTCCCTCATATGGTATCGTCCACTGTAGCATGAGGTTCACTCCCTCTTTGTAGTGCCAAACTACCTAACAAGAAGCATTGCGCTTCCTTGCGGTGTTACCACGCTATGACATGATATTCCGCCAAGGATTTACATATTTTATCTCTGTGGTGTCACACCACTGTAACATGAGGTCATCAACCTCTTTGTAGTGTTTCCTACCACTCTTCATTCTACAATATTGGGCCACCTACCTATGCACTGTGCTATGCCGTTGTGATATGACTTAATGCCGAGAATTTTTATTTTTTACCTCTTTGGTGTCACACCACTGTAGCATGGGATACAAGTCCCTTGTAGTGCTGAAACTACGTGCTTCTTGTAAAGCACACCGAACATTCACTCTGTCTGAGAACTCATTAAGGCGTCAAAGCCATCCTTTCACAGGAAACTATTCTTCATAAAGAACAAGAAGTAGACAACAGTGGTTCTGGGTCCGTAACCATCAATGTTTTAAATGACTACCCACTGTTCCTGATATTCTCCTAGTCAATGGTCCTTCTTTGAACCAAAAGCTAGATTCCTAGTAGATTTCTCTTTGAACTAATAGCATAAAAATTTATGGTAGAATTATATAGACACAATATCAGAATATCTTCAAGCCCATTTTGGTTGCCATGTCCTCGACCAGCTGGCGCTTGAGACCCTTGGTGAACGGGTCCGTCAGGTTCTTCTGACTGCGAACATTAATTAAGGCAATAACTCCAGTCTTTATCAGATCATTCACTGCCTTGTGCCTCAACTGCACAGTCCTCTTCTTACCATTGAAGAGGTTATTTGATACCACCACTGCAGTCTCCTGGTTATTGCAGTATATCGATACCGCTGAAATCTGCGCACCAACCAATGGAAGATCATGCATGAGCTCCCAAAGCCACTCTACTTTATCTGTTGTAGTAGCCAGTGCATAAAAGTCAGATTCCATCGAGGAATGATAGAGCATAGTCTACTTCTTCGACTTCCATGATATAGCAGCTCCACCCATGGAAAAGACGTATCCTCTTGTGGACCTTTCGCTCTCTACTTCTGAATACCAGCTTGCATCACTGAAGCCTTCCACTACTGTCGAATACCCCCTGTAGTACAGTGCATACTTCTGGCTTCTCCTGAGATACCTCTTCACTCTCTTCACAGCCTTTCAGTGTTCTATACCTGGGTTGCTCGTGAATCGACTCAGCATCCCCATGACGCTTAAGTACTCCAGCTGCCTGACACTTTCTCTTAGATTTGCATACATCAGACTCCCGATGACGCTTAAGTACTCCAGCTGCCTGACACTTTCTCTTAGATTTGGCTTCAGCTTCTTGTCACACTTGTACGGAGTATCGATCCCTGGAAGATCCTGATATCCATAGCGTATGAGCATCTTATCGATATAATGAGACTGTAACAGCATCATTTCAGTGTCTGTCTCGATGATCTTTATCCCCAGGATAATATCAGCTTCCCCTAAGTCCTTCATACTGAACTTAGATGAGAGGAACTTCTTTGTCTCAGTGACAGGTGCTAGATCCGTACCCAGGATTAGCATGCCGTCCATGTATAGACAAACGATAACTTCTCTCCCATCAGCGAACTTAGTATAAATGCACTTGTCCGTTTTACTGACCCTGTAGCCGTTTGATCTTATGACTTTATCAAACTTCTCGTTCCCCATATTGGAAGCTTGCTTAAGACCATATAATGGTTTCACCAACTTGCAGACTTTGCCTTCAAGCCCTTTGATTACAAATCTTTCTGGTTGTTGCATATAAATCTCTTCGATCAATTCTACATTCAGGAATGTTGTCTTAACATCCATTTGATGAATGACTAGTTTGTGTATTGCACTTAGAGTTATCAACATCCTGATGGTCGTCATCCGTGCTACTGGAGTATATGTGTCGAAGTAGTCGACCCCTGCTTCTGAGAAAACCCCTTAGCAACCAATCTTGCCATAAACTTGTCAAGAGTTCCATCGGCCTTCATCTTCTTCTTGAAGATCCACTTGCATTCGATCAATTTTTCTCCTTCAGGTAGATCAACCAACACCCAAGTGTTGTTGGAAGTTATTGAGTCATACTCATCATTGATAGCCTCCTTCCAGAAGATAACATCTCTGGTCTTCACCACCTCATCATAGGTAAGCGGATCTGTTTCCATATGATAGGTGACGAAATCTTCTCCGAAGTTCTTCTGTCTCCTCACCCTCTTAGTTCTCGGTTCTGTGAGTTCTGGTTCAAACATTGTCTCTGGAATGATAATTTCTTCATGTACTACATCTTCTTTGGAAGCTTCAGCCTACTGTGCACCCATATTATTCTCCGGAATATCTGCGATAATAATGTTCTTGTGCCTTGCAAATTTATCTTCAAAGAATTCTGCGTCGCGAGATTCAATGATGTAAAATGATTCTATATCAAGAAACCTCCAAGCATAACCCAAGAAGATGGTCTTCGTTGTCCTCGTACCCAGTTTCTGAATCTTCAAGTCTGGGAGCTTCACGTATACCAGACACCTCCACACTAAAATGACATTCAAGTTGGGTCTGACTTTGAAACAGAGTTTATGAGAAGTGACATCGGATGTTACGTATGACACTCTGTTCAGGATGAACATAGCCATCAATGCAGCTTCTCCCCAGAAGCAGTTTGGAAGATCCACAGTTAACAATATTGAGTTCATCATTTCGGTCAACATCATGTTCTTCCTCTCAGATACTCCATTTGATTGAGGAGAATACGGAGCAGTCGTCTCATTGACAATTCCATGATCTTTGATGTACAATGCGAATTCAATAGACCTATACTTTCTGCCGCGATCACTTCTAAGTCTCTTGAGTTTTTTCCCTGTCTGACATTCAGCTTCAGCCCTGAACTTCTTGAATGCTTTTTCCTTTAGCTTGAGCAGATAGACGAACGCATACTTCGAGTAGTCGTCGATGAATGTAATAAAATACTTCATCTTAGCCTTTGTGGAGAACTGTTTGAAGTCACAGATATCTGAGTGCACCAACTCCAAAAGATCTGTGCTTCGGTTAACCTGCTTAAACGGCTTTCTGGTGATCTTTGCTTGCACAGAGACCTCACACTTCTCCACCTCCTTACCTCCATATTTGGAGATAAGCCTTAGACTAGACATCTTGTTTATTCTTTTACAATAAACATATCCTAGTCTATTTTGCCATAACTAAAGAGAATAACCAGAAGAAGCGACTACATTTATCATTGTAGCAGGAGTTACAAGTTAAAGTCTGAACATCCCTTCGGTACAAAAAGCTTTTCTGAAGTATTTTTCTTTGTAAGACATCACCACATGTATAGCATTAATGTCCATCCTCAAGCCTACGTTATAGAGAAAACTTTCTGAGACCAGATTCTTGGCTATCATTGGTACATGCTTCACATCCTGAAATATTTACGACTTTCTCGAAGTCAGGTTCAGTACCACCGTTCCGGTCCCGAGTACTTCAGCTTGTGCCTGGTTCACCACCTTAACCTTTACAGATGTAGGCTTTTAGGTGATGAACAACTCCTTCTTTGAGCACATAGCAGGATGCGCCAGTGTCCATCCACCAGTCAGAGTCGACACCAGTCGTGATAACCTGTGCAATCATAGCAACCTTGTTAGGCTCACCTTGCTTATTTGTTTGGGCTTGGATCTGCAGTCACTCTGGTAGTGGCCCTTCTTACCACAATTGAAGCAAGTCACTTCGGACTTGGGCTTTGGCTTTGGATTGAATGATGCTGGCTTCACATTCAGATGGTTGAACTCCTTCTTTTTCTTGTCGTGAGAAGCCTTCTGCTTCCCCTTGGAATCACCAGCATGCACCAAGTTGGTCTTTGCCAACTGTTTGGACAGGGAATCCAACTTCAGTTGTCCCCTGGCCTCATCTTCAATATGAATCCAGTAAAGAAGATCTTTGAGCTGGAACTCCATCTTTTTATGGTAGATGTCAGTCTTGAACTTGATCCGGCCTGGAGGAAGCTTGGTGACGATAGCCACCACCATGAACTTATTTTCCTGCTTCATACCCTCTTACTCCATCTTCTGCTGCATCTTCAAAAATTTCTTGACTTGCGACAACATTACCTTCTCGTCTTCAAATTGCAAAGTGAAAAACTTTTCAACGAGATAGATTTTAGACATATTATAAACTCCCTGATTTTTCAAAAAATTTTAAATTTGGATTTTATACAATTTTCTGGAATTTTCTGAGAATTTTCTGTAATTAAAATCAGGATTTTAAATATTAAATATTTTTTAATAGATAATAAATGATATTAAAATATTATGAAAATAATATTTTTTGGTGTAAAATGAAAAACTGGACTTAGGGTAATTTTTCTAAAATTTATTGGGCCTTAGACCTAATTTAAAATACCTAAAAACTATTATATCTAATTAATTATTTATTTAGTTAATTATTTATTCTATTATTTAGCCCGAACCCTAAGCCCAATCCCTAAGCCCGCCGGCCCTAGCCCGTTTGGCTAACGGGTCGGGTCGGGTCCGCCCGCCCGCGAACCCGCCCGCGGGCCCGATCCGCTAGCACCCCCACTCCTCGCATGATCCCTCTCCCCCGCGCCCCGCTCGGCCCGCAACCGCCCCGCCCGCGCTTCCCGGCCGCCCGCCCGCGTCTCCCGGCCTCCCCTCCGCTCCGCTCGGGCCACGACGCCCCCTCCTCCGCCTCGCCCGGCCCCTCTCCCCCTGCCGACTCTTATTTAAATCCCCCTTCCTCCTTCCTCCGGCCAACCCTAAACCCGCTGCGCGCCACCACTCCGCCGCCGCAACCACCCACTCGGACCCGCCTCTGCTCGCCGCACAGCCCCGCCTCCCCTCGTCGTGCCCCGCCCTCGCCTCGCCGCGCTGCCCCGGCCTTCCTCCTCCTTCCTCCCCCGACCCAGCAAACCCAGCAGCCTCCTCGACCGCCTCCGCTCCGCCGTGCCGCTCAGAGCCGCCTCCCAGCGCGCCGCCGCCCCCGGCCGAGCCTTCCCCCGCTGCCCCCAGCCTCCCTCCGGCCAGCCTCCGGCCCGCGGCTCCGCCAGTAGCCCAAACCCTAACCCTAGTTCTCACGTGTCGGACACGTGTCAGACACGGTGAATTCTCGGATTTTTGAACCCTGTTCAGGTGCGGGTATCTTTCTGCTCGTAACCCCATTTACGATTCCGTTTTTTGTAACGCGAAGCCTGCATGACCCTCTCGGTGCCCGTGCAACCCGCTCGGTGCATCGCGTCCTGTGGTGGTCGCACACCGCGATCCAAAAATAGGAAAAACTAGACCCTGTTTCACCCCGGAACTGAGTACGTCCCGCCAAACGGGATGACTTGGTCACGCGCGGTCTTCACAGATATGTGCGCATCGTCGATACGGACGTGTGAGATTTTGCAGAAGCTGATTCGGGTGTGCGTGCACACCGGGATCAACGCGTATCCGCGGACATCGCCCCGTATCCGTACTTTTTAGAACACGTCCTAACTTTGTGTACACACGTCGGATCGAGACGAAACTTGCGCCATCAGACTCGTAGCAATATGCTGGTCCTGTGGGTCAAGTTTGGTTCGATTCTGAGAACGTTGACGAAATCGCATGTCGTGGGCCCCACAAGCCCCGCTCGACGGGCGATTTTGTGATCGGCTCATCGGAATCTAATTCTGGAAGTTCCGTTGGGTTCGTATCATCGTTCCTGACCTGTTGACACTAAGTTTGGTAAATTTGGAGGCCTTTGACCCGAACACGTTTTTCGGTGCAAAGCGGGCCCGCATGTGGACCCCGTTTTGACCCGAAACTGCCATTTTTGTCCTTGTCTCCAAATTGGACCCAAGGACAGGCATTTCTAGCTGATTGATATTTTCTGGATCTGATGGTGATATTTGTTTCAGCAACCGGAGTACCGCCTGTAAATCCAACTGAAGTCAGAGCCAAAATCAGAGCCGGAACCACAGGCAAGTGTACCTTGCCAAACCCTGCAGCTTGCTAATTATTTTTCTGGACTTAATTATGCATTAGTGGGCAAGTAAAGCTTGCCAAATCTCAGTAATTCTTGACATAGTATTTTACTTGATTTCTTGTGGAATTAAATGTAACCTTGTTTTAACTGCTTAACCTAGGAAGCGGGTGACGTGCTTAGTGTCAGATCATAGTCGGGTGCCAACTCCGTACGCGGGGTTGTGTAACGTCACATAGACATGGATATCGAGATCCGATAATTCTCGTACTTTTTCTATCAAGTACACCAGAACCCAGGACACTATTTCATGAGACAGAGTCTTCCTGAGACATTCAAGGTAATTCTGTATAGGATGCATGTTTTATGACATAGACTTTACATTCTTAGACATTTGATTCATAGCTATCAGACTTGCTGCATTAGTTATAATCGTGCGTGACATGGACATGAGGCATCGTGGACATGAGACGTGGGATTACATTGGGTGGGGAGAGACACACAGACTACAGGCTGATATTATATATATATATATATATAACATAGTATGTAACATAGTGTAGTTCATAGTTATTGTCGCTACCGGCTCTCCGACACAGAGCTTGTAGTGGCTTCTGCCTGAGTTCTAGTGCTGCTCTCATATTGCATATCACTTAGCTGGTTATATAGTTTACCCTGTTGTTTCATTTATCGCTGCACTCCATATATTTTGGCTTGTATTTTCTGTACCTTGTTATGTCCCCTGAGGACCTCGAATGGACTATGTCCCCAGATATAGCTGAAGAGAACTACCCCGAGGTGTACGGTACAGGAGCACTCCTTGGAGCAGAACCAGGAACAGAGGACGAGATAGTGGCAGAAGATTTCTCCTGAGCAACGGCTTCATCTACATAGTATTTCTATTTTCAGTATTTATTTTCTGTCTATTTTCTCTGAATGTAACAGACTAATTCTCGGATTATTTCCCGAGATAAGCTTATTTGATATTGCTCATTTATTTCCATTGCATTATTTTTGGCATTACTCTGCGTAGTTCTGTGGATGAGATTAGAAATATCTGAGACTTGTAACATTTTACTGCTAGACTACAGCTTAAGCATGCCCTGATGGATCCATTAAATTGGATTGTCCATCGGTGCGTGCTGCTGGCCATTGCGCACGTACTCAGTCCCTCGACATTTTGGGACTGGGGCGTGACATAGTTTTTGTGGTGGCCCATGCAGGTCTACGACTAAATTGTTCGGTTTCAACTTAGGGACCGAACAGGCCTGCAATAAGATATGATAAGTTTTTAGGATCTCATCCACTTGCTTGAATCGTTTTTGATATCTGTATCGTATTTGAATTAATTTTGACTTGCATCTTGCCTTGATTCCTGTGCGCCTCTTATTGGTTATTTTGGATACAGGGAAATGGACCCACAAGAATGCAACGAGACTCCCACCGGAATACCACAAGCTACAGGTGTCACCTATGACGATGAAGTGACACCAGTCAGAGGAGTTCCATCAACTCAACAGAGCCAGCAGGCAGGTCAACCTACCTCCAGATTCCGGCGCGGTGACATTCCACCTCCGCCGCAGTTCGTTCCACCAACGCCCGTACTCCCACAAGGACAGCCAATTGATGGGCAGCAGATATTCCAAATGATCTACGTGATGATGCAAGCTCAGCAACAAGTCCAACACGAGGCTCAGCGTCACGAAGCTAACTTCTGGAGGGACAACATCGTAACTGTACTGGAGCAGGCCAACCTACCAGCTCGACGGCCATCTACAGGCTCTATCACTGACTTCCGCCAACTGAAGCCCCGCACTTTTTCTGGAAAAGAGGAGCCCACAGAAGTTCATGAGTGGCTCACCAACATACGGCATCAACTTGAAGCAGCTGAGCTTCCATGGGAACGCTGGATGACGGTCTTCCGAATGCAGTTAACAGGCAACGCGCACCACTGGTGGTTGTCTGAGGAGGCACGACTCGGACCAGACCGAGTCACTTGGGAAGAGTTTTCCAGGCTCTTCCAGGAGATGTATATTCCGGCTATCGCACAATCCGAACTGCAGGACAAATTTAATTGCCTCACTCAGGACTCTATGACGGTGGAAGAGTACAACGCAGAATTCATTCGTCTAAGCCGCTTCGGCCCAACCCTGATCCCGACAGAGGAAGAGAAGGCCGAGAAGTTCTTCGACGGACTGAACTTCGAGCTACAGAGACTCATCGGATCCGTCGCACCTACCTCCTACTCAGACGTTCTCGCTGCAGCCAGACGCATGGAACGCGTCACCAGGAGGGAGTCTCGCCTCAAGCGGCCAATCACCTCAGCACCAGACAGAACATCACCGGGAGAATCTGCAAAGAGATCTCACACGCACCAGCCACCCAGGACAGCTTCGCAGACCCTTCCTACCTGTCACTACTACGGCAAGATAGACCATGTCGAGAGGGACTGCAGACACAAGTTGGGATTGTTCCTAATTTGCGGCACCAATCAACACATAGCCAAGGACTGTCCCCAGCATCGAGATGGAGCACCAAGGGCAAACCAACCAGCTTTACCAGCACCGAGGCCACCTCTGGCACCTCAGGCGACACTCTTCCAGCAAGCCCAGCAGCAGCAGAGGAATCTACCTCAAGGACAAGGGCAAGCTTATGTGCTGACTGTGCAGGACGCTGATACGAGTAAGTGATTCGTAGTTATCCGTTTCTAGTCTTGTTGTAGCTCGTGCCTCTTGGTTCGTGACCTCAGCCCCAACCTAGTAATTTGCAATAACAACCTGGTTTTCATAAAAGTTGTATTTCTCTTGCTTTAACTAGATTTTCTCTGGAAAATGCATTACTTTCATTTTTAGGGAAACGGTATTTCCCTAAGTATCTTGTGATGCGTTTCGAACGATACTTGCGACCGCGTCATCTCTGTTGACCGGTTATTCTTTGATTGCGAGGACGCAATCCTCTTAAGGGGGATAGATTGTAAACTCCCTGATTTTTCAAAAAATTTTAAATTTGGATTTTATACAATTTTCTGGAATTTTCTGAGAATTTTCTGTAATTAAAATCAGGGTTTTAAATATTAAATATTTTTTAGTAGATAATAAATGATATTAAAATATTATGAAGCTAATATTTTTGGGTGTAAAATGAAAAACTTGACTTAGGGTAATTTTTCTGGAATTTATTGGGCCTTAGACCTAATTTAAAATACCTAAAAACTTTTATATCTAATTAATTAATTATTTATTCTATTATTTAGCCCGAACCCTAAGCCCAATCCCTAAGCCCACCGGCCCTAGCCCGTTTGGCTAACGGATCGGGTCGGGTCCGCCCGCCCGCGAACCCGCCCGCGGGCCCGACCCGCTAGCACCCCCACTCCTCGCACGATCCCTCTCCCCCGCGCTCCGCTCGGCCCGCAACCGCCCCGCCCGCGCTTCCCGGCCGCCCGCCCGCGTCTCCCGGCCTCCCCTCCGCTCCGCTCGGGCCACGAGGCCCCCTCCTCCGCCTCGCCCGGCCCCTCTCCCCCTGCCGACTCCTATTTAAATCCCCCTTCCTCCTTCCTCCGGCCAACCCTAAACCCGCTGCGCGCCAACACTCCGCCGCCGCAACCACCCGCCCGGACCCGCCTCTGCTCCGCCGCACAGCCCCGTCTCCCCTCGCCGTGCCCCGCCCTCGCCTCACCGCGCTGCCCCGGCCTTCCTCCTCCTTCCTCCCGCGACCCAGCAAACCCAGAAGCCTCATCGACCGCCTCCGCTCTGCCGTGCCGCTCAGCACCGCCTCCCAGCGCACCGCCGCAGCCGGCCGAGCCTTCCCCCGCTGCCCCCAGCCTCGCTCCGGCCAGCCTTCGATCACCGCGGCTCCGCCAGTAGCCCAAACCCTAACCCTAGTTCTCACGTGTCGGACACGTGTCGGACACGGTGAATTCTTGGGTTTTTGAACCCTGTTCAGGTGCGTGTATCTTTCTGCTCGTAACCCCATTTGCGATTTCGTCTTTTGCAACACGAATCCTGCATGACCCTCTCGGAGTCCGTGCAACCCGCTCGGTGCATCGCGTCCTGTGGTGATCGCACACCACGATCCAAAAACAAGAAAAATCAGACCCTGTTTCACCCCGGAATTGAGTACGTTCCGCCAAACGGGACGACTTGGTCGTGCGCGGTCTTCACAGATACGTGCGCATCGTCGATACGGACGTGTGGGATTTTGCAGAAGCTGATTCGGGTGTGCGTGCACACCGGGATCAACGCGTATCCGCAGACATCGTCCCGTATCCGTACTTTCTGGAACGCGCCCTAACTTTGTGTACACACGTCGGATCGAGACGAAACTTGCGCCATCGGACTCGTAGCAATACGCTGGTCCTGTGGGTCAAGTTTGGTTCGATTCTAAGAACGTTGACGAAATCGCGTGTCGTGGGCCCCGTAGGCCCCGCTCGACGGGCGATTTTGTGATCGGCTCATCGGAATCCAATTCTGGAAGTTCCGTTGGGTTCGTATCATCGTTCCTGACCTGTTGACACTAAGTTTGGTAAATTTGGAGGCCTTTGACCCGGACACGTTTTTCGGTGCAAAGCGGGCCGCATGTGGATCCCGTTTTGACCCAAAACTGCCATTTTTGTCCTTGTCTCCAAATTGGACCCAAGGACAGGCATTTATAGCTGATTGATATTTTCTGGATCTGATGGTGATATTTGTTTCAGCAACCGGAGTACCGCCTGCAAATCCAACTGAAGTCAGAGCCGAAATCAGAGCCGGAACCACAGGCAAGTGTACCTTGCCAAACCCTGCAGCTTGCTAATTATTTTTCTGGACTTAATTATGCATTAGTGGGCAAATAAAGCTTGCCAAATCTCAGTAATTCTTGACATAGTATTTTACTTGATTTCTTGTGGAATTAAATGTAACCTTGTTTTAACTGCTTAACCTAGGAAGCGGGTGACGTGCTTAGTGTCAGATCATAGTCGGGTGCCAACTCCGTACGCGGGGTTGTGTAACGTCATATAGACATGGATATTGAGACCCGATAATTCTCGTACTTTTTCTATCAAGTACACCAGAACCCAGGACACTTGACACTATTTCATGAGACAGAGTCTTCCTGAGACATTCAAGGTAATTCTGTATAGGATGCATGTTTTATGACATAGACTTTACATTCTTAGACATTTGATTCATGGCTATCAGACTTGCTGCATTAGTTATAATCGTGCGTGACATGGACATGAGGCATCGTGGACATGAGACGTGGGATTACATTGGGTGGGGAGAGACACACAGACTACAGGCTGATATTATATATATATATAACATAGTATGTAACATAGTGTAGTTCATAGTTATTGTCGCTACCGGCTCCCCGACACAGAGCTTGTAGTGGCTTCTGCCTGAGTTCTAGTACTGCTCTCATATTGCATATCACTTAGCTGGTTATATAGTTTACCCTGTTGTTTCATTTATCGCTGCACTCTATATATTTTGGCTTGTATTTTCTGTACCTTGTTATGTCCCCTGAGGACCTCGAATGGACTATGTCCCCAGATATAGCTGAAGAGAACTACCCCGAGGTGTACGGTACAGGAGCACTCCTTGGAGCAGAACCAGGAACAGAGGACGAGATAGTGGCAGAAGATTTCTCCTGAGCACCGGCTTCATCTACATAGTATTTCCATTTTCAGCATTTATTTCCTGTTTATTTTCTCTGAATGTAACAGACTAATTCTCGGATTATTTCCCGAGATAAGCTTATTTGATATTGCTCATTTATTTTCATTGCATTATTTCTGGCATTACTCTGCGTTGTTCTGTGGATGAGATTAGAAATACCTGAGACGTGTAACATTTTACTGCTAGACTACAGCTTAAGCATGCCCTGATGGATCCATTAAATTGGGTTGTCCATCGGTGCGTGCTGCTGGCCATTGCGCACGTGCTCAGTCCCTCGACATTTTGGGACTGGGCGTGACACATATTTTTATTAGTTCTGTAATGCTTCTCAAGATTTTTCCAGACGTCTTTCGCCTTCTCCTTCTTGCTGTAAGACTCTGCCATCGAGTCCTCCATTACATTGAGGATCAATAGCCTGCAGAGATTGTTGTCTTCTTTTCACTTGTTGTGCGTGTCCTGTGCCACACCAACTTCAAGTTTTCCTCAATCTTCAGAAATAGTAGGTTTTGGATCAACCAACACATAAGAAACTTTGACAAGACAAAGATTCAGAGAGATCTACCTCTTCCAAATGTTGTAGTGGTCGCCATCAAACTTCTTAAGCTTGTGAAAGCTAGTATCGAGAAGGTTTGATCGGTTCTCCATCTTACTCGGATCTTGCTTTTAGATTGTTAGTTCTAGGCTAAATCAACGATGGAAAAATTGTGAGGTCGATATGAGAGGTTCACACAAAAGTTTCCACTATGACTATTCTCGATCTCCACGAAGAACAAAATCTATAAGGAACCTGATAACAACTAGCAGTTACAAGAAACCAAAAAAGGAACCTCTTGTTCTTTCTTGCAATCGCAGTTACAAACAGACAGAACATAGTTACAACTCACAGAATAGATGAGGAAGAAGAAGAAGAAGAAGAAGAAGAAGAAGAAGAAGAAGAAGAGACTTTGCTTGCTGGGGTAATAAATATCACCGTTGCTCAAAGCAAGATTCGCCCCCACACGATCTGCTTCTAGGAACTAGCAAGTTCACGAAGAACTTTTGGAACGCTCGTTGTTACCTTTGTCTGGACTCCCACGAACTCTCTGGACTCTGATGGTGGCGGCAGCAGCAACTCTCTCCGTCTCTTAATTTTCGAAGTCAGTTCTCAAAGAGGCACGAAGAGAGAATTTATAGAGAGAGGGTGAAAACCCTAGCCACCCAACAGTTACGGAAAGAAATGAACAAATTAATTTCGAATCCCTAAAAGATAAACACGAATTAATTTTAAATCCCACAAAAAACATATCTGAATAACAGACCATATTTTTCCATAACCGTTCAAATATATCCGCAGCAGCAGCAGCGCATGCTGACGTGCTAAGTGCAAAGTGCGCCAACAAAGCGCCACTTTGCGCCCTTGAACCCGAGTACTTAAGCCCCAAAGAGACTTAGCTCCTATGAAAATAATTCCATGAGAATGACAAAAAGCATAAATATTTTCATTGAGGAGTTAATCCTTCTTCATCCTAATAAAATATCCTTACATGACACTCATGCGCCTCACCACACCTCATGTGCACATCTGAACACAAATAAAATATTATATTGAGATATCCACTTAGGGGTATAGTCAATGTAGAACTATTTTTTATAGTCCAAAGACAAAAATATCAATAATATATTTATGCACATATCTCCCTGGTAGATCTATAATAACTGCCACACATTGTAAACGGAGCTTGCTTCCGTGATTGAACAATTTCTACATTCCCCAACTAAAAGTCTAAATCGCACCTTTTCACTAATAATAAATAATAATAAAGCTGAAATAGTAACAGTCAACAAACTTCAAAGCCATTTGAAAGATCATCATCTTTTAATGAGATATCTATCATTTGTTTATGGATGGTCAAGAAAGGTTCAATAAGAATAGCACTTTCCACATGAGGTTCCTAAAGTTAGTATGATGGAGACATTATTAGATTAATTAGGCACCGCTCAAGATCCAAACCCTAGATTAAGAAAAGGGCCATAACCACAAGTTACAAAGTCTCTGACATATAGTATGCTGGGGACCTATTAATTTAACTTAAGTTCCCCATGACTCGTAAGCTAATTATTGTGAGGGATACTATGCTCAATCTAAAAGGTATTTTAGACTATGGATCTCGAAAAAATTATTAAATTTGTATATAAATTTTTATAATCGATATAATTACTATTTGGATCTTGAACCAACGGTTGATTCGATCGATTGGATTGTGTTATTGTAAGAATCTTATTATCTATCTCATAAATAATGTTCATATATACTATAAATAATTTTATTTTTTCGGTATACTAGTGACTCTTTCATCATTTGTGTACATAAATGACTAAGTCAACCGTTGGTTTAAGATTAAAATACTAACTAAATCGATTATAAAAAATTAAATACAAATTTTATAAAAAAAAATTCAAACCCGAAGTCAAAAAAGATAACTAAGTTAAAACTCATCTGTTTTGTTTTCATGATACGTGGGCCAAGTACTGTACATACCAGCCAATTATTTTGCCGTGACCTACTTGTCATTGAGAGGGTCCGGATAATTGAGAAAATGATTTGAGCTATAGAAAAATAACTTTTAGTTAATTATAACCCAATTATCTATGTCCTTCCTTCCTGGCCAGTCACAGTGTGGCAAATGATTATAGTATATAGCTTTGGAGGGCACATGCTACTGCACAAGAATAGAGAATTTTGTTTTCAAATCCAATCACCACCGGCAAATGCTGGCCTATAATGTGACCGTATATATCAGTGGGCCGGTCGTGAATAATTGAAGATTCTGTATCAACTTTAAAATAACATTCTAAACTTATTTATTTGTATATTTTAAACATATTATTTTCTGTCTTTATCAAAATATCTGAAGATGTTCTAAATTATATATTATAACTGAATCTATAGATAGTTAGTAAACAAAAATAACAAGAGTTCAAAGTATCTATATTCAAGCACATTACATCTCTACTATTATAATACGGCTTTTAGACGACTCAAAAGTGAACCGTCTAAGCCGTAAGTAAATACTCAACCAATTAATAATTAATAATATTTTATACAAAAATTTTACTATCTATCCGTGTACGTATTTTTTTTACGTAGAAACATCTTAAAATTATTATAATTACCTAAACATATATTCAAATGTATATAAAGATATATATAATCAATCCAAAAAAAAAATATTCAATATTCAAAACTATATTTAAACTAAATTTTTTTATCTAAACATATATCCACAATTTTACAAACATATATATATATATATATATATATATATATATATATATATATATATATATATATAACAAATTTAAATTTAAATATATTCAAATCAAATTTAAACTATTTTAATATAATTTAACTTTTTATTAAAAAAATTCAATAATATCAATAATTTTATAAATATTAATTTTCAATATATATATATATATATATATATATATATATATATATATATATATATATATATATATATATATATATATATATATATTATAAAAAAATCTTAATTTACAAATATTTAAACTATTTTTAACAATATTCAAAAAATATTTTACGTGCAACGCACGGGCATTTACTAGTAGTATAGTAAAGATGTTTTAGATAGAATAAGTACTGACCGTTAAATTGTATAAATAAAAACTAGGCCTCCACATCAATGTGTCTTAAATAAAGATTAGGCCTGCACATCCAAATTCCTAAATTATATAAATAAAAAAACTAATCATTATTGTAGAAAATAAAACCCACGTCAGATCTTTAATGTAGAAAATAAATTCATCTAACAATTCATGGATCTTTAGAAGCAAAATAGTAATTGAACCGCTTAGAGATAATAGACAGCGGACCGGTCAGAGAAAGATCTTTGTTAAACCCTAAAAACTTTGTAGGATTATAAATTTGAGTCTTAGAGTCGGTACGTAGGGAATATGGATTGAATAATTGAAGGTCTTGTGTGGATCGTAGGGTCTAGGGATTAAGGAAGAAATGGGATGACCTAATATATATATATATAGGCCACCAAAAATTGGAGGCCATGTACGCCGCACTTTTGACACGGCCCTAGGGTCGGCCCTTTATCTTTCCGTCTCTTAACAGGTTACCAACCGCACAAACACAACGACAGAGAGGGAACTGAAATCAACTACCTATGTTATGTGGGTTTCAAAGTAGACATCACAACTAAGGAATATATTCAAATCTTGATTATGGACCAATTAGGATTATTGTCACCCATGGCTGTAAGAGAGAAGATCTGATGTCCCCTTCCTTAATCTGTCATATCCTATCTCCAACCTATAATGTGTGGGCCTCCATCTTCATATATGCTCACAAACTGTTGTCCGAGCCCACATATCATAGGGTGGGAACATGATAGGACAAAATAGTTTTGGGTCATCAGATCTGATATCTGCCTTTAAACGTACGAGCATTGCCACAATTATAGATCCATCCATTTATTAATACAGAAAAATAAGTACAGTGTAACAAAATTATGTGGAAGCTAACAAGTTTGAATTTTTAAAAAAAATACAAATTGTTCAAAATTTGCCATCGGCTATGAAGTTTAACATTTTTCTAAATTTTTTGTATATATGTTATTTATATTTTGGTTATTTACTTTTATGGTCTAAGTATAGTATTAGAAATTTATGTTTAGGTATTAATATTGTCCAGAATAGGATTTAGATCTCGTCCTAACGGTTGTTTTGGACTGACCGTCCAAAATGGAGACCAAAATGCAAATTTTGAATAATATATGAGATCCTAAAACTAAACAAAAATATGTGTGGTTGTGTGACTAGGGTCATTTAGTTTTGCATGGGGAGGATAGTATGACTTGAGTTATTTAGTTTGGGTTATTTAGTTTTTTTATGACCAATCGAGAATGAGACTTATGACACTGTTGTTTACTTTTATAACGATCTCAGCATCCACATAACCCTTCTGCCAAATTTTTTGATGGAAACGATTGCATTGGCATTGTGTCTCGTTACATGTCTTTTGTCCCGATCATACTAATGAATGCTTGCAAATCAAGAGCCCCGAAGGGTTATGTGGTTGCTGAGATCAAGATAGAAGTAAACAACAGTTCGCAAGTCTCATTATCGACTGATCATAAAAAAACTAAATAACCCAACACAACCTCACATATTTTTTATTAGTTTTAGGGTCTCGCATCATATTCAAATTTGTGTTTAGGTATCTATTTTGGATTGTCAGCCCATGCAAGTCACCCATTAGGACGAGACCCAAACCCTCTTATGGACAATATGTAGACATAAACACAAATTTTCAACATTATATGAGACCGTATAGCTAAATAACCTTTATATTTCTATGATTTACACAAATCTATTTTAAATTCGATCGTATTAATACGAGATCACATGATTCCTTACGGGCCTTGGATTGCGATGAGACATATGTCGTAAGATTCGCAACGTTGAATTACCCTAGTGAAGATATTTTCAGTGTGTTATATGACGTATTTTTGTAGCATTACTCGTGGAACCCGCAAGTAACACTTCAAAAAATGTCACAACCTCGTTAAAAATACCCTGATAGGGGTAGTTCGACGCTACGAATCCAGTAACCCGCGTCTAATCATAATTCTTGATCTACAGAAAGATGTTAGGTCATATCTAAGCAGACAAATTGAAAATAGATTTATATGCAAATAATGACAATATAAATAACTTATATACTATAATTTAAAAAAATTAAAAATGTCGTAGCTTCTGGCATATTGCTTGAATTTAATTTTTTATAATCTTTTCCATATATGTCATTTATATGTTCATGATTTGCATATAAATCAAATTTCAATATCACTACAATGATATGGACTCACATCTTTACATGCGGACCTCGGATTGCAACAAACCTATATCTTTGGATCCTTGTCGTCGAACTACCTCTGTGGGAATATTTTTAGCAAGTTTTGTGACACTTATTAAAAGCATCACTAGCCAGCCCCATTAGTGACGCTTCAAAAAAAGTGTTACAAAACTGCTAAAAATACCCTCACAAGAGTAGTCCGACGATGCAAATCCAACGGTGTAGGTCTCATTGTGATCTAAGATCCAAAAATTAAGTGAGATCATATCAATACGATCAAATTAAAAATATATTTATATACAATCATGAAAATATAAATGACTTGTATGTAAAAAAATTAAAAAATGGCATAGCCTATGTCGAGTTCTTTGCCAAAAATAAATTTAATAAAACAAAATTTCCATAACCTATGGCGAGTTTGATGCAATATCGCCATAGCGCCATAGGATATGGAGAGTTTTATGCAAATCATAGCACCATAGCATATGGAGAGTTTTATGCAAATCACTAATATCAACATAGCCTCTGTCGATATGTATTTATATATTCAATTTTATAAAACTTGGTAACCCTCCTCTAACTTCTCAAATTTTTGTTATCGTTGTTGGTAACGAAAGTGTTAAAATCGTTCCCCAAACTAGAGAGTATCTGCGAGAGAACCGAGCAAAACGCACAAACCAAAAATGCTAAACACAAATCGCAGACAAAGAGATTTCTGATGTGGAAAACTCTTGCGGGAAAAACTACGGGACGATCGGAGTCCAACCCTGAAAAGCCTTAACTATTGGAATAAGAAATACATCGGCTCCTTACAAACTTTTCACCGATACAAACGGTTCACCACAACTCTTTTGGAACAGAAAATAGATTATAACCACGAAGAAGAAAGACAACGAGAAATACCCGAAACTTAACTCCTTCTTCGAAACAGCCTACAATCCTCTTTCTCCTCTCCAATGTTGCAATGGCACTCTTGCCTCATTTTCTCTCATTGTTGCGATATATATATATATATATATATATATATATATATATATATATATATTAGAGAGAGAGCTGTATTTTTGGGCCAGGAGACAAATATATATAGCCTCAAGCCCACAACTAGCATTTCTATTATAGATAGGAATATCCAATCCAAATCCATTGACATATTCCTATTATATGTAGGAATATCCAATCCAAATCCATTGAGATATTCTTATTATAGTTAGGAATATCCAATCCAAATAAATTGAGGTATTCCTATTATATGTAGAAATACTCAATCCTACTCCGGGGTATTTTTTACATAGGATGGGAACCTCACCCATTCCAACAAATCACCCCCTTCACAACTATGTGGAGGGGGTCGTCATCCCGACGATCCGCCTTGCAGTACTCAAACTTTTCCCTTGGTAGAACTTTTATGAACATATCTGCTCCATTTTTCTCTGTATGAACCTTCTAAAGCGCCACTTCCTTTTTGTCAACCATATCCCATATCCAATGATACCGGGTATCAATGCGCTTGGACCGACTATGAAATATCTGGTTCTTTACAAGGTGAATAACACTATGACTATCGTAAAGCAAAGGATAATGCTCCTGCTTTAGCCCAATTTTCTACAGCAGCTTCTTCATCTACATCAACTCCTTGCAAGCCTCCGTCATAATAATGTATTATGTCTCTGTCGTCAATAAGGCAACACACTTCTGTAAACGCGACTGCCACGATACTGCTCCACCATCAAACATCATCACATAGTCCAAAGTCGATCGTCTCGTCTCTACATCTCCAGGCATATTAGCGTCGGTATATCCAACCAGCTTCGTCTCGTCACCACTAAATAAAAGTCTCCAATCGAAAGTACCTTGAAGATATCGTAGAATCTACTTGACCCCACTCCAATGTACCCTTCCAGGATTGGAAGTGTGCCTACTAACTATGCCGAGTGCGTGAGCAATGTCTGGCCTCGTATATACCATAGCATATATAAGAATCCCCACGGTTGAGGCATATAGAACTCGCTCCATATCTTCTTTCTCGTCCTCGGTAGATGGACACTGCTCCTCAGTGAACTTAAAGTGAGCCGCAAGGGGGTTAATCATATTATTTGACTCGTCCATCCCGAAACGCTGAAGTACCTGGTGAATGTACTTCTTTTGGGATAAGTGTAGTAGCTGGTGAATGTACTTCTTTGACTCGTCCATCCCAAAACGGCTGAGGCATATGGAATCTCGAATATGCCGTATAATATGTGTATATATATGTGACACGACACATGCTGATATTGACACTGACACGACACACACTATATATATATATATATATATATATATATATATATATATATATATATATATATATATATATAATTACTAGCTTGATCATCTATATATAAATAGGAAAATTTGTATAGGGGATCCTATCAGAATACTGATTTCTTGACATAAAAATAGATTAATACTATCCATATTCAAGCTAGACCAGAATATTTTATAGCAAGACAATCTCGACCAAAATATCTTACAGGATTATAATGACTAAAAAACTAATTATTTGGAGCATATTTTTTCGAGGATTTGAGTTTTGGGGCTTTTACTGTCTTTTGATCAATAAACTAAATCATCAATTAGTAAGTAAATAACATGGTTTATAAATAAAAATAATTAAGTTAAAACTATTTATATTTTTTGTAAGTAAATTAGAAGATAATAACTATTTTTACTTGACATAAAATAAATAATAGTAAATATATTTCAAATATTATCAAATAAAAATAATCTAAGATTTAAGATAATCCTAAAATAAATAAATAACTTGGAAGGATAATAATTTTCATATATACTAAAGTGATAAATAGATTTTAGAAAAAATAGAAGTTACTAAGTATAGTGTTGTAGGTGGTGTCGTAGGTGGAACTCGGACACGATCACACGGACACACACACACACACACACACACACACACACACACACACACACATACACTAACCCTATATATCAGTGAGTGTGTCGTGTGTGAAATTGGATTGGGGGTTAGTATTAAGTATAGTGTTTGTGGGTGTGACTTGAGGGTGCATATATGTGCATTGGTGTAAGTGTTCTTCTTATTATGCAAAGTTATATGTTGAGAGAGTTATGTGCTAGTGTTGTGTATTAAGTGTTGGTTCCTAAGTATAGATATTAGCAAGGGGTAATTGATGTATCTTAGTATAGATATCATAGATGAGGTTGAGGGTTGTAGGCAATGTGATAGGGTAGGTTGATAACATAGGGTACTTGGGTAGTTGGTGTTTAGATATCTTGATTGCTAGTAACATATGTGGAAATTAATTTATAATACTTAACCTTTTCTTAGTTTTTTTTAGAGGAGTAAACAAAGGCCTTTCAGTCTTTTCATATAATTTATAATACTTATAGCCTTTTCTAGGATTTTTTTTTCAAAATCTTGTATAACTCTCAATAAATTTCTTTTTCAGATAATGGGTCACAAAGGAACACGTGTTTATTATTATGAGCCACCCATTTAATGGAGTTTGAAATCGGAGTTGTCCACATGTCTTCTAAGTTTGAAATTATGTCTTCATGCTATTAATTTTGCAAGCCTTTGAATGATATATACTTGAACAATGTATATCTATCTTTGCAAAAATATATTAATGGATATGAATTACTACCTACGTCATCGTTCGTGGATGTACAACCGTCATCCTGATGACATATGCGGTGTGCTGGATAAATTCATAGAGGGTGTACAATAATTCCTGCAGTTTGCCAAGGCGTTCCCTCAGTACATGGACGCACAAAAACTAAGTATCCGTTTGTGAGATATCGCAACTTGAAATATCACCCAAAAGTGGACGTGACATATCATTTTTACTCGAGGGATTTCACGCCGAATTACTATTAGTGGACCTCACACGGAGAACTTGTATCTTTAGCATCAGAGCCTGAATCTTATATGAAGCCATATATGGATGTCCACGACCACGTTGATTACGATGACGGGTGCGTGAACACGATTTTCGACGTTGTCGGGCCTAGTTTTGATCCGAACAATGATGATACAGCTGAGGATGCACCGAATACCGATGCTGCAAAGTTTATTGAGTTACTGGAGAATGCAAGAACTCTATTATATCCTAGTTGTGAGGATCATTCATCGTTGGAGGTGGTTGCAAGATTATTGAGCATCAAGTCTGATTTTAATATGTCACAAGAATGCTACAACCGAATGATAGAGTTGATTATAGAGATCTTGCCGGAGGGTGCTAAGTTTCCTAAAGACTTCTACCGGTCTAAGAGGATGGTGAGATCATTCTGGATGGGATACGACAAAATTGATGCATGCCGCAACAGGTGCATGCTGTACTACAAATACGATAAGGATGAAGATGTGTGCATATTTTGTGGTGTTGATCGCTACAAAGCAACTGGTATAGGAAGGTTTGTCGGTGCAAGCAAGTCGACAGATTTGATGTACTACTTTCCTTTAACGTCGCGGTTGTAGAGGTTATTTATGGTGAAGTAGACTGCCGAAAATATGAGTTGGCATAGGCGAGAACAGATTGAAAGAGTGTTGGATCACCCATCTGATGGAGAAGCATGGAAGCACTTCGATCGAAAGTATCCCAATTTTTCTTCGGATCTGCGTAATACAAGATTGGGGCTCTCCTCCGACGATTTTATCCCATTCGGACCTTCGGGCTCCCAGTATTCGTGTTATCCTGTGATCGTCACCCCGTACAACCTACCGCCTTGGATGTGCATGAAGACTCTGATTATGTTCTTAACCTTCATTATTCTGGGTTCAAATAATCCGAAGAGGAAGATCGATGTGTACTTGCAACCATTGATAGATGAGTTGATTAAGCTATGGGAAGTCGGTGCCAACACGTACGATGTTTCAAAAAATTATAATTTTCAAATAAGGGCAGCATTATGTGGACCATCAACGACTTTTCGGCTTATGGCATATTATCCGGATGGAGCACTCATGGCCGTTTCTCACATCCGTATTGCATGGACCACACTGAGTCTTTTCATTTGAAATACGGAGGGAAATTGTGCTTCTTCGATTGTCATCGACAATTCATTCCAAAGGATCATCCATACCGTAGGAACATGAATTATTTTCGTACCGGTGTTGTAGAGAAGGCCAATCCACTGCCAAGGTAGCCCACATACACGATATGGAAAGTGGTAAAAGAGTTACCGAGTGCTATCGAAGATTCTGCTAAAAGGTACAAGTGTGACGGATATGGTCGCACTCTTAACTAGACGAAGAGGAGTATATTCCGAGATATGCCATATTGGAGCACCGATTTGATCAGACATAACCTTGATGTCAAGCATATCGAGAAGAATGTGTTAACAACATAATTAATACTGTAATGGACGTAAAGGGGAAGACAAAAGATAATCCGAAGGTCAGGTTGGACTTGGAAGAAATATGTAGACGTCCTACATTGCATTTGATAGATGGGTGAATGGAAAGTTAAAGCAGCCTAAGGCATTTTTCTCACTGTAGAAGGAGGATAAAGAAAGACTTTGTAAGTGGATTCAGGGCCTAAAATTTTTAGATGGGTATGTGTCGAGCTTGAGAAGATGTGTCGACTTCAAAGAGAACAAACTGACGGATATGAAAAGCCACGATTGTCACTTATTCATAGAGAGGTTAATTCTGATTGCATTTTGGGAATTCTTACCTCATGTCATTTGGGATCCAATGACAGAGCTCAACATATTTGTCACGACCCGTACCCGATATAGGGGCACGTGTGCGTGGGTACGTCCAGCCTACGTCGCAGCATCGACGGTAGAACGCTGTCTAGGTCACAATACTAGCTTATCAATCTCACATGAATATCCAACTCCATAAGGAGACACATATATCATAATATAATATGGAAATACTCAATCACAGAAACTAAAGTACGATAAGATAGCGAAGAAAATAAACAAAATGCAACACAAGTCTAAAAAAAATAGTCTAACTCAAACAATAGCATCCAAGTCTCAAAGTATGCTGGAAACAAATCCGGTACCATAAACTACTGAAAGAAACTAACTGAAATAACTAGTGATCCCGGCTAGACCTCCGGAATCACACCTGAGTTAAAGGTCCAAGGCTGCAGCTACTCTCCCTGTGGTCCATAATATGTCGGACACCAGTCCTCTAAGTGGCAGTCTGGAAAAATATTTCCAGTCAGGATGGAGCAAAGTACAACCCAAATAACAGTCCCAATCAATTGACAAGGACTATAAAACAATAAATAGATGATGCTATATACTGAGAGAAGACAGTAAATAAATGCAATTGCAAAATAAAGAGAACAGGAAATATAGGCAATATGGTACAGTCAGTGCATATATGAAATGAAGAGAAAGAGCTACAATATTATATACGGGTGATGTAGTATATGAACTGAGATGAAGAACTTTAACTATTCTAATTGTTTGAAATCATAGTTTTAAAATATGATCGGCTTGGGAACTTGTACGATGGCTACATGGCCTGGCTAATCATACGTAAGGTGTATGATTAACACTAACAATATCTATATTTGTACGATAGGGATTTGATCACATCTCCCACTAGCAATTTCCCCGCCCCAACTAGTACTGTGGATCCAACCATGACACGTCACGATACACGATCAATATCCAATATATCATGTACAATATATAATATCAATGTCTAATATCAATATCGTGTACAATGTCAATACGATAACCAATGTAACATCTTATGACTAAAGATCCAATCTATATACTAGTCCGTGTAGCACAGTGTCAAGAATCAGATGTAATATTTCTAAATACTTGAATTATAGAAATTATCAAATAATAGAAATTATCAGAGAATGTACTCGCCTGGGGTCCTGAGCTGGCAATACCAATATTCTACTCCTGAAGTCTCGCAGAACAATCTAATGGTCCTATATACATATAATATAATATAATACAGCATCAGCCATTATACTAGCACATACACAACTATAATTATACTTAACTCAGGGCTACACTAGGGTGACACTGGTCAACTAGCAGGGTCGAATGTGTGTCTAACTGCACGGGTGTCAAGTCTGCAATTGTTGTACAAAATTAGACAGTCAAACACTAACACAGGTCTCGCCAGTACGTCAGTGTACATAAGCCAGTCAACTCACAAGTCTCAGGGTCACATGGTCAATGTAATTACGGAATATCCATAATTAACACTAGGGTCTCACAGTACATATATAATTATATATATGTATAGTCCTAACTAGCATTTAATTACCATAGAGTATATATATATATATATATATATATATATATATATATATATATATATATATATATATATATATATATATATATATACATAAAATCACGAGAGGACAGTTCGAACCTGTGCACGTGCACGAGATTGACGATAACGACGATGACGACGATGATGATAATGATTATGATGAAGGTGATGATGATGATGATGATGATGATGATAATGGTAATAGTGATGATGATGATGATGATGATGGTGATGATGATGATGTTGATGATGATGAAGGTGATGGTGATGATGTGCAGGGAGGGAAGTTCGGTCGGGGAAGATGACGGAGGACGGGGCTGACAGGGCGGTCAGGGAGGTGATTGGCAGCTGGGATGAGTAGAGGGGGCTCATGCGAGTTGCACGGCGGGGGTGAGGTCAAGGAAAGGGCAGTCGGGTGCTCGTCGAGGAAGGTAGAGAACAGGAAGGCTCAGGCGGGTGATCACCGGAAGAGGAAGGGCAGAGGAGGTCGACGAGGTAATTTAGAGGGTGTACAGACGGTCGTCGAGGAGTTCAGGCGGGTTACCGTATGGTCGAGACGAGTCTCAGGCGAAGGTCAGGAAGGAGGACGGCTGCTCGACGCTCAAGAAGGGGTGGTGGCTTTCGGTGGCGTTAATGGCGGTGGTGTTAGCCGCTGCTGTGGTCCGGCGAGGCAGGGCTCAGTCGAGGAGGGGACTGTGCTGCTCTATCGAGGAGAAGGAGGAGGGAGCAGGGAGGAGACGGTCGGGCTTCTATGGTTGAGTTGGCCGAAGGAAAGAGAGGTTGAAAAAGGAGAGGTGGTTTAGAGTTAGGTCTCAGTTTGGTTTGAGGAGGGATGATGTAAAATATAATAGAGGAGAAGAGTTTGTATGAGAGAGGAGAGGTTGATGGTGACACCCCAGGGATTAGTGCCGGATGTACACATTGGGATAGGGTTGGCATTGGGAAATGGGTGGTGAGGGATTTTATATGTAGAAAAAGGGGTGTGAGGAATGTGTGGTGAGGATGAGCTCCACATTCAAATGGATGGCTCAGATTCAATATGGAGGAAATTGTTCATCCAAAGGAGAGAAAGGGGTAGGGTTGAACAGGTCAAGAGGGAGAAGGTTTCTTCATTGGCTTGGACCAATGAGATGGTGACACATCATTGTACTTTTGTAATAAATTCCCCAACAATTAAAAAATTGCACAGAAAGTGAATTTTAGGATTTAAGGAGGGAAAATACCTTGTTTGGTGTGATGTAATGGTTAAAAATGATGTATGGTGTTTAGTATGAAGCTTGAGGGTGTGAATGGTGGTTTGGTTTGGTGTTGGGTCTAATTTTGGGTCAAGTTGGGTCCTTACATCAATTTAATTAAAATTAAAGTAAATGGTGTTATAAAATTAATTAGAAGTACATGGGATTAAAATTAGGTGGGACACAAGTGTCATGGACGTAGAAGACTCAGAATAGAATATTATCATAATTTGGGTTGCACAAAAAGATTCGAGATTGTGACTCCAATTTCGATTGGAACGCACAAGGATACAAAATTAGATTTATTTGGAATTAAGAATAAACGTCTGCGATGAATATTGTGCGACTCAAATGAAGCACAAGAGATCATATTTAGGAGTTACACAAATGTCAGAATGAAAGACGGACATGTCTAGGACAATGGTGTGAAATTTGTTGGAAGGCAAAAGTTAGGGTAGCGCTCCAAATATCGAAACAACGGTATGGCACAATAATTAAATAAAATTATGGTAATTAATTACAACCTCCATAATTAAATCCCAAAATTCTAATTAAAATCCATAATCCTATAATTCGGTCAGGGCTTCATCTAGAGGGCATCTAGGTCTAGTCTACTAACTCATACATTAAAGAACACTATATATATATATATATATATATATATATATATATATATATATATATATATATATATACATATCATGCAATTATTTAAATAAATACATACACAATACTTATAAATAATAAAAAGACAAAAATACCCCTAATTTAGGATATGGTAGTGACAAGTCTACCCTCCTAGAAAAAATTTTGTCCTCAAAATTTAAAATCCTCAACTGTTGTATTTATTTATTTTTCTTACCATCAAAATTTAAATTCATCAAACCACATAACCATGAAGTAAATCTATATTGTTATTTCACAATCTTCAAAATTCTATAAATATCACATTCTAAAAAATCTTCAAATTTGAAACTAAATTCTATTCTTATCACAATCTCCTCCAAAATATTGAGTTTAATAACTAAATACTCAAAAATTTGATATCCAATCCTCTAATTTAAATCCAATCAAAGCATATATATATATATATAATTTGAAATCTCATCCCAGAAATTTTAATTCATAAACTAATCCATTAGTGATCTTAATCCTCGATTTCTTTTTTCCACATAATACTCAAACAATGTAATATTTATGAAATATTCAAATACAACATTCAAAATATAAGTCTTAAATTTATATCTTGCAGTCAAATAAATATAATAATCTTCTTAAATTTATCCAAATTTAATGACAAATTCAATCATATCATAATCTTCCCAAAATTAATAATTTAACAAAATTGTCAATTCTGCCATATTAAATTCTCAAGTATTTATTTAAATTAATGTTTATTCTCAAAATTTAAGGCACATTATCTCTCTCTGTCCAGTCATAACCTATTCATTAATCTTCACTACGGTCAAACCCCCAACAATCAAGGTCTAAGAAAATCCTACCTACAGTCATACAACATGCAATCTAGAGAAAATATGCATGGTTATGGTCTATTTTGCCATGGTATTTCAGTCTCTGTCAGGGTGTACTACTAACTACATTCAAGCAAGAAAATTATTAATACAAGCTACGGTACTAAGAAATCAGTCAATCAATAAAATAGACGAAAAATAACAGAAGAAAAAGAACAAAACAGAACCTGCTAACACATCACCTGGACATCTTCATCCTCTAACATACACTTAACTTTGGCACATTCACTCACTAATTCCTATCCCTATACACTGATACCCACATCTACTAATCACTAGTCCATAAGATATCCATGGATACATTCTCATTGCACACACCTGTCTATTAATACAAAATCTGATACCAAGAATCCTCTAACACAACCATAGGTTTATAATGCATCCAAAGTTTGATACCTCTATCCCTTTAGGTATCACTGTTTCTACTACAAGCACACCCACTGCTGGCTCTCTTAACTACTGTAATTATTTATACTAGTTGTTCTTATCACTCAAGTGCACACCAAGTGCAACACAGCACACTAAGTACTTCTCCCTCTAATACAACTCTGGATGGACATCCAAATCAGTTTGCAGTGCCATCTCAGGCATGCTCAAGCCAACAGATCCTTACACATGTACTTCATCCACTCATATATTGTTATACATTTTTTACCTATCATAAAATTTTATCCTTAAAATAGAACCCTCAAAATTTAACTTCTCGAACAATTTAAAATAAAATGCATATACTTTCCTCAAAATTCAAATATTCAAATATTAAAATAAAATTTTAATCACTTCCAAAAAAATTTATAACTTTGACTATATTTATTGAATTGAATTTGAATCCTCAAAAATTTTAATAACATAAAATCTCAACTCCTCAAAATTCTCAAAACTTTAAATTTATTTCCAACCTTTAAATTATAAATTTAAATCCATATCTTGTAGTCCAATAGCTCTAATGTTGATCTTTCTCACTGTCCTCATCAACATATGTTATCAGATGATACCAAAATTTAGTCCATAAAATTTATCTCGATATGAAATCAAACTCAACGACACCAAAAATTAAATTCAACAACCGATCCACAAGAATTAAATTCAATAACAATAGGCGAGAACGGACGGAAACAAGGAAATGGATTTAAATTGGAAATTATAATAAGATTCTCAAGGGTCGTCCCAGGAATCTTTCAAGAATTTGTGATTGAGTATCCTCTCTCATCCTAGTATCATATGTCCTATACTCTATCGCAGGCACGCAGTAGTACAACTAAGACGTCGCACTACCACGATATCGCACTACTTGCAAAGCCTGACCTGCATGGGCCACCACTAAAAATGTGTCACGACTCACACCCGATATAGGGACACGAGTGCGTGGGTACGTCCAGCCTACGCCGCAGCATTGGCGGTAGAACGTTGTCTAGCTCACAATACTAGCTAATCAATCTCACACGAATATCCAACTCCATAAGGAGACACAGATATCATAATATAATATGGAAATACTCTATCACAGAAACTAAAGCACAATAAGATAGTGAAGAAAATAAACAAAATACAACATAAGTCTAAACAAAATAGTCTAACTCAAGCAATAACATCCAAGTATTAAAGTATGCAGGAAACAAATCCGGTACCATAAACTGCTGAAAGAAACTAACTAAAATAACTAGTGATCCCAGCTAGACCTCCCGAAATCACACCTGAGTTACAAGGTCCAAGGCTGCATCTACTCTCCCTGTGGTCCATAATATGTCGGACACCAGTCCTCTAAGTCGCAGTCTGGAAAAATATTTCCAGTCAGGATGGAGCGAAGTACAACCCAAATAACAATTTCAATTAATTGACAAGGACTATAAAATAATAAATAGATGATGCTATATACTGAGAGAAGACAATAAATAAATGCGATGACAAAATAAAAAGAACAGGCAATATAGGCAATATGGTACAGTCAGTGCATATATGAAATGAAGAGAAAGAGCTACAATATCATATATGGGTGATGTAGTATATGAACTGAGATGAAGAACTTTAACTATTCTAAGTGTTTGAAATCGTAGTTTCGAAATATGATCGGCTTGGGAACTTGTACGAATGCTACATGGCCTGGCTAATCATACGTGAGGTATATGATTAACACTAACAATATCTATACTTGTACGATAGGGATTTGATCACATCTCTCACTAACAATTTCCTCGCCCCCAACTAGTACTGTGGATCCAACCATGACACGTCACGATACACGATCAATGTCCAATATATCATGTACAATATCTAATATCAATATCGTGTATAATGTCAATACGATAACCAAATAATATCTCATGACTAAAGATCCAATCTATATGCTATTCTGTGTAGCACAGTGTTAAGAATCAGATGTAATATTTCTAAATATTTGAATTATAGAAATTATCAAATAACGAAAATTATCAGAGAATGTACTCGTCTGGGGTCCTGAGCTGGCAATACCAATGTCCTGCTCCTGAAGTATCGCAGAATAATCCAATGGTCATATATACATATAATATAATATAATATAGCATCAGCCATTATACTAGCACAAACACAACCATAATTATACTGAACTCAGGGCTACACTAGGGTGACACTGGTCAACTAACAGGGTCAAATGTGCGTCTAACTGCACGGGTGTCAAGTCTGCAATTGCTGTACAAAATCAGACAATCAAACACTAACACAGGTCTCGCCAGTACGTCAGTGTACATAAGGCAGTCAACTCACAAGTCTCAGGGTCACATGTCAATATAATTACGGAATATCCGTAATTAACACTAGGGTCTCACAGTACATATATAATTAAATATATATAGTCCTAACTAGCATTTAATTACCATAGAGTATATATATATATATATATATATATATATATATATATATATATATATATATACCAATTACACATGTATACATAAAATTATGAGAGGGCAGTTCGAACCTGTGCACGTGTACGAGATCGATGATGACGACGATGACGACAATGATGATGATGATGATGAAGGTGATGATGATGATGATAATGGTGATGGTGATGATGATGATGGTGATGAAGGTGATAATGATGGTGATGATGTACAGGGAGGGAAGTCTGGTCGAGGAAGATGACGGAGGATGGGGATGACAGGGCGGTCAGGGAGGTGATTGGCAGCGGGAATGAGTCGAGGGGGCTCAGGCGAGTTGCACGATGGGGGTGAGGTCGAGGGAAAGGCTGTAACACCCTAGTCCCAAATTATACATAGGACTAGGACACGTAAGCATGCCAGCCGCATGGATATGGCAACTCCAATATATGGAAACCAAAATCCACACGTACGCTGTAATTTGAATATCAATCCATAAGTGGTAAAAATATATGTCACAAGTCACAGGGTATAATCTAAATCTCATCCATGAGAATCAAATAATAATAAATAACCAGGATCTATGAACTAGATCTAGACACAAAGTATCTGAAGATAATAGCTTGATGGAAACAAATCAACTACCAACTAGAATATAAGGAAAAATACATTATAAGTACACCACAACCAACACGATATAAGAATACCAGCTATCAATCACGTCTCGAAGAGAAGACATCCACGAAACATATGTAACCATCCAAATCTGCGCTCCTGCAAATACTCAAGAACAGGTACACTTGGAAGGGGACAGGTCCTCAGAGGGATATAACAAGATACATAAAAGCATGCCAATAAAGTATTGCAATAAATATCTAATGGGTCGCCTAATCGTCTAAGTGAATGCAGTTAAGAAAAACTTTCCCCACAAGTGAGCTATCTGGCTGAAAACTAGGATTTGGCATGGTTCTCTTTTGGAGATCCAGGGGCCTACAAAGGCACGTCATATTTTGAACGGCGGAGGCCCGCCTGATAATAATATAATATATAGTGGTCATCACCCCCCGTATCTCCAGCGGAGAATCCGGGCGCATAATAGAAAAAGTGCAAAGGAGCTCAAATACGGTACTTGTTGTTCTCCTCACCCCATGCTCTAAGCCTGTCACATCCATGACACAATTTGGTTCATAGCCTATTCTTAGTACCCTAGTCCAATCCTGCGACCAAACAAGGACAAGGATGGGACCACCGTACTACAATAGGCTATGTTCCTAAACCTTTAATAACTGCTAAGTCTACTAGCATGCAAAGTTTCTAACAGAAGTTATTCCTAACGCACGGTCCACACGTACAGGAGGCCAAATCCTGCACGCAAGTCCGTGATCTACATGAGACTCACAACTCGTATAACAACTGTGTCATGGCCAATGAACCTAATGATGCTACATGATAATAGGGTAGTCTCATAAACAGGGTCAATACAAATCATAAATAAAAATATACCACGACGACACCATCGCGCGTATTTTATATAATAGTTAAATTATATGAACTAAAGACAGAAAATAAAGATGCATGCAACATATGAAATATGAATAACAATACAATAGCAAGGTATACTTGCCTGGCAAGAAAGCTGCGATTTACCAATAACCTGCTCCAGAAGTCGCGCAGAATAAATCCAACATCCTATGTACATATAATATAATGCAATAAAATCATTAGTCATTAAACTAGTACATACACAACAATATTTACACTGGACTCAGGGGGTACACTAGGGGTGGCACTAGTCATCTAACACGGTCAATTACGCATTGAGTTACGCAGGTGTCGCGTTCTTCAAGTACTGTACGAAATCAGTCAGTCAACTGACAGGTGTCTACGCCAGTACGTTAATGTATGCAAGGCGGACAATTCACAAGTTCCTAGGGTCAACATGGTCAAGTTAAGTATGGGACAGTCCACGGTGTCCTAGGGTCATACAGTCTAAATATATATAGTCATAATTATCACTTAGTATTTACTTACATATATATTCATATTTATATAATAATATAACCAGCAATTTATTTACATAATTATTGGAATATATATATATATATATATATATATATATATATATATATATATATATATATATATATTAAATATGTACATAAATATATATACCAATTAATAATATGTTAAAGATTAACTAAATATACATCTACTAAATATATGTATATATATACTGATTGAATAATGTTCGCGTACACGTACGTGTACGAACGCGAGTTGGGTTTACCGACTCAAGGTCTGCTATCTGCTAACTGTGGTACAGAAATACTAATGTCCTATTGGCGCACACACGAACATACATAAAAGGAGAAGACAGGCAGACTCATACCTCGGAGTACGTGTACGGGTACGACGGTGAGGTTGACGATGATGATGATGATGGTGACGATGGTGACAATGGTGAGGATGATAGGAATGATGATAATGTTGATGATCCTGATGATGGGGATGATGACGATGTCGGCGACGATGGCGATGGTGAAGACGAGGATAACGATGATGGCTACGATAATGGCGGTCAATGGTGAATGTGGATTTAGGTTAAGGTGGTGGCGATGATGCTATGGATGATGTTGATGATGAGTATTGATGTTGACGATGATGATGTGGGCTGATGATGGTGATGATATGACGGTGACGAGGAGGAGGATGAGGGCGATTAGGTTAAGGTATTGGTGACGATGATGGTGATTGGGATGATTCTAATGGTGATGACGAGGGTGAGTTATTGAAATAACGACGAAGAGATGACGACGATGCGATGATGATGATGGGGCAATTTCTGCTCCGGCCAGGGGTGTCCGGCGAGGAGGAGGCCGTGGGGAGAAGCTCAGGAAGAAGAAAGAGGTCGAGGGAGGAGCACGGGGTGGAGTTCCGGCCAGTGGGAGGAAGTTCAGCCAGCAGAAGGAGGACAGAGTGGAGACGGGGACGGCCGGGCTGAAGTAATGATGGTGATGTAGTGTTGGTGCTGTCGGCGGAGAAGGGGATGCTGTGGAGATGGTGGCGTGTGGTGGGGTTGCTGGTGTAGATGGTGATCGATGGCAGAGGGCTCGGGGTGTCGTTAACGGGATCCGACGGGTCGAGATGGCCGGAGGGAGAGGTGGAGATCAGGGGTCGGGAACAGTAGCGTTGGGTTCACCGGAGAGGACTGTGGTGCACAGTCGGGAAGGAGATAGGCAGGCGGAGGAGGGGACAACGCGGAGGAGGCCGACGGTGAGTGTTGTGTGCTCCGGTGATGGTGAGTCAGCGGCTCCGGTCGAGGGGGACCGAGGCGGGAAAGACGTCGTTGTGGTCGAGGGGTCGTGTGGAATCGCCTGGAGGTGCAGTCGGTCCGGCGAGGGAGATGGGGTTCCGTCGTCCAGGCGATGAGGAGAAGGAGATGGAGGAGGAAGGTGAAGGTGGAGGCTGGTGGTCGACCAGGCGGAGCTCCGGCGAGGTCGGCTTAGGGAGGATGAGGGTGAACAGGAGAAAAGGGGAGGGGTCGGCTGAAATAGTTTTCTAGGTTTTTAGGAAAATAAAATATAAAGAAAAGGGAAGGAAGAGGTGTTTATATACATGTAAAATTTTGGTTTGGGTTGACCTAGGAATTAGGGCTTGGTCAACATTCCTTGGGCTTGGGCCTTGGGCTCACATGGGGATGCTTGGAAGGGCTATACTTGCATGATTTAAAATGCAGGGATTGGATTAAAAATAAAAGGGCGATGTTGCGCGTTTGCACATCCAGAAAATTATGGGAAAATTCCTTTGAAGGGGAAAAATAAATTTCTTTATGAATTGTCCAATGGTGGGGACACCTCAATGCATTTTTGCATAAAAGTCCCCCAACAATTGGAGAATTGCACAAAGGCGAAAATTGGATTTTAATTAATTAAATCGAACGCGCACGATGTTCTAGAATTAATTAGGAGTATATGGGATTAAATTTAGGCGGGACACAAGTGCTAGAGGCGTAGGGCGTACAATATAGAATATTAATAAAATTTGGTTCGAACAAGACGGTCAATATTGTGTTTCTAATTTCGATTAGGACGCACAAGGGTACAAAATTGGAAATTATTTTGAATTAAAAAATAACGTCCGCGACGTTTATTGTGCGGCTAAAATATAGCACCAGAGAATAATATTATAAGTTGCACAAGGGTCAGAATAGTAGGCGGACATGTCTAGGATAAGGTTGTGAAGTTCGTAGATAGGCAATGGCTAGTGAGGTGCTCCAATTATCGAAGCAACGGTAAGGTGCGCTACGTGATAAAATAATTCACAGTTAAATCAAATGACGTGTTCTAAATCTAGTTGGTTCAAACTAGCCCTAGTTTTACTATCTAAGCAAAGTAGGCCTAATTTTGGGTGAGGGAGTTTACAAAGGTTGTCGGGTGCTCGTCGAGGAAGGAGGAGAACAGGAAGGCTCGGGTGGGTGATCACCGGAGGAGGAAGGGAAGAGGAGATCGACGGGGTCGTTTAGAGGGTGTACAGACGGTCATCGAGGAGTTCAGACGGGTTGCCGGATGGTCGAGACGAGTCTCAGGCGAAGGTCGGGAAGGAGGACGGCTGCTCGACGCTCGGGGAGGAGTGGTGGCTGTCGGTGGCGTTAATGGCGGTGGTGTTAGCCGCTTCTGCGGTACGGCGAGGCGGGGCTCAGTCGAGGAGGGGACTGTGCTGCTCTGTCGAGGAGGAGGAGGGATCAGGGAGAAGACGACCGGGCTCCGGCGGTCGAGTTCACCGGAGGAAGGAGAGGTTGAAGAAGGAGAGGTGGTTTAGAGTTAGGTCTCGGTTTGGTTTGAGGAGGGATGATGTAAAATATAATGGAGGAGGAGAGTTTGCATGAGGATGGAGAGTTTGATGGGGACACCCTAGGGATTAGGGCCGGCTGTACACCTTGGGATGGGGTTGGCAATGGGAAAGGGGTCTTGAGGGATTATATATATAGAAAAAGGGGTGTGAGGAATGTGTGGTGAGGATGAGATCCAAATTCAAATGGATGGCTCAGATTCAATATGGAGGAAATTGTTCATCCAAAGGAGAGAGAGGGGTGGGGTTGAACCGGTCAAGAGGGAGAGGGTTTCTTCATTAGCTTGGACCAATGAGATGGTGACACATCATTGCACTTTTACAATAAAGTCCCCAATAATTGGAAAATTTGCACAAAAAGTGGATTTTAGGATTTAATAAGGGAAAACACCATGTTTGGTGTGATGTAATGGTTAAAAATGATGTATGGTATTTAGTATGAAGCTTGAGGGTATGAATGGGGGTTTGGTTTGGTGTTGGGTCTAGTTTTGGGTCAAGTTGGGTCCTTACATCAATTTAATTAAAATTGATGTAAATGGTGTTATAAAATTAATTGGAAGTACACGGGATTAAAATTAGGTGGGACACAAGTGTCATGGACGTAGAAGACTCAGAATAGAATATTATCATAATTCGGGTTGCACAAAAAGGTTCGAGATTGTGTCTACAATTTCGATTGGAACGCACAAGGATACAAAGTTAGATTTATTTGGAATTAAGGATAAACGTTTGCGATGAATATTGTGCCACTAAAATGAAGCACAAGAGAGCATATTTATGAGTTATACAAATGTCAAAATAGAAGATGGGCATGTCTAGGACAAGGGTGTAAAATTTGTTGGAAGGCAAAAGCTAGGGTAGCGCTCCAAATATCGAAACAACGGTAAGGCACAATAATTAAATAAAATTACGGTAATTAATTACAACCTCCATAATTAAATCCCAAAATGCCAATTAAAATCCATGATCCTATAATTCGGTCAGGGCTTCATCTAGAGGGCATCTAGGTCTAGTCTACTAACCCATACATTAAAGAACACTATATAATATATATATACATATCATACAATTATTTAAATAAATACATACACAATACTTATAAATAATAAAAAGATAAAAATACCCCTAATTTTGGATGTGGTAGTGACAATATTCTTTAGAGATCTTTGTTCTACTAAGTTATTCGTCGATCGTCTAGAAAAGCAAGAGAAGAACGTTGCGATAACACTGTGCAAGCTCGATAAGGTGTTTCCTCTTGTATTCTTCGACTCCATAGAGCATTTGCCAATTTATCTTTCCTATGAGGCACGTGTTGGTGCGCCTGTCGGTTATCGATGGATATACCTGTTTGAGCCGCATCTGAACCACCTAAAAGGAAAGGTGAAAAATAAGACATGGGTTGAGGTTCTATTTGTGAAGCTTATGTGCTCGAGGAGATTACAAACTTATGCTCGGCATTTTTTAAACCTTATATTGCTACTAATCGAACAAGAGCTCCGTGAAATGACAACGGATATCAGGAATCTAATGATACAATACTGAAAGTATTCAATGCGTCCGAAAAGCCTTCGGGGAAATAAAGAAGAGATATTTGAATGACGACGAGCTAAGGGCTGCTCAGTTGTATATATTACTCAATTACGATAAGGATGAAGTGGAGAAGCTAGAGGGGTAAGAAATTAATACGTCCACGTTTACGTCATCTCAATATAATGGTATAAGCTCGGTAATGTTATGCTACTAATCGGCGGTTGCTTCATTATTTTTTAGCACATATAATGATGAGCTGAGGTCGGTTAGACCCTACATAACAAACGAAGAAGTAGAACAAAAAATGAGACGTTATTTTCTTTCTTGGTTGAGCGCATATGTAAGGAGCTCGGTAGTTACTTTTTGTATATGTACTTTACACAATAATTAACGTAACATTGAAATTAATTTCTTATCTTATGGTATTTAGGTCGATCGTCCAGACGTAACACTTGAGAATGAATCTATTAGAACTCTAACTAAGGGGCCAATTTATGCCATCAAAATTTGGCCAAGCTATTGTGTAAATGGGTTTAGGTCCAAGTCAACAACTGTCCCGATCAGAGACAACTTTCTAGATCTCGAGGACATGAAAAATAGTTGTTTGTGTATCAAATCTTTGAATTATAAAAATATCGACATAGGAAATAATTTCTATAGCATCTTATGGGAGATTATGGAGCTGATATATAATTATGGAACAGAGCCTGCTAAGATCGTGTTATTCAAGTGTGAATGGTTCGATCCGATTTGTCCTATCAAGTCTACGAACCATTTGTCCTATCATCGATATCAAGACTATGAACCATTTATCCTATCAAGTCAGGCTTAGCTCGTGTACTTTATAACTTATCCTAAACGGAGAACAACGAGGTCGGACTGATGAGCAGTATGCAAGAACAAAGCTAGAAATATCTTTGACGTTGAAGAAATAGCTTATCAGGAGGATGAGCTACCTCTTGAAACAAATATTCTATAGGTGGACTCAACAGAAGTTCCTAATTACACGGCTAATCGTGTTAAAGATGTAAAATTATCCAAAGAGAAAGACGAAGTAGATGAAAGTGAAGAAGGGGAGGACGGGGAGGACGAGGAAAACAAAGAAGATGAATTTTCAGAAGAGGATTGAAAATAAAATTAAATCCATTTAGTCTTGTGACATGTACTGTATTTTTCTGAATTAGACTTCTTGGATATTGTTTCCAAAACTCTAGACTTTTTGGTTATCTAGACTTTTTTTATGAAATTCAACGGAGGGTTGCTCCGCGAATATTTATACATTTTTTCTGGATTAGACATTTTTGTGTGCAATTCCATTATGACTGTGATATTTATTTTATTTTTCTTCTTCATTTAATTTTGTTTATATATATATATATATATATATATATATATATATATGCATATTTGTTTTATCATCATATGTTATTATCAGTTATGACAGGACGACACGGAGGGTTCGGACGTAGAGGAGCATCTAGAGGACACTGTACTTCGAGCGGCAACACTCCTTTGGTACCGGGTACTAGGGCCGGACCACTTGCATCTTCTCATGATAGTACTCCTGGGACGAGTAGTATTCCACTCTTCTGACCACTTGCATCTCCTCATGACTGTACTCCTAGGACGAGCAGTTCCAGGCCGGAGCCTACTACTCCTTCGTCTACCGTTCCTACTTCTGACGGTACCATGGAGACCAAGGAGGAGAAGGGCGAGGCCCAAGCTCCCGTAGTATCAGAGAGATCCTCCATGTGCACCTCCGAATGAGCATCGGATGGAGATTTGGGCTGACAGCACAAAGTAAGTTAATTAGTTAACATTTTCTTACGCATATATATATATATATATATATATATATATATATATATATATATATATATATATATATATATATATATATATATATATATATATATATATATATATATATATATATTTCCATGAATATAATTATCTCTGTATAGATATCGTTCGTTGAGGGTACAAAGACGCCTATGGCTCTTTCTGAGGTACAATTATGGTGACCCTTGGATCAACTACTCCGATGCTCCAGACGAGAGGAAGGCGTTCTGTTTTAAGCACTTCAAGGTAAAAATATATTTATTTTTTATATCGATCATCTAATTTATTTATATTACATAACTTACTATATTACTTCTTATCCGACACGTATTTCTACATACCACACCGGACCGAGGTGATCGAGGAGATGTTTTCTTTCGTCGTTGCCAAGCTAGTCCGGGATGCGATCAATGATCAGAGAGACCATGATCGTTTGGAAAAACTAATCCAAGGTTGGATCACGACTGAGCAGTGTAATCAGATGAGGGCTAGATTCGACGATCTCAGGTACAAGAAAAAGTCGAAGAAGGCGAAGGCGGCTAGGAAGAAGGCAGGAAAGTGGTATGGTGGATCGATTCCGATGACAAAATATTTTTGTCTCATGGTAAGTATTTTAATGTATATATATTATCTTAATCAAAGTAGGATAAAATGGTTAATTTTAGTAACAATATATCTATTTATAATTAACAGGTCTAGAGGGGTGAAGATGCTAACATGGTGACCGTCTTCCTCGTCACCCATCGAAAAGGCGGACAACTCATCGATGATAGGGCCACGCAGACTTACGTAAGTATTACTTTACTTTTTTTATTTTAATATGACTTAAAAAATATACAAATAAATATCCATGTATTTAGTAATAAGTTGCTTAGATAATAGGATTATTTATACTAATTATCTCTATATTTTCGGTTTATAACACCGGGTACCTCTTCTTTTGAAAAACTTATAAAATATGCAAATAAATATCCATTTAGTTAGTAACAAGTATATTTATCGAGCGATTCATTTTTTTCTAAAATGAGTATCTAGAGCTCAGTGAGCAGTCGATGCAATATGCTGCGTCTGCACCTCCCGAGGGAGAGGCCGATACTTTCTCGCAGCCATCGGTCCAACCAGTTCCGTCGGCTGATGAGCTATTGAAGACCGTCGCTGGTGGTCTTAAGAGGGGTACATACTACGGTATAGAATCCTACAATGCCTATGTTGTGACGCAGGGCTCTAGGACCCCCTCTGCCCCTGCACATACCCCACAGCCTTCCCAGGAGTCGATGCAAGTCCCGCAGAAGAGAGATGACCCTCAGATTACGTCTCTGCATGAAGAGATGATGAGACTGATTTTGCAGCAGTCCCAGTCTCAGGACTATGACTGAGGCGACACAGCGGGACATTACGGATCTGGCATCATCGACACATTATTTTGTCACTCGGATTATAGGTATCATGGATTCATACAATGATCGCCTATCAGCATTGGAGCAGATACGTCCTCCTGGTTCGTCGGCATCAATATCGACTCCACCGACGATACTGTCTCCTAGTTCGACATTGGTGGCACTTTCACAGGGCCAGTTGGACTATATCGTATTCCAGTTGCGCGGCGGTGTTCCTCCTCCTCCTGATCAGCATTAGTCCTAGGTTGGGCAGATAGTTATGAGTTTGTGTGAATTTGGCCCTTTTTTTAGAATTTGTGTGACATTTGCCCTTTTTTGGTCTGTTGTATATATTCTTTTTATGACATGAGGATATTTATTTTAGACTTTTATGTATGTATGAATTTGTATGACATTGGCCAACAATGACAGTATATTTGAATTTATCGGTGTTTAATAATTTGCTTATTTGTGACAATCTATTTTTATAAAATATAAATATATTTGTATAAATTGCAGGCTGAATATTGTTATATAAATTATTATGTAACAATCTACATTTTTTTAAAAATTTACAGCAATTTAGCGATGTTTACTGACGTCTAGCGACGTTTACAGACGTACAAATACGTCGCAGAGAGGCATCAAAACATCGCTATCCCTGTACCGAGGTATCGCAAATATGTCGCTAAAAGTCGCTAATTTGCTGACTTGGCAATCTTTGTCATATCATCAAGACGTAACTAAAATACGTTGCTAAACGTCACTACATTCAAAACATATTAGCTACGCACATGCATTGCTAAACGTGGCTAACGGAAGAATGTCAGCGACGTTTAGTGACACAGTAAACGTCACTAAGTATAGAAATATCAGTGACGTTTTACGACTAAATTTGTGTCACTTATATACCGACGTTGCGCCGCACAACATCGCTAATTGGTGAAAATTTTGTAACGTTCATACGTCACTAAGATAAGTCACTAGTTGCGACGTATAGCGACGTATTTTTCGTTAGCGACTAGCTAGACCGCGATAATTATAAAACATCGCTAAAACATCGCTATTTTATTTCAACGTTGTAATTTTACAATTTAGCGACGTTTTGTATCGTCGCTAATCCCGTAATTTTTAGTACTGTGATATCTCCAATCTGAAGTTGTTTATCACCTTTTGCTCTACTTTTCACTCTGGTAGAATATGCGAACTGCTAATTACAATGCTTCTATTCCATATAATTTTGTCTGTACATATAATTGCTTCTTTATGTTTTATTTTATGATGCAGAATAATCCACGTCCACTAAGTAATGGATTATTACTTGGTTGATAGTAAGTGGATGTACAAACAACAACAGGAGAACATGGTTGGTATGAATGACGAATTTAAGGCAAACATTAAAGTATTTCTAAAGTATGCCATGAGCAAACCCGTTTGCATGGATATCAAGTGTCCATGTTCTCGTTGTCGGAATAGACGTTACGAAGTAGTAACGACTGTGAGGGAGCATATGATCCTTAGGGTTTTTGTACGTAATTACGACATGTGGGCATCGCAAGGTAAACTTTATGCGGAAAGACAGTCTGCTTTTTTTGTAGATGTTGCCACAAATGTTGCTACAGATGTTTCCATGGATGACGATGTAGACTATATTGAATAGGAAAACCATAACTTGGCACGTAATATGAGGATTATTATGGTAGGGCCTAATTTTAATCCGGAGGAACCGAATCCTGATGTAAATGAGTTCTATGATATGTTTAAGGATGCAAATACTCCTATATACCCTGGTTGTGAGACTCATTAGGTATTATCGGTAGTTATACTGATATTGAACATAAAGTCTAATTTTAACTTGCCGTAAGATTGCTATGATCGAATCGTATAATTGGTCAAAGAGATATTGTCGAAGGATCTAAAGAGCTTCCTGAAAACTTTTACAAATTGAAGATGATGGTCTGATGGCTCGGACTAGGATAAGAAAAGATAGATTATTGTCGTATTGGATGCATCTTTATTATAAGGAGAATAAGGACAAAGAAAGATGCATTTTTTTCCATACAAATATTCGTTACAAACCAGCTCGGAAAAAGGGAAAGACATCTAAAGCAAAAAAAAAATGTTCGTACAAGTACATACAGTACTTGTTGATCATAAAGCGGTTGTAGAGGATATATGTCTGTGAATACAGTAGAACATATGATATGGCATCAGGAGGAACGTAAAAAGGATGATGGAGAATTTTCTCACCCTTCCTATGGAGAGGTGTGGAAGCATTTTGACCTACGTCATTCGCTATTTTGCCGCAGAGCCGATGACGATGACGATGACGATGCCAATGATGATGATAAGGATGAGGATGGAGTAGATGATGATCAAGATGATTAATAGGGTACCTATGTTGTTTGAGAATGCACCTGGAGATAGAGTTTAATTTTGTGGCACTTTTTGGATACATGTTATGTTTGATGATTAGTCCATGATACATGCTATGTTTGATGATTAAATTTTCTTAGTCCATGATACATGACATGTTTAATGATTAAATTTGCTGCTCAATTTTCATAGCCATTTTGGATATACTTTTATTTCTTAGATATTTATTATTTATACAATTTTCTTGTTCTATTTCTTAGATACATACTAGTTTTGTAGTTATATTTCTTAGATACATATTGTTTTGGTAGTTTTATTTCTTAGATGTCTATTACTTTTATATATGTAAATATCATAGATGGCTGTGGTCGTGTTCGTGGTCGAGGTGGTCATGGTCGTGGTTATAGTATTGGTTATCTTATAATACCCGAGGATGGATTATCCCCTCGATCATGAGACCCCTCCAGCCCCTCGTCGGTCGCAGGCACCTCTACTCTTCCATCGGCTATAGGCACCACCACTTCGCCATCTGTTTCATACCTTACCATTTCAGCATCGACAATTATACCCCCGCCATCATCAGATGCAGATCCTGCAACCCCATCGTCTGTTCGTCCACCAGATACTCTTGTAGCTATACGATGGGTCCCAGAATATACAAACTTAGAGTATGATTCTAGTGGTCGGTACATCTCCCGACCAGGTGGTCCTCCGGCACCACCAGAGAGGCCGAAGGAGTAGTTCAGACAGGAGATTTAGCCCTTAACGGACGAGCTTAAATAATTATGGTTTAAAATTTAATGTTATTTCGTATGTTTTATTTATTTATTCAACTAAATAAATAGTTTTTATTTATAATTTTCTAATTTTTTTCCTTCTACTGCTACCCCAATACTTGGGGAACTCATTAGGGGGAACTTCTTTGACGCCTTAACTACAACTAGGTGCCACATGATAAGATATATATGGGTTGAACAGATGAAGGTATATTTAAAATTTTATATTATTTTATTATTAATTGTTTGTTTATCTATTCATATTAATTATTATTTGAATTTGTAAAAGTAAAAAAAAATACTGGTGGCCCGAGAATCGCGATGCGGCGATGTGGAAGATATATTGAGGTGCTTGTAGCAAGAAGATACGGGATGCAAATGATGATTTGCAAAGAAGGATGGTTGTTGGGGAAGAAACCATGGATTCGGGACAATTTTGGGACCAGATGGAGAAGCAACTTGAGACTCCTAAGTTCAAGAAGAAGTCCAAGAAAGCGAAGAAGGCGTGATCTCGTACCGGTCTGCATACGGTGGATCGATCCTCATCGTTATACACCATCGACACTTGGTAAGATAATTCGAAGTATTTGAATACTTTATTATATAATTTAATAAAATTAATCATAAAACTAATATGTTTCGTTAATAATTCATACATAGGCAGATAATGTTACGTAAGAGGAGGGTGATCCCTCAAGTATCGGCTTCGCCGATGTTTTTGAGTACATGCATAAGAGAAGAAAGGACGAAACCTACGTGGCCGAGAAGACCAACAAGACTGTTGTAAAGATTAAAATTTATATTATAAGTTAGAATAACATTAAATATTAATATAATTTATATTATAAGTTAGAATCAGATTAAATATTAGAATTTATATTATAAGTTAGAATATCTGAAACAACGTAGATTAGTTGTAACACTTTAGGATATTAAGCATGTGTCGTTGTTGCGTTCTAGTCTCTACAAACTGAGGCAGCCACCCTAACCACTCAGGATTGTGTGGTCGAGAGTATCACTGAGTCCTCACCCGCAACCATGTCATCTCCCATGCCCGCTTCCAACAACGACCTTTTTATAAAGGCCGGTGGTGGGAGAGGGAAGGATGAACTCATCTACGACACTAGCTCCTTGGTGCCGCAGATGTCGGTTGTCTCGAGACCTCTACTACCGGCGCCTTCTTCTTATACTCCTTCTCCGGACGCCACCGAGAAGATAAATCAGCTTGTTATGGTGATGACCACATTGTCGGCCAATGTAGCTATGATACAGGAGTCTATTAGCACCATGCAGGCTACCACTAGGGTCCAGATGACTGATGGTCCTTCCGATGCCTATGTTCCTCCCGTTGTTGTCCCAGATAGTCGTGGCGCCATGACATCTTCTCCTTTCGGTGCCTCTGCTCCTTCCGCTGCTACCTTTGCCCATATCATATCTCCTGTCGCATTGGAGAGGATCTTGAGTTTACTTCTGTCGGAGGCGTTCAGTTCACTATCATCTGATATAGTGAATTCACTTCATCTAGGAGCCTTTGAGCATTTGCGGGATTAAGGACTACCGCCAAATAGATAAAAAAATTATTTGAGATTTAGGTTATTATTGTGATGTATTATGTACTCCCAGTGTACTTATTATGGATGATGGATGTATGGAAACATGTATTCTATTGTTGTTATGTAAATTTGGACGTAGATTTGATATTTATATTGTTGTAGTTTTTATTTTGTCTTATGTGTTGTTCTAGCGTGCGTTTTGTGCCATTGAAGGTTCAATTGGATCAAAATTCTACGTCGGGTTGCGTTTGTTGGTTGATATACTGTGATTACTACATTTTAAATTATTATTTTCAGATCTATGCAGCTTAGCGGCGGCTACGCGTTGGCTTGGCCAGTGAAACCTTGGCAACGTAATAAGTCGTCGCTATATGAGAATTCTCAGCTGAACGATGCCTTCGTGACTTCGACTATCGACAGATATACGACTAATTTGGCTAGACACTAAGTGATTATCAGAACCTAGTTTCGGTATCATAAACCTTTGTCCGTCGCATATCCACATCATCATGTTGACGCCTGAGCGACTGATGCGCGATAAAATTGGTCGCCGTTAGTACATCGCTATGTAGGTATCAGACAATAATTTTAGTATCGGAAACAAAATATTTGTCGCCGAGATGTCGCCATAAAGACGTCGTATTTTCTACTTGTGTATCGCTAATCTATCGTTAAAAATATGGATGAGCAGTCGCTACGCCGTCGCCAAACCGACGTCATCGTTATCCGTCGTTGGTTTGATAAGAAGCCATCACTAACTGTCTGTCGTTGGTTTGACAAGAAACCATTGCTAAACTGTCCGTCGTCATGCCATTATAAAGTCGTCGAAGTTTCGACTACACTATGATGGAACAATTTAGCGACGGACTGTTTACCGACGCCCATAAATTTTCCTACTTCAGCTGCCAAGTCGTCGCTATTTTTGAATAACGTTAATTTGGCGACGGATTCGGCCGTCGCTAAACCCCTGTAACTTTGTAGTGAATAACGTCGCTAACGTGTATCTAAACATCGTCAAGAATCACAAAATTTAGATATTAACAATCATAATTTGCATACAAATATGTTGCTAAACATTGCCAATTACACGACACGTAAACAATAAATGTTACTAATATGTCGTTGATATGTTGCTATTTTTTTGCAACATCATTTTTTTCGAAGTTAACAAACATCGTTGCTTCGTCGCGTAAATGTCGCTACGTGGTGACGTAAATGGCAACAGACACGTCGCTACGTCGTTGTAGCGACATCTCTATAAAGTTTGGCTAGTATGTGACTAGTTGTTTGTCGATGAAAGAAAACGTTACCAAGTATGTCACAAGGTATATTTAGCGACAATTTTCGTTTGTCTGACAACGTTTATGTACGTCACTATTATTTGAGCACCAGTCTTTGTTGAGACTACACATTGTCTTCCATGTACGAACTCCAAACTTCCCAAAATCCTAAATCATGACTGGATTCCCAACACTCGTTTAAAAAGAGAAGGAACATGCTTAAAAATTCTAATTTTTGAGTTTCTGCCAAATTGTACCATATGTACATTATATTATGAATCAAACTAGTAGGCATGAGGAGCATGCTATATCTAATTAAATTGCCATTGCATGCTCATTTTGAGTGTGTGTGTGTAACAATCGGTTCAACTATTAGACAGGAAGCTTGTTAAACACGAAAACAATGTGAGAAATAGTTCATGGCATGGAAAAAGCCAGTATGTGAATACATGGATGCATGTACTTCTTACACAGTGTACTAACCATGCAGTACTCTTAACCTTGTTGTGGTCCGTCATCGTATCATGCATGAACATGCATGTGGTAATAAATAATGTGTCCCCACTTAACCATGTTAACATCTCCCTGACAAAAAGGAGTCGTCTAAAAGTTTGATGTACATGAAAATAGTAGTGTAGATGTTACAGAAAGAAGATGAAAAATTGGTGGGATGAAATGACTGATACTAGTATAGTTGGTGACAGAGGAAAGGAAGCTCGCAAAGTGTGCGAGGGAGAGAAAGTTGAGGGGGGTGGTTGATGAATATAAGTGCACTTTGTCATCTTATATGCAGATGCATCATCTTTATAGCTGTAGATAGATACTGTTTGTTTTGCTACTATCTATAGCATCACATATATAACTTGTACATATTGAAAACAAACTACTCTTAGGAATTCAAACTTTGTCATTTGTATGCTCAAGTGACAATCCCTATTTTGAGTAAGATGGTACACTGTTAGTCCTACCTAAAATGATAAAAGTTTTCGTTCTGGTTCAACTAACATTGTAATTCATTCACGGAAGGTGTGCAGCTCTTCTCATTTTGCCACACTAAATTACTTACTTGCAAGAGAAATTTGGTCAGTTCTTGGTTGGTAAGACATCACCACACAGCAACCAACCACTAGTACTGTTTGATGAGAACAAGTTATAATTGTCCCCTTCATGTCTAATTTTTCACCAAAAAACTAGTTAAAATCTTTGAATGGTAAGTGCATTATTACAGGTTCATTGGGAAAGTTATAAATCAGACAAAGTTGAGGATATTAATTACGAATTGTTCTAGAAAAAGAAAGGAAAAATACAAGCTTTTAGGTTTACATTGAGGAAACTTTAGTTTTGGGCTTCCTCCCATCCCAACCGCTAAAAGGAAATATAGGAAAGAAGTCCTAATTATAAAAGTTCAGATAACATGATAAAAGGCAATAAGGGCACAGCATGAACTTCTCCATCATGACATCTAGCTTTGTCTGCTGAAGCTTGTTTATTCCATGAACATCTAAAGTCATGGTCGACTGTGTATGTTAGTATCTGAAGTATATATATCCTTCATTACTAGGGAGACTCCTCTCCAAAAGTCCATCCTAAAACACCAAAAACATTAAAGAAAAATATCATAGACATGCGATGGGATACACTCCTTAGCCTGCCCCGAGTAAGCCGCCCACTCGTTAGATAGGATAGCTGTAAAGGGGCCTATATAATGCCGGTACGGTGACTTTTTCTTACATCCTTTGTGTTTTATGTCTGCTGAAAAATCTTTATCCCACATCGGTTGGGAAATCTCATTTAGAGTGCATATATGACTTCCTCCTCTTTTATTCTTATAGGTTATTGTCGGCTAGTCACATGGTTGGACCGCTCCATGCGGCAGAACAGAAATGGTGTTTTTTGGGTTGAGAGACCTAAATTTTCTCTCTCTTCATTTTGGTCATCGTTTTCAGTCATTAAGATTTTGTACGTTACTTATTTTTTTGGCAACGGAAATAATAATAAATTTCAACGCCTAAATATTAGACAGTCGTGCGGCTTGATCATTTTCATTAATTCCTTTTTATTTCTGGGGGGTATGAGCTACTCTATATATTCTCCAAATTTCATTTGTTGGGTACAAGTAAAATCAACATCGAGATATCAGAGAACTTTATTTTTCTTTTTTTACAAATTCTGTCTTAGTCTTCGACATCGTATAATAAAGAAATGTTCATATTTTTTTATCACAATATGAAGATCCAATAAGCTCACAGTATCACAAGATAAAGATCCAACATCGTGTGTATATATATACTAGTAAATGAACGTGCAACTATTTTTAATTTTTTTTTAAAAAATTGTTATATATATATATATATATATATATATATATATATATATATATATATATATATATATATATATATATAACATAATTTTTTCAAATATTGTTGAAATATTTTAAATATTTGTAAATTTAGATTTGTTATATATATATATATATATATATATATATATATATTGAAAAATTAGATTTATAAAATTCATTGATATTATTAAAAAATTTAATAGATATTAAAATTATATTAAAATAGTTTAAATTTGATTTGATTATATTTAAATTAAAATTTGTTATATAACTCCTGGAAACTTCAAAACACTTCTTCGAGGCACGATCAGAGCGCGTCGATTTGTGGACTGGATTAGGAAGTAGCTTTAGCTCCTCGTAGTGTCTCCTTGGTGCGGGGAAGCTGTTTCAACGAGGGTCAATACATCAAAATGCACTGGTGAAGGCGAGCTAACCCAACTATACCAAATCACAAGTTGTTTATATGAAGCATGCAAGTTATTTTGTGGTCTTTCTATCTTGCCTTAGTTCATTTTACAAGCAAGTATTAGATATAAAAATCTACCGAAAAAATATGCCACTGTTCGGTGACTTTTACCTGCCCGTCTGAACCATCTGCACAATACTTACCATGTCCTTCCCTGCCACGAAGACACAAGTTAGTTTGCACAGGTTTAAATACACGAGGAGGTCACTGGCATGATGCCATAAAGAACGATTTATTATCACGGGACGAAAATGGCATGCAACGCAGGTGGCGAGCCCCGCTACGTGCCATTTCTCCCTCCAACATACGACTATTCAGAACGTTCCGTCTGGATCAGATCGGTCCCAGTGCCCCGGCGACCGTCCGCAGGAACCATAATCTTGTGCACAAGTTGTCCGTGACCAAACGGCGTCTATATTAAGTTATCAATTTATGCAGTCTAAGACAATACGAGCATGAGACAAGTGAAAAGACATGATCTTGTTTGGCATAGCACTACCAGAAAAAGTCAAATTAGCGATGTCTAAAAACGTCGCTAAATAACCAAATATCGTCGCTAATTTGGTTTAGCGACGTAATTAGCGACGTTTTAAAGTTGTCGAAAAAAATAAAGTCGCAAAAAAAAAATGTCGCTATACCGACGTTTTTTAGCGACTTTAATGTGTCGCAAAATTTAGCGACGTTTAGCAACGCCGAGTCACTAAATAGCGACGTTTATTAAAGTCGCTAAACGTCGCTGATTAGCGACTTATATAGCGACGTTACACCGACGTCTTTAATGACCTGGCTATACTGCCATGTCAGCAATTTACGACGTATAACAACGTTTTTAGCGACGTCATTAGCGACGTATTTAGCGACGTAAGTGAACGTCGCTAAACGTCGCTAAACGTCGCTAAAAACGTCGCTAATTTTCAAAAATAAAAATAAAAAAAATTGCATTTCTGGGTTTACCAGCCCCCTTGGGTTCATTATCAGGTATATGATGGTAGTAGAAATAATTGAATAAAGAACACAGTAGTAGCACCAAGGGAAAAAATTCTAGTACACTGGGTAAATACAGGCCAAGTATCAGTCATCAGTTGTAAACCAAAATATGAATAATATAATAAAATTTGAAGAAAAGAAAGCATCCAGCAAATCTTATCGTAAACGTAAAGAATATGGCAAATTTATATCCATACAATCGCATCCTAAATAATAAAAAAATATAAATATCCAGTAACTAACTATACTACTGCGGATCTACAGGAGGCTGACCACCGGCACGCTTGAAGGATAAGAACTCCTTATACTCGTCCCGTGGAATCGACACCGATGTCGATGGAGAATGCAGTGACGTCGGTGGAGTCTGTGTCGATGTAGGCGCACCAGGAGGTCGTGCCCGCTCCAAGTCTGCGAGTCACTGGTTGTAAGAATCCACGGTAGATAACAGCCTCGTACTGCTATGAACCATTGAATCCTGCATCATCGTCAGCTTCTCGGCCATCGATAGCTGTGACGCCTGCAGCTCCATGATGTTGTGGTCATTTGAGGCTCTAATATCATTTGTCAAATTCCGTAGCTCCGTCATGCTGTGGTCGAGCATATCCAATCGTGCGATGAGCATCGGATCGTCCGCCTGCGGTTGGAACCGGGGTTGCTCCTCCATACTTCGCAGCAACTCGTCACGGAGAGACGCAATCTGACGGTTAACGGCCTCCTGGACAGCCTCCTGGACTCTGGCCGACGACTGCGAGGGCTGCGACTGCGAGGGGTGTGTGGAATACGCAGCTGTCGAGGAGGCCCTAGATGACTGCGTCACAACCAGGGCGCCAAAGGAACCCGTACCGTAGTACGTACCCCTCTGGAGACCACCAGCTGCGGTCACCCATAGGTCGTCCGCCGACGGAGATGGAGCGGGCTGCGACGAAGTTCCAGCCTCTCCAGGTGTAGGTGCACTAGCAGTCGCCCGCTCACACAGCCTAAGATAATTGGCCTAGAAAGGTTTGGAAACTCGATAATTGCCTAAGTTATATTAAAATTAACACAAAGTAAAGTAATACTTACATAGGTCTGTGAGGCCCTCTCATCAATGAGATTTCCGTCCTTGCGATGGGTGGCCAAGAAGACGGTCACCATGTTTGCATCCTCACCCCTCTGTACCTGTTAAAAATATATTATTTATTACTAAACTTAAATATTTTTTTTTCAAGTACCATTTTATGGTACTTATATTAAAATAATATATTTTAAAAGAAAAAATATACCAAACGACGGAAATGTTCCGTCATCAGAATCGAATCACCACACCACTTGGCAGCATTCTGCCTAGCCGCTTTGGCCTTCTTAGACCTTTCCTTGTAGCTCGGATCGTCGAATCTAGCCCTCATCGCAGTCCACTGCTCAGGCATGATCCAACCTTGGATCGGTTTTCCAACACGATCACGAGCCTTCTGGTCATCTAGAGCATCTCGGATAAGCTTGGCGGCAACGGTAGGAAAGAGCCGCTCGATCAACTCGGCCCGGTACGGAGGATAAAAATACGTTTGCTACAATAAATAATTTAGTAAGTTAGCATCACGAATAAGTTATATAATATGCATAAATTAGAAGATTTATTTAATATACTTTTACCTGGAAGTGCGCAAACCAGAACGCCTTCCTCTCCTCCGGAGCCTCAGAGTAGTTGATCCAAGGGCCACCATAGTTGTTCCTCAGAAATTGGCCCAGGCGTCTCTGAACCGACGATGGACGATATCTATACAGAGATAATAGTTTAGATTACTGAAAAAGTCGATATACGATGAATAAAGAGAAACACAATTATATACTAAACCATCTAATTGACTTACTTTGTACCGTCGGCCCAAATCTATGTCCTCGTCTCCTCCGGAGGTGCGCATGGAGGATCTTGCTGATGCTGGGACAACGTGGGCACGACCTCCTCGACATGCTCACTTTTATCTACTTCGTCGTCCTCTTCGGATAATTCTACATTTTCTACATTATTACTCGTGTAATGAGTAACTTCCGTTGAGTCCACATCTACAATATTTGTTACAAGAGGTTGATCGTCCTCCTGATAAGCTATTTCATCAATGTCAAAGGTATTTCTAGCTTTAGTCTTGCATACTGCCCACCAATCCGACCTCGCTGTCTCCCGTCTAGGATAAGTTGTGAAGTACACGAGCTGAGCCTGACTTGATAGGACAAATGGTTCGTAGCCTTGATATCTACGCTTGTAGTTTATATCCACAAGGCCATGCTTGTCAATTTTCCAACCTTGATCTTGAATCGGATCGAACCATTCACACCTGAATAGCACGATATTACCAGGTTCTGTGCCATAATTATATGTCAACTCCACAATCTCTCGTAAGATGCCAAAAAAATCATTCCCCGGATTGACGTCTTTGTAGTTCGAAGATTTGATACACAAACAACTGTTTTTCGTGGAATCAAGATCCAGAAAGCTGTCTCTGATAGGAGCATTTGTTGACTTGAACCTGAACCCATTCACACAGAAACTTGGCCATATTTTTACGGCAGTAATTGGTCCCTTGTCTAGAGTTCTAATAGATTCAGTCTCGGGTGATATTAGACGATCGACCTAAATACCAAAGTAGCGATAGTAAGTTATTTGTTTTGCAAGTGCAGAAATAAAAAGTAATTACCAAGCATCTTACATATGCGCTCAACCAAGAAGAAAAATGGCATCTCATATCTTGTTCTACTTCTTCGTCTGTTTTGTAGGGTCTAACCGACCTCAACTCATCATTATATGTGCTGAAAAACAATGAAGCAACTGCTGATTAGTAGCATAATAGTATCTTATACTATTACATTGAGATGATGTAAACGTGGACGTATTAATTACTTACCCCTCTAGCTTCTCCACTTCATTCTCGTCGCAATTGAGTAATATATACAATTGAGCAGCCCTTAGCTCATCGTCATTCAAAAATCTCTTCTTCATTTTTCCCGAAGACTTTCTGGACGCATTGAATACTTTGAGTATTACATCATTAGATTCCTGATATGCGTCGTCGTTTCTCGGAGCTTTCGTCCTATTAGTAGCAACATGCGGTTTGAAATACGTCGAGCAAAAGTTTGTAATCTCCTCGAGAACATAAGCTTCACAAATAGAGCCTTCAACCCGTGCCTTATTTTTTACCTTTCTCTTTAGGTGATTCAGATGCCGCTCGAAGGGGTACATCCACCGATAACCGACATGACCACCAACACGTGCCTCATAGGAAAGATGAATTGGCAAATGCTCCATAGAGTCAAAGAATCCAGGAGGAAACACCTTCTCGAGCTTACATAGTATTACCGCAATGTCCCTCTCTTACTTTTCTAGACGATCGACGAGCAACTTAGTACAACAAAGATCTCTGAAGAATATGCTAAGCTCTGTCAATGGGTCCCAAACGACCGGCGGTAAGAATTCCCGAAATGCAATCAGAATTAACCTCTCCATGAATACGAGACAATCGTGGCTCTTCATACCCACCAGTTTGTTCTCCTTGAGGTCGACGCATCTTCTCAAGTTCGACACGTACCCGTCTGGAAACTTTAGATCCTGAATCCACCTACAAAGTCTACCTTTATCCTCTTTATCCAGTGAGAAAACTGACTTAGGTTGCTTTAACTTTCCATTCCCCTCCTCTATCAAATGCAATGCAAGACGTCTACATATTTCTTCTAAGTCCAACCTGGCCTTCGGATTATCTTTTGTCTTCCCCTTTACCTCCATTACAGTATTAATTATGTTATCAAACACATTCTTCTCGATATGCATGACATCAAGATTATGTCTTATCAGATTGGTGCTCCAATATGGCAGATCCTAGAATATACTCCTCTTCGTCCAGTTATGGGTGCGACCAAATCCGTCACACTTGTACCCCTTAGCAGGCTCTTCGATAGCACTTGGTAAATCTTTTACGTCTTTCCATATCGTGCATCCGGGCCACCTTGGCGGTGGATTGGTCTTCTCCACAACTCCCGCCCGAAAAGCATTCCGGTTCCTCCGGTACGGATGATTCTTCGGCAAAAATTGTCGATGACAATCGAAGAAGCACGGTTTGCCTCCGTGTTTCAAACGAAAAGCCTGAGTACGGTCCATGTAATACGGACATGAGAGACGACCATGGGTGCTCCATCCCGATAATATTCCATAGGCCAGAAAGTCGTTGATGGTCCACATAAGTGCTGCCCTCATCTGAAAATTCTGCTTTCTAGAAACATCGTACGTGTTGGCACCTACTTCCCACAGTTGATTCAACTCATCTATCAAAGGCTGTAAATACACATCGATGTTCCTCTTCGGATTGTTCGGACCCGGGATAATAACGGTTAGGAACATATACGGAGTCTTCATGCACATCCAAGGCGGTAGATTATACGGACTGACGATCACAGGCCAACACGAATACTGGGAGCCCGAAAGTCCGAATGGGGTAAAACCGTCAGAGGAGAGCCCCAATCTGACATTACGCGCTTCCTCGGCAAAATGTGGATACTCTCGATCAAAGTGCTTCCATGCTTCTCCATCGGATGGATAATCCAATACTCCTTCGATCTATTTTCGCCTGTGCCAACTCATGTTTTCTGCAGTCTCCTTAACCATAAACAACCGCTGCAACCGCGGCGTCAAAGGCAAGTAGTGCATCGAATCGGTAGGCTTCCTTGCACCGACAGACTTTCCTCTAACAGTGGCCTTGTAGCGATCAGCACCACAGAATCTACACGCATCTTCATCCTTGTCGTCTTTGTAGTATAACATGCACCCATTGCGACATGTATCAATTTTTTCGTATCCCATCCAAAGCGATCTCACCATCCTCTTAGATCGATAGAAGTCTTTAGGCAACTTTGCACCCTCGGGCAAGATCTCTATAATCAAATCGAGCAGTCGATTATAGCATTCTTGCGACATGTTAAAATCGAACTTGATGCTCAATAATCTTGTAACCACCTCCAACGGTGAATGATCCTCACAACCAGGATATAGTGGAGTCATTGCATTTTCCAGCAATTCCATAAACTTTGCAGCATCGGCATTCGGTGCCTCCTCAGCTGCATCATAATTGTCCGGATTGAAACTAGGTCCCGCCGTATCATAATTGTCTGGATTGAAACTAGGCCCCGTCGCATCATAAACCATGTTCACCAACCCGTCGTCGTAAGCATCATGATCGTGGACATCTATATACGGCTCTACATAGGGCTCCGACTCTGATGCTAGAGATACAAGTTCTCCGTGCTCGGTCCACTGATAGTAATTTTGGTACCGTCTATGTACTGAGGGAAAGCCTTGGCGAACTGCAGGAACTGCTGTACACCCTCAATGAATTCATCCCGCACACCGCACATGTCATCAGGATGACGGTTGTACATCCACGAACGATGACGCAGATAGTAATTCATATCCATTTCTAGATACTTCTGCAAAAATGACAGTATGTATCATATAAATCATTACATACAGTGGTTTATCACCTAACTTCATAACTTAACTGTACTATAAAATCATAACTGATATAATACATACTTTCATTTATCAAAGTCTAAAATAAGCAATATTCAAAACAACTAACCATTTATCAAAGTCTAAAATAAGGAATACTTTCATTTCATAACTGATATAATACATACTTTCATTTATCAAAGTCCAAGAGCCCTAGAAATGATAAACAGGGTTAACTAGTTCATGGTGATATTTCAAAGCCACTTCTAGATCCATACTAGTTTATACTAGTCAATACTAGGTTAATACCTTGCTACACTATGTCTTCTAGGTCGTACTAGGATATTCTGCTTTGAAATTAAGTAATCTACTATCCACACTGAGAGCCTATAGCCGCCTTGGCCTGGCACCTTGCACTTCATCCTTATACATGCTCACTGGACTACAACCCAGTTAAGGGTTGTATTGGCATGCAACAAGTGCTTGTTGTTGCCTTGCCATTGCTCAAGCATGCATGTGTTTGATGCTGCTCAAGTGTGCACCAACACTCTCCCACTGCAGAAGATGACAGGAACCAATCCCCTCCTCACAGTGCCAACCCGACACCACTGCAACACATTGCCAGCTTGCCTAATACACTAGGCCAAACTGAATTGAGTTCTGTTCCTGAAGCCTCATAGTTCAGTAGTGACACCCACACACAACTGGATACTTCTACCCTCTCCCACATCAAGCACAGCTAGAAGACACTATGAACACCAACACAGATAACAGTAGCTATATACCTATATATATATATATATATCGAGATACACCTATATATGCATACACTCTCTCATATGCAAATAGATAATACACCAATTTACATATACATATCATATGATACTCTAAGGCATAAATAGACACACACACACAACCACTAGTCCAATTCACAAACATTTGGTGTGCAACACCAAGATACTCTAGGATACATCCTCCATACACCACACCACCATGATACCAACCCTCAATTCACATGGACACATCCAATAGATAAAATATTGTGTGTGTGTTAGTGTGTGTGTGTGTGTGTCGTGCCTGTGGCAGTGTCATGTCAGTGTGACTGTGTGTGTGTGTGTGTGTCTGCGTCTGTGTGTGTGTGTCGTGTGTTTGTCAGTGTCTGTGTGCGTGTGTCATGTCTGTGTGCGTGTGTCGTGTCTGTCAAGTGTGTCTTGTGTCAGTGTCACATGAGAGAGGGAGAGAGAGAGATTACCTAGAGCTCGAGGAGGAGGAGGGGGATGCCGGAGTAGCCGCAGCCGTGGAGAGCCGGTCGCCGGAGAAGGGGGGGCGGGGGAAATCGAAAAGTTTCAAAATTTTTAACAGATGGGGGAAAAGAAAAACGAGCCCTAATTAACCAAAATTTAGCGACGTTTAACGACGTTAAAGAAGTCGCTAAATACGTTGCTAAATATTTTCGATAGATACGTCGCTAATTATGACGCTAAACGTCGCTAAATCAGATATTTTAGCGACGTTTAGCGACCTTAATTGAACTTATAGTGACTAATCTTTTAAAATCTTAATAAAAGTCGCTAAACGTCGCTAATTGTCGCCATTTAGTGATGTCTAGCGACGATTTTTACGGAGTCGCTAATTTAGCGACGTTTTTAATTGGAGTCGCTAAAATACGTCGTTAATCCCGCTAGTCTCCCTAATCAGTTTATGACATAGCAAGGTGTGTTTTATCGATAGCACAATTTATAGAAGAAGTATATATTCTAACTAAATCGAAGCATATGAAGAACATTCTAAACGAACTAGCATACAAAAGTAATCGTTCACAAGTTGATTGACAAGTATAAAGTAGTCCAAGTATATTCCTTTTTATCTTGACATCTTTTAGTTATTATGGTATCGTTTGATCGGAACAATCAAGAATGCAATATTTTAGGTGTGAAGACTTGGAAGAAGGGTCAACTGAATCGAATATAGCTACTCACAAGTTTGTTGGGGAGAGGAGAGGAAAGGAAAGAGGTGCTTCAAGACTCCGCTCGCACGATGTCTACTGCACGATCACCTACATTGCCACGAACAGCTGATTAATACCTCATCTACTCTTTCCAAGCTCGGAATGGAATGTAATTCAACGAACGAAAGCCATGAAATCCATCGAAACCGTACAAGAAAACGCAAATCCAAAAACCAACTATATATATATATATATATATATATATGTTTAGATATAAAAAAATATTTTGAATATTGAATATATTTTTATTTTTATTTGTTATATATATCTTTATATACATTTGAATATATGTTTAGATAATTATAATAATTTTAAGATATTTCTAGGTAAGAAAAATACGTACACGGTACATGGATTTTTAGAATTTTTTTGTAAAACAGTGGATATATGTTTAGATATAAAAAGTTAGTTTAAATATATTTTGAATATCGAATATATTTCTATTTGGATTTGTTATATATATTTATATCAATTTGAATATATGTTTAAATATGATGTTTTTACGTAAGAGAAACATTTATATGGGTAGTTAAAAAAAATTTAGAATTGTTTAATTATTAAGTAGTTGAGTATTTACTTACGACTTAGACGGCTAAATATTTATTCTTGAGAACAAAGAGAAAGCCCTGAACAGAAGTTTGCTAGCAATATAAAGGGTACACCACTCGAACAAGGAGGAAGTTATGTTTTTTAACCTCAAGCAGGACCTAGTACACACCAAGGCATCCCATTTTAGGTTATATGGAGCCGCGGTCCTCAAGCAGAAGACTGGTCCCACCCGAAGGTAGTGAAGCCACAGTATCAAGCGAATCATCGCACCTCAAGTCCCACTGCGGCTGTACAACGTCGTGGTGTTCCATCTACCTTCAAAAGTGCACATCATGTCCCCATTTCCTAACTAAATGTAAGGAACATGTAGGAAGCCACTAAGCCCCGATTTTCGTGGATATGGCGCACACATCCCACCCATTACAGAAGCTAATGGGGATCGTTAACTATCTCCACGTCTTGCTTGGGGTCTTCCCTGTGTAAATGCTATAAGAAGGCCCGCACGTCGGCCAACGAGGACGGCTTTCAAAGAGTATACAAACTCCACAATTAAAAAGAAGAAGAAAGTCGAGCACCATGGCAATGGAGCATCAGAGCCGTAGAGTACAGAATTTGAGGAATCCAAAGCTTCGCGCGGACTCGCTGGCTAGGGCTTTCTGACTCGGTACCTCTGGTGTGTGGACCGAGATTCGTACTATTTGGACACAATAACCTCCAATAGAGGAGGCCCATGATCCCATGCTATTATCATGTTGATTTATTATATGCAATATGATCGTTTGGTCTGTAGAGACACCATGACACATAGTGACCAGTTTATTTATAGACCACCCATTTCCTAACTAATCTATGGATTAGTAACTAATCCATATTCTCCCTCATCCACATTCCACCTATTGAGAGCAGCCCCCATATTTTTTCTGCAACATCATTTTCCATAACTGAATCTCCATTTTAATTTAGAGCCTTTCCTTCTCTTCTCCATTCATCACTCCTTCAGCAAGGAACTGAGTTGCCCCTTGTGTCCAGACAGGTCATCAGGTCCTGCCTTATCGAGCCAAGGAGATCAATCCCCACTAGGTAATGCCCTATAACACCGAGATTTCCTCTTGTATTCTAGTTAGGTTTTGGCTTTAGATCTTCATCTATGGTGTATATATTTTCTTGAAGGGGATTTAAGAGTAGGAGATGATGTAGGGTTGTTTAAAACTTATAGAAACTAGGTTCAGCCTAGCTATATTGGAATATCAAGTGTAATTATCACAATCGGGTTTTGATCTGTTAGAGTTAAACTGGTGGTGAAGTATTGGGCATGATCAATAAATGAAGTTTGAGTACAAATTAGACCAAGAAAAAGTCACTGATGGTAGGGATTAAAGAAGGCAGTGTTTGGCTACTTAGTAAAAACCTGATAAGCATTTATAAGTTTACATAAAAATTAGACTAAAGACACAATATATGCCTCATTTTAATGGTAAAAGGGAAACTCATATATCTAGTATCTACTGTGAGCATTTATATATATGTTTGCATAAAAACCTGATAGCGGTTGTATTTTCATTTCCTCAACAAACTATCATTCCATATCAGATGGGATTCATCAGGTCTTTATTCAATTATCATCCAAAGCTTTCATTAAATATAATCTGCTGAAACTCTACCCAGCAATCCTGCAAAGTGTAGATTTGAGCAATTAGCCATCATCATTTGAATATTGTGCAAAAAGAAAATCAAATCAAATGAATGCATAATTCAGTATTAAATAATTATAGAAGTGTTAATAGAGTTGAGCATATACAGGACAAAAAAAAAATCACATTGATCAGTAAAATCCAGTTACAAATTTATCTATTGAAAAGTAGAGAATTGAACATATTAGTAAATTACTAAGGGAGATGTACTGAGTTGGGGACTAAAACTAGCAACTTTAATAGCTTGATCTAATACTAGCAAGAGGTCTCTTGCAGCAGGACTTCACTTGGGTGGCTCTGAAATTGTTCCAAAACATCAATATGTTCAGTGAAATTTACCGAGTTGGAGACTGAAACATGCAGCAAGAGATCTCTAGTATCAGGACTTTACGTGTTGCTCGACAGTAACTTCATTTAGAGTACTCGCGGCTGCCTTTAATGTCATTGGCAAATCTACAAGAATATGCACAGGAACAAAGTACATGTGCAATGAAATAATGCAGATCATAATTCCCAGAAAAAGCTGCAAAAAGGAAAGCAATACACTCATCTTTGAGTATAGGTTAGCTAACTAAGAAAAGCAAAAGTCTATACAGTGAGAGGCAAAGGAAAACTGGCAAATACACAATTCTAATGTTAAGGAGTGATCACTGTGATTGTACCTGCACAATGGGCTTAAAGGTAAAAAGATATACAGATAAAACCATTGTCAGCATATTGCCATTGATGTTGAATACCCTGGTATCCAACCATGCCAGGAAATTTGAAATAGAAAGATACAGCAGAATTGAGGACATATTAACAAAAAATGATGTCCATACCATCATATTTAGCATTGTTTACAAAAAGAAATCTTTCTCAATATTCAGCTAAAAATTACAATAATTTTCACAACCCATCCGACTCCTCTTTGCGTGGTCACATGTTTTGGTAGCGTTGAAGGATCTTTTTATTGTTGATAGTGTTGAACACATCTTTCTCAATATATGTAACCAAGCAGTCATTCATCCATTGATCTCCCATCCGGTTTCTCAGTCGATTTTTTTACAATCTCCATTGCTGAAAATGCCCTTTCAACCGATGTCGTTGCGACGAGTAGTAGCAAAACCACTACTAAAATACAAAGGAATAGCGACGTCGTTTTCCGTTGCCAAAAAGTGGCTATTCACTATTAGCAACTACTCGGCGACGGTATTTAGACAAAAAATACCTGTCGGTAAACGCCACGTCGCTAAAAGATTCCGTCGTCAATCAGTCAATTTTTCGACTACAAGCTGGCGTAATTGCGACGTCGATTTAGTTGACGTCTATGCGACGGAATCATTAAGCGGCGCTTTAGTGACGTATATGCGACAATAATTTATATAGTTTATAATTACGTCTAGATAGCGACGGATTTGTGTCAAAACCGACATCGGATTAGCGATGTTATAGCGATATTATTTGTGCTCCTGATACTGAAAAAAAAGTCTAATACTCAAGTTGGCGACGGAATAACGACATTACTTACCATCGGGAGGAAGTCGCATATCCGTCGACGTGTCGGTAATCCCTTGTCCAAGAATAAAAATTTACTTGGCAACGGTTGTATCCGTCGTTAGCGTGTCGCAAATACGTCGTAGGTAGCCGCTAAGTCGACAAATGTCCGTCGCTAATATGCACATAACTGCAAAAAAAAAATTCTTAAATATAGATATCCCAGCATGTTTGGTTTATATAAAACATGTTAAACACTATCAATATATCAACCACCCAGCGCAACCCGTTGTAGAATTTTCGTCCAATCAGACCTTCAAAGTTACAAACGCACGATGGAAACACACACGAAACATAATTCAGAAAAGACATATAATTAACATAATAAAATTAATCGCATACAAGAACAACATCTACAAGTTCACAACCGCAACAACACAAATAAACAATATCCACAAGTTCGTGATTATTACAACACAAATAAATATCAAATATAAATAAAATCACCGATCTGGCGGTGTTTCCTGGTCATGCAAACGTTCGAGGACATTCGAAGGAATTTTATTCACTAATTCATATAGTAGTGAACCTAACGCCTCTGGCGGCAATAAACTTAAGAGTCTCATCACTGCGTTAGCAGATAGAATAGGGCCAGAAGCAGCAGCGGAAGGAGCAGAGGCAGCAGAAGGACCAAATATCGTGGCGCCAGGAACAACAATGGGAGGAGCACGAACACTGGAAGAACCATGCTCCATGGAGGCCTGCATGCTGTTGATCGACTCCTACATACACACCACTGTGGCCTACAATGTGGTCATCGCCGTAACAATTTGGTCTATCCTATCAGGTTGTGCCGCAGCAAAAGACGCCGGCGGTGGAGGTCTCGAGTATACCGACATTTGCGACGCCAAAGAGCCGGTGCCGTAGACGCGTCCGTCTTTCCCTCTTCCGCTCGCGGCCTGTACAAAAAGTTCGTTCGTCTGAGCGGCCGTGGAAGAGGACGTTGTGGGAGGTGAAGACTCAGCGATACTCTCTTCCACCCCATCCTGAGTGGCCCGAGAGGCGCTCTCAATCTGCAGAGACCGGAATGCTGCCTATCCAATAACTCGTGCTTAATTTTCTAATGGACTTCTAACTTGTAATATAAATTCGAATACCTCATATTATTCTAACTAGGCATAATTTAACTAAATAATAAAATTAAGCAAGGTGTACTTGCTTTCCGAGCCAAACTGCGAGCAAAACAAGTCCGGTCTGAAGCCCTCCACAGAAATATCTCGAACACCTATCAATTAATTATTACACTAATTAGACTCTAAATTGAAATACTTACAGCAGTCTTGCTAGCCTTTTCGTCCACGTAGCTCCCATCCTTCCTTCTCTTGTGCGTATACTCAAAAACATCGGCGAAACTGATACTAGAGGGATCTCCCCCCTCCTTCGTCAGCTTCTTTGCCTGTGTACGAAACATTAAGAAAACATATTAGCTTGATAATTAATGTTATTTGACTATATAATGAAAATATTTAAGTACTTCGCGTTATCTTACCAGGTTTCAATGGTGCATAGCGATGGGGATCGATTCACCAGTATGCAGACTCCCATGAGATTGTGCTTACTTCCCTTGCTCGGACCTCTTCTTGAACTCAGGAGTATAGAGCTCCTTTTGCATCTTCTCCAAAAAATCATTACAAATCCTGTCACTACCACATTCCAAAAACAGAGATAATTTTGACTTTTTATGTATTTAATATTTCTTGTATTTAAATTAAATAATTGCATGAGATGTGTATTAAATATATTATATTATATGTCGTGTTCATTAATGTCTGAGCTGGTAGACTGGACCTAGAAGCCCACTAGATGAACAACTGACCGAAATGTAGGGTTATGAATTTAAATTACATTATTTAGGATTTAATTATTAAGATAGTAATTAATTATCGTAATTTATTTAATTGTTGCACCTTACCGTTGCTTCGATATTTGGAGCGCTACCCTAGCTTTTGCCTTCCAACAAATTTTACAGCCTTGCCCTAGACATGCCCGCCTTCCATTCTGACATTTTTGTAACTCATAATTATGCTCTCTTGTGCTTCATTTTAGCCGCACAATAATCGTCGCGGACGTTTATTTAATTTCTAAATAAATTCCAATTTGTATCGTTGTGCGTTCCAATCAAAATTGGAGGCAATCTTGACCCATTTTTCGTGTGACCCAAATTAGGGTAATATTCTGTTCTGAGTCTTCTTCACTAATGGTATTTGTGACCCGACCTAATTTTGGCCCCATGTACTTCTAATTAATTTTAGAACACAGCTTGCATTTATTCCTAATTAAATTGAGGATACCATTTTGACTGATTCCGTAAATCCCGATTTAATTTCAGTACCCCACTAATTAAGCCCATACCAAACATACAACACCCCCTCACCCTACAAAACGTCGAATACCGAATCGCCCACCAAATTTTCATTATTTTATGTGTCTGTGCAAATACCCAAATTTAAGGGGGGCTAAATTGTAAATTTGTATTAGGTGTCAACACCCTATTGGTTTAACCCAAATGATAAAAAACCAACCCCATAGCTTTGACTAGTCAACCCACTCTCTCTCTCTCTCCTCCTTTTATTGCATTTTTCTCCATGATGAATCGTGGCCATCCATTTAAAATGGAGCCATCCCCACCACACAACCCCTTACATAAACCTCATCCCTCTTCCCAAAGCAACCCCATCCCAATACTTAGCCGGCCCTAATTCCTAGGGGGTCACCTCACTCCTCCCAACCCACCTTCTCCATTTTTTATTCCTCACAAAAACACAACACCAAATCTAACCAACCTCACCCAACCATACACTTCCTTCCCTCCGGCCAAGCTCCGGTCACCATCCCCGAGCTCCGGCTTCCCTCCAACATCTCCTCGGCCTCCTCCAATACATAGCTCCGGCCGAGCTCCCCGCACTCCTCCCCTCGAGTTCGACTCGACGAGCAGCCGAGTCTTCCTAATCGAGCAGCTGCCCGGCCGAGAACCGCGAGCCCGCATCCCCTCTGCCTCTTCTCCGACAACCTCCAGCCCAGCATCCCCCAGTCGCCTCACTCCGGTTGAGCTCACCCCCGGCCGCCACTATTTTTCCCCCGACCTTCAGCTGCTGTACTCCGGCACGACCCGACCACCACCACCAGTGCCATCTTCCCTCTCCCCTCGTTCCCTTTCGACCACCGCTGAGCTGCACCTCAATTCGACCACGATCTCCATCTCCCCCTCGCTGCATTCCCTCCGGCGAGCAGTGTCGTCATCCCTCCGACCCTGCTCCACCTTCAGCTCCGCCATACTCCACCCCACACGACCCAACTCCGGCACAGCCCCGACTTCCCGCAGCATCACCATGCACAGAGCTCATCCCGAGCCCTCTTCGACCGGCCAGCCGAGCCACCCTCATCAGAACCAGTCATCATCACCATCTCCATTACTCACCCGACTCGCCACCACCGGATAACCACCGTGATCTCCTTCCTGCATCCTTCCCCGGGCGAGCCCCGACAGCCAGTTCAGCCATCACCACCACCACAAGCTTCCCCATCACCACCACAGCCTGTGCAGCACCCCCTCGCTGCAGCTCCTTCCCTAGCGGCCTCCCTGCACTCCGGCACCACCACCACTGTGAGAGTCCTCCCTCTTCCCTCTTGTATACGTATATGTGTGTAGGTGTATGTGTATACATATATATAAATATATATATATATATATATATGTGTGTGTGTGTGTGTGTGTGTGTGTGTGTGTGTGTGTGTGTGTGTGTGTGTATGTACGTATATATGTGTATATACGTATATGTGTGCGTATAAATAAATATGTGTATGTGTATAAACAGTGTATTTAATTAATGTATATGTATGTGTACATTTAATATAACTGGTATACATGTATATGTATATGTATATATTTAATATAATTGGTATATATATAAATACTTATTTTAGTATATGTATTATTGGTATATGTATTATATATATATATATATATATATATATATATATATATATATATATATATATATATATATATATATATATATATATATATATATATATATATATATTCAGTATATATATATATATATATTTTTCCTGGTATACGTATAATATTTGGTATGTATATGTATACATGTATATAGTTTAAACTCAATTAGTATTAGTATTAGTGTATTTTAATAATATATATATACATATATATATATATATATATATATATATATATATATATATATATATATATATATATATATATATATATATATATATATATACATATATATATACATATATATATATATATATATATATATATATATATATATATATATATATATATATATATATATATATATATACATATATATATATATATATATATATATATTGTATATACTTAATATATTTTCAATATATATAATTGGTATATATGTATATATATATTTAGTATATGTATGTATTTATTAATTGGTATATATATATGTATTTGTATATACACTTAGTATATTTTTAAATTGATATATGTAGTATATATACATTGTTCAACTAATGTATATGTTATACATGTAATTAAATGGTACATATATATATATATATATATATATATATATATATATATATATATATATATATATATATATATATATATATATATATATATATATATATATATATATATTGTATATGTATTTAATTTGGTGCATGTATATATGGTAAGTATTAATGTTAGTTAAAAATAGGTATAATGTGTTTTATGTGTCTATCTACTAGATGACCCTACTTGACCAGTATCATACCTGGCATAGCCCCTGAGTTATGTATTTGTGTTGTGTTAGTGTAGCACCTGATGCAAATGTTGTATTATTTTATTATATGTTTATAGGACTGTTGGATCCTCCAGACAATACTCTGGGACAGGACATTGGTTTTACCAGCTAAAGACCCAAGGCGAGTACATTCTCTGATTTGCTTCTTATTTATGATATCCCCTATGTTCATTGTATCTAGTGTAAATATCTATATTCTCGACATGCTGGTTACACGGATTGGTGTATACGGATCTCGTTATGAGATATTATTTCTTGTTCATGGTATAGCTTGTACAAGTCTTGTTTCATTGTTATCTTGTATATGTACAGACACTGATTTCCGGAGAGATTTGCTACCTTCCTAGGGAATCCCGTGCCATAGCGTACCATGGTTGGATCTACTATACCAGTCGGGGTGGGGAGTATTTTAGTGTAGATATGTGATCATACCCAACTCTATATGCATCATAGCTTACCCCACATCTCACGTCGGGTGCGGCCTGACCATTACATGCTTCATAGCTGTTATATATGATTAGCCTGACCTCTACATGCCTCATAGCTAACCACATGGTTAGCCTGACCTTACATGAATCATAGCTAATCATATGTAACCAGCCTGATCAAGTTCCCAAGCCGATCACATGTTAAAGCTAGTACTCACACACTTAGTCATAGTATTCTTGTTCATTGACATATTATTTCCTTTCCTGCATTTACTTACAGTATTTCCAGTATATCCTTTATTGTATATTTCTCGTACATATACATGCATCTTGTATATTTCCATCTATATACTGCTACATACTTTATATCATTGATATAGAACTGCTATTAGAAATGTACTTTGCTCCTTCCTGACTGGAAAATATTTTCCAGATTATGCCTAGAGGACTGGTATCCGACACTTGTGGACCACAGGGTGAGTAGCTGCAGTCTTGGACTTAGTAGTGTAGTCGTGATTCCGGGAGGTTTAGCCGGAATCACTAGTTATCTAGTTAGTTTCTCAGTTGTCTATTTTGGTACCGGATTTGTCTCCGGCAAATCTTATTTGAAACTTGGATTATGTTGAGTTAGATTATTTACAGTTTAGACTTGTGTTATATTTTTATTTATTTCTTCGATTTCTTATCGTACTGTAGTTATGTGATTGAGTATGTTATTCATTTATTTTGTGTCATCCGTGCCTCCTTATGGAGATTGGATGCTCGTGTGAGATTGCTTAGTTAGTATCATGACCTAGACAATGTTCTACCGCCGATGCTGCAGCGTAGGCTGGACGTACCCGCGCACTCGTACCCCTATACCGGGTGCGGGTCGTGACAGATCCAGGGTTTCTTGCCCTTTCCAACATTTACCCTTTTTTTGTAAATTATCCTTCGTATCCCACATCTTCTTGCTATAGGCGCCACGATATGTCTTCCTGATCTCCGCATCGCGATGCTCGGGCCACCAGTAGATTTTTTGACATACAAATTCAATTAACAATTAATATAAATAGATTAAAAAATAATTAATAAATAGAATAATAGAAAAGATCGCATATACCTTCATCTGGTCAAGCCATATATATTGCATATCGGACGATACATCGGAGAATCTAAGGTAGGGGCTGTGGTAGTTTCCCCTAATGATTTTCCCAAGTGCTGGAGTTGCACAGTAGAAAAAAAACCTACAAAGAAATAACAACAGATTATTTAGTTGAATAAATAAATGAAACATATGAAATTAACTACATTAGATGAAATATATAAATTTACTTACAGCTCTTTGGTCGAGGGCCAAAGCTCCTTTATGAACTGCCCCTCTGGTCTCTCTGGTTGTGTCGGAGGACCACCGGTCTGGGGATATACCGACCACTAGCATCATACTCTAAGTCCGGATACTCCGGGGCCCATCGTATAGTTGTCGAAGTATCTGGTGGACGAACTGACGATGGGGTGCTAGGATCTGCATCAGATCATGACGGGGACATTGATGCTGATGATGGAGCATCGGGGACGTATGCGACAAATGGCGGAGTGTTTGTGACTGTAGACGATGGCTGAGTGGAGGTGCCTGCAACCGACGAGGGAGTATCAGGATCACGTGATCGAGGAGATATCCATCCCCGGGTAGTTTAAGATCACGACCACCTCGATCACGTCCACGACCACGATCACCACGATCACAACCACGATCACTACAATCACAACCACGACCACCAGCCATCTATGATCATAATTCACATATATAGACATCTAATAAATAGAACTAAGGAACATAATAGACATCTAATAAATAGAACTAAGCAACGACATACTCTACATCATCTTCGATGGCAACATCCGTAGCAACATCAACAACAAAAGCAGACTATCTTTCCGCATAAAGTTCACCTTGCGATGCCCACAGGTCGTAACACGTACAAAACCCTTAAGGGTTAGATGCTTCCTCACAATCACCACTTCGTCGTAACGTCTATTACGACAATGAGCACATGGACACTTAATTTTTGGACCATCCATGTAATCAGGTTTGCTTATGGCATACTTAAGAAATACTTCAATGCCTGCCTTAAAATCGTCACTTAGACCAATTCTGCTCTCGTGTTGTCGTCTGTACATCCACGTACGATCAACCAGGTAACGATCCATTGCTTGGTGGGTGTGAAAAATACTGTATCGCAAGATAAAATACACAGAAGAAATTAGATGTACATACGACATTAGATGGACATTCTAAAAGCATCATAATTCGTACTTTGCGTATTCTACCATAGCAGAAAGTAGAGAAACAGGTGAAAGTTACAACATCAATATTTGTTCAATATGATGCCTTTCCGTATAGTATCGAAATGAATTCGATTATTGATGGATAAGAACACTACCCAAAATTTATTCTAGTATACATTATTGTGAATTATCACATCCACGTATCATGGATACATAGATACCTAGCCACTCAACCTCATATAGTCACACTAATATATCGTACACTCACTGTGTAGCACATATATAATAACAGTTGTTGCAAAGTCTGCACAACTGCCCTCATATTAAATCTGCACTGCAAGTCTCAACAAGTTCTACGACAAATACGATGACAAAGTTTCCAATCATATATTCGATCAATAACAAGAAATCATCACATAAATCTTCCCCAAATGTCGAGTAGTAACAAAAAATTATCACATAAATCATCCCCAAATGGTACACCATAAATGTCAACAGCAACATATATTGAGAGATCAAATGATCTAGAGCTTACAGTGGGAGGGGACACGTTGGACGAGGAGGCAAAACGACGGAGAAGGAGGGGGTATGAAGGAACCGAGAGGGGGAACATGCATGGAGGGGAGTGGGCAAAACCACGTCAGAGTTGAAAGAGGGGACCACGGGAAGTGGATCGGCAGAGAAGAGGCGACCACAGGAAAGGGGTCGCCAGAGTGAGGGAAGAACGGGAAGGGAAATGCCGGAGAGAGGGAGAGAGGGAAATTCGAGTGAGAGATGGGAGACAGAGCGGCCGATCGAAATTTGAAATATTAAATTTTAATCGACCGCGTTTTCTTTTAACTTAGGGCACAAACATAGGCAACGGACTAGCGATGTCCTAGTACGTCATCGCAATCGTGTAGCCATCGCTAATCTGTCGTAAAGGTTTACCGCATATTTCCCGCGTGATGTAGCGTAATCCGATGACGACATAGCGACGACCTGGTGACAGAATCATATTAAATTTCTGATCTATTATATTTTGTCGTTATAATGCATCTGAGACATCGCTATTTGGCGTCAGATATCAGTCATCGCCAACATTCCATCGCTAAATCTCTATATTTTTGTAGCGAACTAATTTCACAAGCAAGTATACCAATGGATATGCAATATTCTTTTTTTTTGTTTGAACTAGTTTCACCGCAAGACCGCCAATTCCCTTAACTTCCAAAAATTCATCGCAACTTCTCACATCAAGTATTTAAGTCTCCAATTGATTATCAAGTGCCATAATCCAACATTCAGAAAATTCTAATTGATAAAGTTTAGCAAGATGAATCAACTTGTCCTTATCAAATGCAGAGAAAGAATTACTTGGATCTAAAGATGCCATACAAATAAGTAGTTTTGTGTTTATCTCATTGAATCGATCGTTGAGCTCTAGAAGTTGTGAGTCTATCACTGTATAAAATAAGCTAACACGATAATGAAGTTGATTAGTGTTTTGTTGAGAATTCTGTCGTGACCGCGCTCGTACTACATATATCATCCATATTTGGAACCACAATATGATTCTTCTCACAAAAGGAAAAATCTTCAATTAATAACTTTTCCCGCCCATCATCCCTCAATATTTTTAGCCTTTGTTTGGATAAATTAACCAAGGACATCGCATTAACAATGTCTTGGTCTTTTCTTTGTAATGACTGCGACAACTCACTTGTAATTTCTAGTACACTTTTCATTAAGTGCAAATTAAACACAAATTCAAAAGTTTGAATTGCATCTAACAAAGCACATGCCTCAAACTTTTGCTCTGAACTAGTACCATCTTGTGAAACAATCACAAGCACATCAATAACAGTGGAGAACATAACAACCAAGGATATCAAGGTACTATAATGGGACCCCCATCGAGTATCGCCTGCCCTTTGAAGACTACATTCTTGATTCAAACCACGTCCACTAGAAATTTTCCCAGTTCTTAGTGCTTCTATGACCTTGCTACTTTGTGCTTCTCTCAAAATATCTCGACGCTTGCAAGCGCCTCCAACAACATTCACCAAATTATTGATAGTATTAAAAAGAATAGTAATACGATTATGATTTTTTGCATCCGCTACAAAGGCTAATTGTAGTTGATGGGCAAAGCATTGGACATAGAAAGCATATGGATTTTCATTTAAGATGACGGTTTTGAGACCATTAAATTCCTCTCTCATATTGTTAGCATCATTATACCCATGTCCACGTAACTTTGACAAGATTAATCCATGTTTCGAGAATAATGAATCAATCACTTTTTTTTGAGATGAGGAAGTCGTATTGGAAACATGGACAATGCCAAGAAAGAATTCAATAATTAGTCCCTTTTTTATTCATATAACGCAGTAAAACTGCCATCTGCTCTTTAATGGAAACATCCCGTGACTCATCAACCACAAAAGAAAAGAAATCATCCCCAAGTCCTCAATCAATGCCTTGGTAGTTTTAATTGTAGCAGCACTAACAATATCTTTTTGGATATCATGAGATGTTACTGTTAAATTTTAGGGGCATTCTTTAACACAACCGTATTAATATCTTCATTGTGATCAGCAAAAAATTTGAGAAGTTCAAGAAAATTTTCTCGATTTGATGACTTATCAGATTCATCATGACCAGGAAAGGCTAACCCCTGGTGTCACGTCCCAGTCCCAAAATACACGGGACTAGGTCATGTGGCAATGGCCAGCTACGTGCCAAGTAGACTCCAGTTCAACTCAAATACGTATAATTTGTATATAATGGTCATTATCTAGATAACATGGTATACATATCTATGTCTCATCCATAATAATATGTAATAAAGAAAGTACAACATGTATCATGGTTTGCACCCCATACTACACTTGTCTGAATAAACTTGAAAAAAATAATATGAGTCTAAAAATACTGGACTATACTAGCAGAAAATAAGCAAAAAGATCATAATATCATAACAATAAAGAATTGAAAGCAAATATCTAATAAAAATACATGTATACCGGTATGATACTCATCAGCAGCTCTAGCCTCCCAACAATAATCGACCTAAAATCTGGCCCTTTAAGGGATGTAACAAGGTATAAATAGTATGCCGAAAGTAAACAGTAATGAAACATGTGATATGCCAGATGGTAATCTAGAATAACCGTCTAAGTGAGACACAACCTTGAGGAAAATGTTTGACACGTGGGCTGTCAAAAATATAAATTCGTAGCTCCGAAGCACAGATATACACGGTACATATCTGTAGCTCCGAGCACATAGACACGGTAAATAAGGTACTATAACTCCAGATACAGAATCTCTAAATAAATATACATATAGTGTGTGCGTAGTAGCCCAAGCATCTAGTAGCTATCCTCCCCTCCCTACACGATCGTACGAGTCGCATCCACAGCTCGCTTGACCTGATCCTCTAACTATACAATCTGTTCATACACAATGTAAATGAAAAACCATTATTACAGGTTCCGGTCACGCTGACAATATCAGGATATAAGAAGTCTGATAAGATGAAGGTGTGTGAAAGTGTCCTAGGATTTTAATATAACAAAGTAGGTACATCTAAGGTATCGACGTAAATCTCTACCAATCGGTACTAGACGATGCAAACAAACATTTGCACCTGGATATGACCCGGACGCTAAGTATCGATTACGGTTCAAAGGTATAACACAATGAACAAATAAAAATAATATAAAATATATCTGGACTTGAAATACAATATGGCAAGGTACACTTGCCTGATTTCGGATACTGAGAAGAAATAGCTGGTCCAACGCCCACATCTAAGGAACCCAAAGAACCTAGAGATAATTTGGAAAGTAATTAATTATTACGCTCATAATCTATATTATATAAGGAGAAAATATATTAATAACATTACTTATGTACTTATATATAGCAATTGCCTAAATACAACTATACACTTATATAAATGTAAACCTAGTTTATTACTGTTATACTTCCACAAGGATGCATTGGATTCTCTAGTCCTATTTGAAAGTCTACACAAAGACTAAACTTCTGCTACTACCAAATACTAGGGAAGAGTCCACACCAAATATATTATCTCCTTACCAAACCACAAGGATCCCAACCATCATATTTCCTCAACCCCATTCGAAACTTAATCATTATAGAGAATCAAAATGTATATTTCTAACACCAGCAATAGGGTTTTCCATGTATATGTCTTCACATATTTGTTTTGTCCAAGTGTTAATCCCCTAATAGTAATATACTCAGCCAACACAATATTTCACATCTAGAGTTTAGGGTCATCCCTCTAACTCTTCTACACGGATGTGTAGTGAACACTAGTTGCTAACTCACTGATGCATATGGAAAAATTGAATATGCAAATAAACACAATCTTTTTATATATAAGGGTGTGTTTGATTGCAAGGTGAAAAATATATGGAAAATAAATAATTCCACGAAATTATTTTTCTAGGAAAAAAAGTTCATGAAAAATTTAATTTGATGTTTGATTGCCATTATTTTCCATGAAAAATATCATTTTCAATGAAAAATGATATTTTCCTATGGGTTGGACAAGTTTTATTTTCCACCATTTTGGAGGAAAATATGGAAAATGATAATTTTTTGGAAAATGATTCCATGGAAAATATAAGCTATCAAACATTACAATTGGTGAAAAATTTGTGATAAAAATATTTTTCATGAAAAAAATTCCAATCAAACACAACCTTAGCTATTATCCCTCTTCTCATATTCGTCCAGTATTCACCCGGTTCACCTACACGTCCACCACTCAATTGTTAATAATAACAGTGCTTAGCATTATCTTAGTTTTTGTTATTTATTATTTTTGTTGTTATCCCTTGTAACAACCTACAACCACTAGGAAATGTCATTATCCCTTGCAACCACTTGGAGATTTTATCTCCAAAGTTGTTAAAACTCTCTTGTATAAGTATCTGCTTTATTTTAATAAGAAGTCACAAATGCATCCAAACCTTTTTTGGTATCAGAGCTAAACACTCCTGGTCCTCCCACAAAATACAAAAGCTCCCTCACATCTCTCCCATGGCTGCTGACTTCACATCTCACCTTTCTAACCCGTACGAAAATCCCAACCCTTCACAGTGATTCATCTTTCCAACATCATAAAACTTACTCCAACAAATTATCTGAATTGGAAGCTTCAGATCCAGGCTACTCTTGAGGGACATGATTTATTGAAGTTCCTGGATGGCCACTACCAGAAAAAGTCAAATTAGCGACGTTAAAAAACGTCGCTAAATGACAAAAAAATGTCGCTAATCACTTTTAGCGACGTAATTAGCAACGTTTTACAGAAGTCGGAACCCAGCACGTCGCTGAAAGAAAAAATGTCGCTAAACGTTGCTATGCCGACATTTTTTAGCGACTTAAATATGTCGCTAAATTAGCGACGTTTAGCGACGCAGCGTCACTAATTAGCGACATTGACTAACGTCGCTAAACGTCGCTAATTAGCGACTTATATAGCGACGTTACAGCGACGTCTTTAATGACCTGGTAATACTGCCATGTCAGCAATTTGCGACGTACAGCGATATTTTTAGCGACATATTTAGCGACGTGTTTTAACGTCGCTAATTAGCGACATATTTAGCGACGTGTATAAACGTCGCTAAACTTCGCTAAAAACGTCGCTAATTTTATAGAAAAAATAAAAAAAAATACTGAATTGTTTCCAAACTATTATTTCTGCAGTTTATTAAATCACAATCTGTACAAATAGACCCGGAGCAACCCTCCATTGAATTTTTGGGTTTGCCACCCCCTTGGGTTGAACACTCAACACCGGTAAAATAACATATTTAATATGAATAATATAATAAAATTTGAAGAAAAGAAAACATCCAGCAAATATCGTAAAGAATACGGCAAATATATATCCATACAATCTCATCCTAAATAATACAAAAAATACAAATATCCAGCAACTAAACTACTGCGGATCTGTAGGAGGCTGACCACCGGCGCGCATGAAGGATAAAAATAGCTCATACTGCTCCCGTAAAATCGACACCAATGTCGATGGAGGAGGCAGTGACGTCGGTGGAGTCTGTGTCGATGTAGGCGCATCAGGAGGTCGTACCCCCTCTAAGTCTATGAGTTGCTGGTTGTAAGAATCCATGGTAGATAACAGCCTCGTACTGCTATGAACCATTGAATCCTGCATCATCGTCAGCCACTCGCCCATGGATAGCTGTGATGCCTGCAGCTCCATGATGTTGTGGTCTGTCGAGGCTCTAAGATCATTTGTCAAATCTCGGAGCTCCGTGATGCTGCGGTCGAGCATATCGAATCGTGCGATAAGCGTCGGATCATCCGGCTGCGGCTGGGACCGGGGCTGCTCCTCCATCCTTCGCAGCAACTCATCACGGAGAGACGCAATCTGACGGTCAACGGCCTCCTGGACTCTGGCCGACGACTGCGAGGGCTGTGTGGAATGCGCAGTTGTCGGGGAGGCCCTAGATGACTGCGTCGCAACCAGGGTGCCATAGGATCCCGCACCGTAGTACGTACCCCTCTGGAGACCACCAGCTGCGGTCACCCACAGGTCGTCCGCCGACGGAGCTGGAGCGGGATGCAAGGAAGTACCAGCCTCTCCAGCTGTAGGTGCACTAGCAGTCGCCCGCTCACGCAGCCTAAGATACTCGGCCTAGAAAGGTTTGGAAACTCGATAATTGCCTAAGTTATATTAAAATTAACACAAAGTAAAGTAATACTTACATAGGACTGTGAGGCCCTCTCATCAATGAGATTTTCGTCATTGCGATGGGTGGCCAAGAAGACGATCACCATGTTTGCATCCTCACCCTTCTGTACCTGTTAAAAATATATTATTTAGTACTAAACTTAAACATTTTTTTCTACTACCATTTTATCGTACTTATATTAAAATAATATATCTTAAATAAAAAATATACCAAAAGTCGAAAATATTCTGTCATCGGAATCGAGCCACCACAACACTTGGCAGGATTTCGCCTAGCCGCCTTGGCCTTCTCAGACCTTTTCTTGTAGCTCGGATCGTCGAATCTAGCCCTCATCGCAGTCCACTGCTCAGGCGTGATCCAACCTTGGATCGGTTTTCCAGCACGATCACGAGCCTTCTGGTCACCCAGAGCATCTCGGATAAGCTTGGCGGCAACGGTAGGAAACAGCCGCTCGATCAACTCGGTCCAGTGCGGAGGATAGAAATACGTTTGCTACAATAAATAATTTAGTAAGTGAGCATCACGGATAAGTTATATAATATGCATAAATTAGAGGATTTATTTAATATACTTTTACCTGAAAGTGCGCAAACCAGAATGCCTTCCTCTCCTCCGGAGCTTCAGAGTAGTTGATCCAAGGGCCATTGTAGTTGTTCCTCAGAAATAGGCCCAAGCGTCTCAGAACCGACGATGGACGATATCTACACAGAGATAATTATTTTTATCAAAAAATTCAATATATGATGAATAAAGAAATACACGATATATATGATGTTAAACCATCTAATTGACTTACTTTGTACCGTCGGCCCAAATCTCGGTCCTCGTCTCCTCTGGAGGTGCGCATGGAGGATCTTGCTGATGCTGGGACAACGTGGGCACGACCTCCTTGACATGCTCATCTATCTCCATAGTTCCGTCAGCAGGAGGAATGTTGGACGAGGGAGTACTATCACGCCTGGAACTACTCGTCCCAACAGTCGGAGATGTGAGTGGTCGATATACTGGAGTACTAGGCGACGACGATCCGGAACCAACAGTAGGCAGTACCGGAGGAGCACTCTGTCTACCTCGGGACCTGCCGAATCCTCCGAGTTGTCCTGTCATACCTGATAACAATATATGATGAATATAGAAAAAATACAAATATATAGTACATTCTATAGTCAAAATATGATGCATATCTCACAACATTCTACAGTCAAAATATAATTGTAAACCCCCTCGATTTATTCTGTAGATAGTTAGGGTGGATTTGGAAAGTTTTAGTTTTAGCATCAGATGTTGAGGTTTAGAGTGGAGATAGGTTTGTCTGGTATTTAATTTATTTAATTAAAACCTTGGCGCGCCCTAACATTGTTTAATTATTCGGAGCCCAATATCAGCCCATAAATTCCATCAGACTATTGTACTTCTGACTTGACTCGCTAATTTAGGCACTGGACTTTTCCGTCTTCCTAAATCAAATCCGTTTTGCCCTAAATTAATTGCACAACTTCCCGTATCCTAAAATCCATATTTAATTTCTTGTCAGACACCTGTGTCATTATCCTCAATTTTGAGATACCAACTTAACCCGTTGAGCCAGACCAACTAAAGGGTCCAAGACTGACTCCAAGCCCCCACCATTTTTGACCTTTGTGTCATTTTCGAATTTTGACCCCAAGTGCCCCCATTTAATTTAAAAGCGCGGGACACTTAAAATTCTATTTAAATCGAGGATACCGATTTTGCCTAATCCTATTTTAATTCCCAATTAATCCCGATGGCCATTAAATTAAACCCGTGCCAAACACCCTACACCATTTTCTATTATTTTATGTATTTGTGCAAATATCCAAAATTTAGGGGCTTATGTGCAAATGTTGCATTAGGTGTCATCTCCTCATTGGTCCAAACAAATGAAGAAGCCTCCCTCTCCCTCTCTTGATCGGTCTAACCCCTCCCCTCTCTCTCCTTTGGATGCAAAAATCCTCCATATTAAATCTGAGCCATCCATTTAAATTTGGAGCTCATCCTCACCACACATTCCTCATACCCCCTATAAAATCACTCCTCACACCCTTCCCAAGGAGCAGGCCCTAATCCCAAAAACCTTGAGAACCACTCCCCTCTCTCTCTCTCTCCTCCCTCTTCCTATTATACTCCTAGCAGAACTACTCCTCCATATTTCTTCTTCTCATCTTCTTCTTCCTCTTCACTTCTCCTTCTCCACGAAACTTCGGCCGAGAACCTGCCGCTCCACATCAACTCCGATGAGTCACCTCTCCTCCACCACCGCTGAGTTCTCCAACAGCTCCCGCCTTCACCTCCAACCTCCTCTCCTCGTCGTCATCATCACCAGCACCAACCCGATCGCCCATCTCCATGCCGGCCTCCGCCACGTGCTCTAGGAGCTTCGCGGGAGCCACTGCGGTGGTCCGGACGCATGGAGGAGCATCTCGAGGGAGATGCTCAACCTTGACCTCCCTTTTTGCTTTCTACCACATAATGTACTACGGATGCTACAGGGACCGCCTCTCCGGAGCTCCTCTCCCTCCGTCTTGGTTCCCCGACGGAGATAGTGTGGGTCTAACAAACATCGGCCAGGTATTGGAGCAGCGGGGAAAAGGGTTGCTTGGCTCAAAATATCAGGAACAAATCTAAAATTACTCAGACTTTAAAAATATTTCTGTGTCAAGCCCTGAGGCTTATTGGAACATAGTTTTTTTAGGAGATGTGTATATCATTCTCTGTTCCTCAGTCGTGTATATTACGTGAAGATAGTTCTTTTCCTGGAGGAAAATGGTTACCAGGGGCTTATATGAATTTTGCTGGCAATTGTTTAAGTGGTAAAAGAGGTCGTGATCTTGTGGTGGTTATATGGAGAGATGAAGGAAGTGATTCATTGCCTGTGAATCAAATGACTTTGGAGGAGCTGAAATAACAAGTATGGTTATGTGATTGTGTCTATTGCTGACAGTTTTGCTCCAACTGAAATATCAACTAGGCTCAAAATATCAAATGCAAAAGCTATACTCACCAGCATCCTCATCTGCTCCACGTTCATATTGGCCTCCTCCTCCAACTCAGAGCAATGGCTATTTACGAGTGCGTTGCAATGGTGGCCTGAACCAACAGCGGACTGCGTTCTTGCGGCACGAATCATGAATGCTATACTAGTGTTGCCTGAGTTAGATGCAAATTCCTTGGCATGATGAGAGCGGTTTTCCAGTTACATGGGAAGAAGTAGAAATTGAAAGCTTTACAGATGAACCCACCAAAAGATGCTCCTCTGAGTTGGTACACATCTACTGCTTTGGAGAAGATGAAGGAACATGGTGCCATATATCTTACTCCCTTTTCACATCGCTTAGCAGAAGAGATAGATGATCCTAAACTTCAAGGGTTACGATGTCGAGTGAATTATCACGCCGCTAAGGTGAACTTCTCCCCCTCCTTGTAGTGTAGTTTTATATTTTGTCTTTGGGTTACATGTAACTTAGTTGGCTAGTTAGGGTTTATGTGTAATTATTGAGTTTAGAGTTTTAAATGCCCTGTGAGATCTTGGGATTATTACATGATATAGTATGCATTTAATGGTTGTGTATGATATAGATTTAGTTAGGGTTACACATTGGCTATGTGAGATTTTTGGGTTATTACATGCATTTGATGGTAAGTGAATGCAAGGAATTTTATAGTTTGATGGGACGAAATATCTGCTTGATGGTTAAAATGATAAATATAACGAGTTTAGGGTTAAAATGTCATACGAGAATTTGGGAGTTATTTATTTATTTTATGCTATTGGTTATCGCTGATGAGTGGATTTAATTGTTATAGTATGGTACTGAGGATATTAAAACATTGAATAATAAGGATGAGCAAAGTTAAGTATCGCAGAATGTTGTCGCGATATCAAGTATTGGATAATATTGAGAGCTATTTTTATGATAAATTTAATTGAGGAGTGGCTAATAGAAAGCGGTGTTCAAATGATTTACGGACTATATTTGTAAATCAAGGGATTAGATAATTATTAATTATTTATTTCGAGGATGATATTTAAACATGCATGTTAACATCTGTGAACACTGAGGTAAAACTGAGGATTAGATCAGGGTTTGATTAACTGAATATCGTGATTGAGGTTGGGTTTGATGATATTGTACAGGGGATTAGTTGAGTAGATGTAACGTACTCCGATAGTCAACTATGGTCAACCCTCCTAGTGTCTTGTCCCTGTGAGACGTAGCTGAGACTGAGCATATGTTTAGACGTGTGTCATATCCCTATTTGTCGTGTGATAGTTTATTGATTGAGTTTGTATCTCATCTCTAGGTACTGCGGGACCTGAGGACTTGAACGCGGTACCAGATCCCCGTTATCAGCAGCCGCACGCAGGCAAGTGTACCTTGTCACTCTGTATTTCAGATTACAGTTATTTATTATTTCTTTATGTATATTGTACACGTGTTTATGTTGACGTTCGATACTTCACGTCCGGTTCACAACCGGGTGAAGACGTACGTCGTAACGTCTTAGAAAGATTGTTGGATGTTTCGTAGTATCTCGATATGCGTACCTGAGTATATCGACACCCCAAGACACACTCATACACTGTGATCGTGCCAGATTCCTGTATCCTGATACTGACATCATGACCAGAGACTGGGACGACCTTAGGGTCGCGTCTGTCGAGTTACTTCCGTGAGTCGAGACTGTTAGATAGAGGTTCAGGTTCAGCGCACAATCGTTGACCGCTTGGGAAGGGAAAGACAGTTACTAGACGTTTGGGCTACTCTGCAGGCGCTTATATATGTATATGTAGTGATCCTATATTATAGTGTAGTGGTATCACCCGTGTGTCTCTATGCTCGGAGCTACGGTATGACCCGTGTGTCTCTGTGTTCGGAGCTACGGTTTATTTTAGAAAGCCCACGCGTCGAACATTGTCTTGTGTCACACTAGTTGGATATGATAGAGTACCCTGTCGTACACTTGTACTTTCTGTTTACTTGGCTTGTTGTATTTTTGTACCTTGTTACGTCCCTCTGAGGACCTGATTTCCTGCCAGTTTTTTAGCATAGCTGATTACGGAGCATTTGGAGTTGCTGTTGGAGTTACAAGTCTCGCGGGTATGGTACCAGGTACTCATATTATATCTACCGGCATTATGGTTATTTTATATTGATTATTCATCTGCTGTTGTAGCCTAGTTTTTATAGACTCATACTTCTTCTCGAGTCTATTCGAATTAGTGTGTTATTGGGCGGCCGACCTTAGCACATTTAGCTCTTTCTTGTATACTGATGTACATTGTGGATTGAGACATAGAGGTTTACATTTATGGAATATCTAGATAGTGCCCTTTATATTACAGCTTATACGTATTCGAGTCAGACCAGAGTCTGGTCGAATGCGTAGCTGGCGTGTCACGTATTTCTGGTCCTACGTATTTTGGGACTGGGGCGTGACAATAATACATATATTCGTTAAAATAGTACATTCTACAGTCAAAATATAGTTACATTCTACAGGCAAAAAATTTTAATTTCAATCATCTTCAGAAAATTCATCTTGTTCGCCTTCTTCGTCCTCCTCGTCCTCTTCCTCCTCCTCGTCCTCACTTTCATCTACTTCGTCTTCGTCTTCGTCTTCCACTTCGGATAATTCTACATCTTCTACATTATTACTCATGTAATGAGTAACTTCCGTTGAGTCCACAAACAACTATTTTTCGTAGAATCAAGATCCAGAAAGTTGTCTCTGATAGGAGCATTTGTTGACTTGAACCTGAACCCTTTCACACAGAAACTTGGCCATATTTTAACGGCAGTAATTGGTCCCTTGGCTAGAGTTCTAATAGATTCAGTCTTGGGTGTTATTAGATGATCGACCTAAATACCAAAGTAGCGATAGTAAGTTATTTATTTTGCAAGTGCAGAATTAAAAAGTAATTACCAAGCATCTTAAATATGCGCTCAACCAAGAAGGAAAATGGCATCTTATTTCTTGTTCTACTTCTTCATCTGTTATGTAGGGTCTAACCGACCTCAACTCATCATTATATGTGCTGAAAAATAATGAAGCAACTATTGATTAGTAGCATAATAGTAGCTTGTACTATTACATTGAGATGATGTAAATGTGGACGAATTAATTACTTACCCCTCTAGCTTCTCCACTTCATCCTCATCGCAATTGAGTAATATATACAACTGAGCAGCCCTTAGCTCGTCGTCATTCAAATATCTATTCTTTATTTTTTTCGAAGGCTTTCCGGACGCATTAAATACTTTGAGTATTGCATAATTAGATTCTTGATATCCGTCGTCGTTTCTCGGAGCTTTCATTCTATTAGTAGCAACATGCGGTTTGAAATACGTTGAGCAAAAATTTGTAATCTTCTCGAGAACATAAGCTTCACAAATAGAGCCCTCAACCAGTGCCTTATTTTTCACCTTTCTCTTTAGGTAATTCAGATGCCGCTCGAAGGGGGTACATCCACCGATAACCGACAGGACCACCAACATATGCCTCATAGGAAAGATGAATTGGCAAATGCTCCATAGAGTCAAAGAATCCAGGAGGAAACACCTTCTCGAGCTTACATAGTATTACCGCAATGTCCTTCTCTTGCTTTTCTAGACGATAGATGAGCTACTTAGTACAAAAAAGATCTCTGAAGAATATGCTGAGCTCTATCAATGGATCCCAAACGACCTGCGGTAAGAATTCCCGAAATGCAATCGGAATTAACCTATCCATGAATACGTGACAATCGTGGCTCTTCATACTCGCCAGTTTGTTCTCTTTGAGGTCGACGCATCTTCTCAAGTTCGACACGTGCCCGTCTGGAAACTTTAGACCATGAATCCACCTACAAAGTCTCCCTTTATCCTCTTTCTCTAGTGAGAAAACTGACTTTGGTTGCTTTAACTTTCTATTCCCCTCCTCTATCAAATATAATGCAGGATGTCTACATATTTTTTCTAAGTCCAACCTGGCCTTCGGATTATCTTTCGTCTTCCCCTTTACCTCCATTACAATATTAATTATGTTATCAAACACATTCTTCTCGATATACATGACATTAAGGTTATGTCTGATCAGATTGGTGCTCCAATATGGCAGATCCTAGAATATACTCCTCTTCGTCTAGTTATGGGTGCGACCAAATTCGTTACCCTTGCACCCCTTAGCAGGCTCTTCGATAGCACTTGGTAAATCCTTAGTACAGTTTGCCTCCGTATTTTAAACGGAAATTTTTAGTACGGTCCATGCAATATGGACATGAGAGACAACTATGGGTGCTCCATCCCGATAATATTCTATAAGCCGAAAAGTCGTTGATGTTCCACATAAGTGCTGCCCTCATCTGAAAATTCTGGTTTCTAGAAATATCGTATATGTTGTCACCTACTTCCCACAGCTTATTCAACTCATCTATCAAAGGCTGTAAATACACATTGAGGTTCCTCTTCAGATTGTTTGGACCCAAAATAATAACGGTTAGGAACATATATGTAGTCTTCATGCACATCCAAGGCGGTAGATTGTACGGAGTGACGATCATAGGACAACACGAATACTGGGAGCCCAAAAGTCTGAATGGGGTAAAACCGTCAGAGGAGAGCCCCAATATGACATTACTTGGATCCGAAGCAAAATCAGGATACTCTCGATCAAAGTGCTTACATGCTTCTCCATCGGATGGATGATCCAATACTCCTTCGATCTGTTTTCGCCTGTGCCAACTAATGTTTTCTGCAGTCTCCTTAACCATAAACAACCGCTGCAACCGCATCGTCAAAGGCAAGTAGTGCATCGAATCGGTAGGCTTCCTTGCACCGACATACTTTTCTCTAACAGTGGCCTTGTAGCGATCAGCACTACAGAATCTGCACGCATCTTTATCCTTGTCGTCTTTGTAGTACAACATGTACCAGTTGTGACATACATCGATTTTCTCGTATCCCATCCAGAGCGATCTCACCATCCTCTTAGATTGATAGAAGTCTTTAGGCAACTTTGCACCCTCGGACAATATCTCTATAATCAAATCGATCAGTCGATTATAGCATTCTTGCGACATGTTAAAATTGGACTTGATGCTCAATAATCTTGTAACTACCTCCAACGGTGAATGATCCTCACAACCAGGATATAGTGGAGTCCTCGCATTCTCCCGCAACTCTATAAACTTTATAGCATCGGCATTCGGTGCCTCCTCAACTGTATCATAATTGTCCGGATTGAAACTAGGTCCCGCCGTATCATAACTGTCCGGATTGAAACTAGGGCCAACCGCATCATAAACCATGTTTACCCACCCGTCGTCGTAAGCATCGTGGTCGTGGACATCCATATACGGCTCCACATAAGGCTCCGACTCCGATGCTAGATACACAAGTTCTCCGTGCGCGGTCCACTGATAGTAATTCGGCGTGAAGCCCTTCGAGTAAAAATGATTTGTGACTTTCACTTCTGGATGATATTTTCTGTTGCGACATCTCACACAAGGACACTTAATTTTGGTACCGTCCATGTACTAAGGGAAGGCCTTGGCGAACTACAGGAACTGTTGTATACCCTCAATGAATTCATCCCGCACACCGCACATGTCATCAGGATAACGGTTGTACATCCACGAACGATGACGCAGATAGTAATTCATATCCTTTTCTAGATACTTCTGCAAAAATGATAGTATGTATCATATAAATCATTATATATAGTAGTTTATCACCTAACTTCATAACTTAACCGTACTATAAAAATCATAACTGATATAATACATACTTTCATTTATCAAAGTCTAAAATAAGAAATATTCAAAACAACTAACCATTTAAACTAACACATACACCTATCAACTAACAGTCATCAAGTATTAACTTACCTACAAACTGAGAACAATACCCAACTAACATGTAACACTAACCACCCTTTAACATATAACTTAACATTTACTAACAATTGATACTACATCATGGCCTCTAATTCGAATACCAAACTAAAAGTCATATCTAATTATCATACTCCTACAACTAACTGACACTAACCTTCACTATATACTAACCATCATCAATCATCTAACTAACTAACCTGATTGAACATCAGTGCACAATCCTCACTAAGTTTAGTCCACATCGTCCAGTGGACCGAACTTTCTAACCTAATCAATTTTTTATCTTAACCCAAATTTGTGCCAAACCCGATCCCCCAATATTACTTAAGCCCAAGTTTATTCGTGTATATGTCGATGACATATCACACGTATAATTAAGTTACCATATTGTATTCATGTTCAACCCAAACTGATTAAATAACGAACTTGTATACTATGTGGCACATTAGCTAGTTTATCTATTTTCATTACTTGTAGTTATTCATATTGCTTGCTCTTTCATTCCATTACTTTAAATGTTCACTCTAGTTCATTTCAATTTTCTATTGCTAGTTATCTTGTATTCTTTTCTATTATTTGTTATATATGCTCTATTATGTATTTGGAACTGCTTTCAAAGGTATGTACTTCGCTCTAATCCTGACTGAATATATTTTTTAGATGATTGGCTTGTGGATCAGTGTCCCACTTATTACGAGCCGCAGGACGGTGAGCCATTAGAAGATTCTCCCCTGGAGCAGGAGGACATAGTACCAGTGACCGATAAGTCCTAGTCTTATATTTTGGACCTTGTATTAGTCTCATTTCTAGACTCGTGGCATGTATACATTATTTTGGGAGTGGCTATGTATAGACTTATGGATTTGGACTTGTGGATGTATTGTGACTCTAATTTTCTCTCTTTTATTCCATATCGTGTTTTCGTCCTCCTTTAGTTTTATTTTTGTGATTGAGTATTGTTACCATTATCATATACCATATTGTTCCTCCGTTGGGAGTTGATATGATATTGACAGGTACTATATATATATATATATATATATATATATATATATATATATATATATATATATATATATATATATTGTATGAGATATTTTTATAGTGTGGTTGGCCAGACAGCGTTCTACTGCTGATGCTACAACGTAGGCTGGGCGTTGATCACTACTCGTTCCCTTATTCCGGGTGCAGATCGTGACACATTTTTAATGGTGGCCCATGCAAGTCCAGAGATCGTAAGTAGTACGATATTTTAGTATTACTCTAAGTTTAAGATACTGCTACGAGCATGCTTTAGGATATAGGATATATGCTGAGAGTATACCCAATCACAACTAAAGAATATTTCTAAATATTTGTTTTAGTATCCTTATCTATTTAAATGATTTCTTTACTTTGAATAATTATGTCCTTCCTTTATGATATCGTATCTTACTCAATATTGATTCCTTTATTTCAATCTGTCTTCAGGATGCCGCCGAAGACGCGTTCCCAGTGCTCGGGCGAAGTGTCAGCAAGGTCGGTCACTTCGTCACCTCTGAAGGCAGCACCAGCAGACATTGTTCCCGCAGCTTCAGTTTAGAGGTCCGATTCACCGATCCCGGTGGGCGTTTCTGTAAAATCCTTAGGGGGTTCTCCACCTCCAGTACAGAGGACAACGCTGACAGTCTCAGAGGATCTTCCACCTCCACTACCACTAGTTGATCCGACGCAGATGTTTGCGCTTTTCAGCAGATAATATAGGTAAAACCGTGCCTGTCAGAGATTATGAGGCAAAGCATTGAGAATGCTCACCAGATTGCACTCGTCACAGTCGAGAGAGTCGTCTTAGTCCAGCAACATACGGCACCACCTCAGTTCATCTCGCAATAGCCGAGGCCGGAGACTATCATAGACTTCAAGAGGATGGGCCGAAGGACTTTAAATGCACCGAGGGGATTTATTATGCTGATGATTGGACATAAAACATTGAGAGGAACCTGCGGCTGGCGCAGATTCCAGAGAGGTTGCAGGTAGAGGCTGCAGGAAGCATGATGTTTGACATCGCATTGACTTGGTTCAGGATGGACCCCAGGATCTCAACGTCGAGACTTACTTGGGAAGCTCTTCAAGGAAAATTTATTCCCAGATATGGCTTTGACATCTCTAGAGAGAGAGTTTCAGTACCTCGTTCAGGGTGGTATGACGGTAAATGAGTATGCGACGGAGTTTTGTAGATTGGGTCACTTTGTGGAGGGACAAAATTCCTGGGGGAAGGCCCGGATGTTCAGAAAGGGTCTGAACAGGGAGATCAAAACCCATACTAGCGGTCATCGTACTACTAGATTTGAGGAGATCCTAGCATAGACTGTCAAGACCCGCACCCGGATGATCGGGGACGAGTACGTGGGTACGTCCAACCTATGCCGCAGCATCGACGATAGAACGCTATCTAGGTCAACAATACTATATATCCATCTCACACAATAATATATAACCTGTCAATGATAATCTCAACTCCATACGGAGGACAAGATGATAATATAAAGTCAATATCTATACTCAATCACAAAAAAATCTATAAGGAAGATAAATGATACGATATAATAAAACAAAGAAGTCACAAGTCATAACTGGATAGTCGTCAACATCAACATCAATCTAAACAAGTCTAGGAGAAATAATAATAATACATCACAAAAGTCTAATATACTGTAAACAAATACAGTACTATAATTCTGAGTAAAGATAACTAGTAATATCGGCTAGGCCTCCCGGTAATCACTCATGTACTAAAAGGTCAAAAGCTGTAGTTACTACTTCCTGTGGTCCATAATGAGTCAGACACAAATTCACTTAATACTCTGAAAATATATCCAGTCGGGATGGAGCGAGCACAACCCAATAGCAGTTTTAAGTTAATTGATAATGACTATAAATATAAAAAGATAATATAATACAAGATGAGAAACAATAACAATATCATAATATGGTAGAGAGAGATAGGTAATCTAGAGCAATAGGGCAATATCAATACACTAGAAGATGGAATAAGAGAAGAACGAATACTATACTAAGTATTTTGTATTTACTTTCCAATATGTGTTTAACCAATAGTCAATAATCAATAAACATTATCCACAATAATAATAGTACGGCTCAGTTCCTTGGGACTGGCTATCCACAATAATACAAGCATAATAGTACGGCTCAATCCCTTAGGATTGCCTATCCGCATAGGATTGGCTATCCACAATAATGCAATAATACGACTCAATCATATAGGATTGGCTATCCACAATAATGCAATAGTACGGCTCAACCTAATAGGATTGGTTATCCACAATAAATAATAGTATGACACAATCCCTTACGATTGGCTATCCACAATAATGCAAGAACAATAGTACGACACCATCCTTAGGATTGGCTATCCACAATAATGCAAGAACAATCAATTCACATCACGATACCAGAAATACAAGATAGAATCAATATATGAGCAGGGTGATCGGGTGTACAATAAATGTTAGAATAATAGATATATCAGAACTGAAATCCATACAACTAGACTATGTAACCATTGTGTCGATAATCAGTTAAAACATTAGTAAATACTTGTGTTATAGTAATTATCAAATAATAAAAACTATTAGAGAATGTACTCGCATATAGTCCAGAGCAATGAATGTCAAATCATATCTTTATAGGTGCTTTGAAAACCTAAATATGAAATATCAAGTCAAAACAGTATTTAGGAATCATAAACATGCTATACTAGCTTAAACTAGGTCTCTAAGTCAACACAAGGTCCAACTAAGTTAAACTAGGTCAAACTAAGTCAATACTAGTTAATACTAGACCAATATTAGCTTTTTAGGCTATACTAATAGGTTCTTATCATATATTATGCTAATATATACTTATACCTATAATTTTTAGCGATAACTTGGCCTATAGATATTTATCTTATCCCGTATCACGGTATCTTAACCCGTATCACACATTTACCAAATACCTTAGCTCGTATCTCAAATACCTTAACTATTAGTCAATACCTTAGTTCTAGGGTCAATACCTTGGCTAAACTAGGTTTTCTAGTCCTTGCTAGTTAATACCGTACTAATATCCAAGTTTCTAGACTAATACCTTAGTCGTATCACCAATACCTCAACTATGGGTCAATACCTTGCTAATAATAGGTTTTAAAGTCATACTAGTTAGGTATGATATAATAATATCATATACACTATATAGATATACTAATATATACAATAACTTAGTCTAATACTTAATACCTAGAAAATATCTAAGTATTACCTCATTACCTAGCTATTACTTTAGTATTACCTTATTTCCTTAACCAATACCTTAACATATACCTTGGTATCTAACTCATTACCCAAGCTAGACACTACCATTACCATGGTATCTTAATTCAATACCTAATATCATAACCTTACCTTAGTATCCTAGTATTAACTCATATTATTTCTAATATTTTGGTATCTTAGTATTCTAAATATCTTGATACATCCTAGGATACCACACTCTAATTTACCAACACATATCCTACTTGTTTGTACATGGCACCATGGTACCATATTAAATATCTTATGATACCAACCCCTATGATACTAAACCATGACCATAACCTACACTTATCTTACATCTAAGATACTCACCCTACTCTTGGTACTTGATATTTTGATATTACCCATTACCTAGTTATAATACCAAATATCTTAGTATCTTGACCAATATATTATCCTTCTAGATATATACCCAACTAACTCTAATACTAATACTTGATACCAAATAGGATACCTTACTCAACCCCCAATACTCACTAACCCTCACTGATGATACTTGATTGTCATGATACCAATATCCTCATGGTACCCAAGTATCACACTAGTACCTTGACCCAAACTCTAATACCTTGATACATAACTTACCTATACTTGGCTAACTTGATAACCACTTGTATCAACACTAACACACATACTAACTAATGCCTATTACCTAATACCTATATATTTATAAATATATATGCTATATCATACATATGCTTGGCAACCTATGATACCTACACTCACTTGATATCCATACTACCTAGTCTCATAGGATACACAAAATACCTATATCGTATAGTCAGTTCTCTATTTATAATTAATATTGTGCCTATTAGACCTATTCAATAAATTCTAGAGTTAAATTATGTTTTACCCTTCGTATCAGCTTTCTGAAACTTCAAACGGATCATATTTTCGTGTCATGAAGCTCCCAAAATCACAAAAATACCGAAACACATTCGTCTTTCAGACACCTGGCACTCAAACAGTTTTACAGAAATTTTTAAAACAAATTAATTCTATTAATATAAATATTTCGAAATCTAACTTTGATACGGTTCTTTTAAAAATAAGGGAGATTAATCAGAGTCCTGAGTTATGAGTTATGGCATTTCGAAGTTGCTTTGGCTGATAAAAATGACGCTGAATATTATGACAAATTTGGGCTATTTTGGACAAAATAACACATGTATACACCTAATTTACTAAATCCGCCTATACGTATCGTGGCGTATCATGATATGGACTCTATGTGTCTAATTTTGGACATAAAACACCTTCACACCATCAAATAAACATCAATAGTCCTCATTAGGACACAATAAACACACTCAAGGGACATAATTAGGGTTTTTCCAAATTGAGCCCCAAAATTATAACATCAACTTAGATCTACCAAATTGAGAGCTCCTAGTGCCTAGATCTATCATTGAAAAGTTAAATCTAACCATGAAAAGATTCTTACATGACCAAGGGGTGTTCCTAACCATGAATTTAATGAAATTGAGAGAATTACCTAGTATTTTGGTAGCCTCTTTGAAAAATTCTAAATTTGGACACGGAAGAGATGAGTCGGACACAATCTCCAAGCAAGCTCCTCTCCTATGGATCTTCTTGTGCTCTCCAATGCTCTAGGCCTTCATGATGGTGAGAATGAGTGGAAATGAGAGTGGTTGAAAAAAAGTTGGTGAGAAATTGGTTTGCATGGGGAAGAAGAAGATTTGGAGAAGATGGAGGCTAAGGAATAAAATAAAATGAATGGATGGATGAGCCTAAATTGAACTTATCTCTTATAGTAAGGTTTGGTCATGCCAAAATATCAAGTTTGTCCCTTTCCATTTATCATGAATGGAATCTAATTAACTAAAGAAAAGAATCTTTACAATTAAGAGGAATATTCTCTTCATGACAACTAAACTTAATTAATTCTAATTACTAAAGTCATGACTAACAATAATTAGCACTAACTAACACTTGCAAATTCTAATTGACTAGCTACTAACTAATACGAATATAATTCTAGATAATCACTAATATAAAATAATATATAAAAAATTTAACAACATACAAAATTACCAAAATACTCCTATAGTGGAAAGTGGTAGTTACAATCCTACCCCCCTTAGAAAAAATTTGTCCTCGAAATTTAAGAAAAAAAATAGACATGAACTGAAAGGATAACTCATGGTCCAGAAGATAATCTCATCTCCTTTCTTCTAACTGGTTATAATCTATTCATCATAATCATGGCTATAGTCAAACCCTCATCTAACCATGGTCCAAGAAGTCCTATCTGACTCATACAGCATACAATTCCATTGAAAAGGAAACATTCACGGTTTATCAAATAGGTACGGTTATATTCTTATTAGTCCTGATATTGTAGTCTCTACCAAAGGTCTAATACTAACTATACCATAGCACTAAAAGTTCTCATGCATACTATAAGGTACTAAAAAGTTATATTGATCAATAGGTGGAAGATAAAGAAGAAAAATGACAGAACCTGCTAACCCAACACCTGTAACATAGGTCCCCTCGACCGTCATCGCAAAAGTCTTGCCCTGCTGGAGTGGCTCCCTCTACTGGTGTGGGGTAATTTGTGGTGTCACAAGTGGCCTAGTTGTACCTTTTTTACTGCCTGGAACACCTGCACTCCTACTCCCCATCATACTCCTTTGCATACCTTACCTCATTATCACATTGATACACTCAACTAATACTATCACACACAATAATATTCACTGATACTAAACTAACACATTGCACCTATCCCACATCACTCATCCTACTCTTGATATACCCTGGACACTTGAACCCTCTAGGCACCCTTGGTACACAGTCACTAACTCCATAACTATACTGGACACATGCTTGATAATCTAGGATACCAACTACTAACTATACTCTGACACATATATTAGATCTATGGCTACAAATGGTACTACACTATGAGTTACTTCTAGGCTTATACACTGATACCTAATGCTTTCCTACCCAACTAGGAACCACTCACAAGCTACACTCTCAAGAATAACACTGATACTCAAGCTGGACATAAACATGCCTACAAGTTACCAAACTACTACACTATCCAAAGAAGCTGCCTCAGGAACTAATGAAGGTGAAGCTCTATAAGAAACTAACTAGAGAAACTAAAGACATATCTATCCTGAGCTAGGAGAGGTGATGGAATAAAATTTAATGATAAAAGGTTGAATGATAGAGATGATATGATAAGAACTAATTTAAGATACAATCTGATAATCATACGCGTCTATCTGAAATTATGTTACCAGAATCCTCGTCACGCTAGTAAGCATAGCGGCGCTAAACTGTAGAATCCATAACTAAGGTACACATCTTTATAATTATGGTATCTAAAAATTTTGCCCTACCGCTAGCTTGGCTGCGAAAACTCTAAATTCTATAACCAAGAGAAATATATCCAAAATCATGCTTTATGTCTTCGCCACGCCAGCTAATATGGATAAACTCTAGACTCCATAACTAAGGTAGACGGTTACCTTTCTCACTGTCCAAATACGTTTTCAAATTGTACCTCGATATAGTACATAAAATTCATCTCGATACAAGAATCATATTCAACAACGAACATGTGAAGGTGAACAAAAACAAGGGAATCAGATTTTAAAATAGAGTTTATAGTACGATTTTTAAGGGTCATCCCAGGAATCTTTCAAGGAATCCTAATTTATGATTGAGTATCCTCTCATTCTAGTATTATATATCCTATATTCTATCATGGGCTTACAGTAGTACAACTAAGCCGTTGTACTACCACGATATTGTACTAATTGCGAACACGAGACATGCATGGGCCACCACAAAAATGTGTCACGGTTCGCACCCGGATGATCAGGCAAGAGTACGTGGGTACATCCAGCCTACGCCGCAGCATCGGTGGTAGAACGTTGTCTAGGTCAACAATATTATCTATCCATCTCACACAACAATATATAACCTGTCAATGATAATCTCAACTTCATACGGAGGACAAGATGATAATATAAAGTCAATATCTATACTCAATCACAAGAAAATCTATAAGGAGGATAAATGGCACGATATGATAAAACAAAGAAGTCACAAGTCATAACTGGATAGTCCTCAACATTAACATCAATCTAAACAAGTCTAGAAGTAATAATAATACATCACAAAAGTATAATATACTGTAAACAAATCTAGTACTATAATTCTGAGTAAAGATAACTAGGATAACTAGTGATATCGGCTAGGCCTCCCGGTAATCACTCATGCACTAAAGGGTCCAAATCTGCAGCTACTACCTCTTGCGGTCCGTAATGAGTCGGACACAAATCCTTCCAATACCCTGAAAAATATATCCAGTCAAGATGGAGAGAGCATAACCCAATAGCAGTTCCTAGTTAATTGATAATGACTATAAACATAAATAAAAAATATAATACAAGATGGAAATAATAAACAATATCATATTATGGTAGAAAAGAGAGAGACAGGTAATCTAGAGCAATATGGCAATATAAATATACTAGGAGATGGAACAAGAGAAGAACTGATACTATACTAAGTGTTTTGCATTTACTATGCAATATGCGTTTAACAAATAGTTAATAATCAATAAATATTGTCTATAATAACACGATCACGATAGTATGGATCAGTTTCTTAGGACTAGGTATCCACAATAATGCAAGCACGATAGTACGGCTCAATCTCTTAGGATTGGCTATAAACAATAATGCAATAGTATGGCTCAATCACATAGGATTGGCTATCCACAATAATACAATAGTACGGCTTAACCCAATAGGATTGGCTATCCACAATAAACAATAGTATGACATAATCCCTTAGGATTGGCTAACCACAATAATGTAAGAACCATCAAGTCACATCACGATACCAGAATACAAGATAGAATCAATATATGTGCAAGGTGATCGGGGTATACAGTGAATATGAGAACAATAGATATATCAGAACTGAAATCCATACAACTAGCATATGTAACTATTGTGTCGAGAATTGGGTAAAATATTACTAAATACTTGTGTTATAGTAATTATTAAATAATAAAAACTATCAGAGAATGTACTCACCTGTGGTCCAGAGCAATGAATGTTAAATCGTATCCGCATCAGTGCCTTAAAATCTAAATATGAAATATCAAATCAAAACAGTATTTTAGAATCATAAACATGCTATACTAGCTTGAAACTAGGTCTCTAAGTGAACACTAGGTCCAACTATGTCAAACTAGGTCAAACTAAGTCAATACTAGTTAATACTAGACCAATACTAGGTTTATAGGCTATACTAATAAATTTCTAGCATATATTACCCTAATATATACTTATACCTATAATTTCTAGCAATATCTTGGCCTATAGCTATTTACCTTATCCCGTATCACGTTATCTTAACCCGTATCACACATTTACCTAATACCTTAGTTTGTATCTTAAATACCTTAACTATTAGTCAATACCTTAGTTCTAGGGTCAATATCTTGGCTAAACTAGGTTTGCTAGTCCATACTAGTCAATACCTTACTAATATCCAAGTTTCTAGACTAATAACTTAGCCGTATCACAAATACCGCAACTATGGGTCAATACCTTGCTAATACTAGGTTTTAAAGTTAAACTAGTTAGCTATGATATAATAATAACATATATACTATATAAATATACTAATATATACAATAATATCAACTATGGGTCAATACCTTGCTACTATTACCATGGTATCTTAATCCAATACCTAATATCATAACCTTACCTTAGTATCCTAGTATTACCTCATACTATTTCTAATATTTTGGTATCTTGGTATTCTAAATTTCTTGATACATCCTAGGATACCATACTCTAATTTACCCCACACATATCCTACTTGTTTGTACATGGTATCATGTTACCACATTAAATATCTTATGATACCAACCCCCAAGATACTAAACCATGACCATAACCTAAACTTACCTTACATCCAAGATACTCACTCTACACTTGGCACTTGGCATCCTTATATTGCCCATTACCTAGTTATAATACCAAATATCTTAGTATCTTGACCAATACATTATTCTTCTAGATATTTATCCAACTAACTCTAATACTAATACTTCATACCAAATATGATACCTTAGTCAAGCCCCAATACTCACTTACCCTCACTCATGATACTTGAATATCATGATACCAATATTCTCATGGTACCCAAGTATCATACTAGTACCTTGCCCCAAACTCTAATATATTGACACATAACTTACATATACTTTGCTCACTTGATAACTACTTGTATCAACACTAACTAACACCTATTACCTAACACTTATATATATATATATATATATATATATATATATATATATATATGCTTGGCAACCTATGAATACCTACACTCACTTGATATACATACTACCTAGTCTCAAAGGATACACAAAATGCCTATATCGTATAGTCGGTGCTCTACTTGTAATCAATACTATACCTATTAGACCTATTTAATAAATTTTAAGGTCAAATTATGTTGTATCCCTTCGTATCAGCTTTTCAAAACTTTAAACGAATAGTATTTTTGTGTCCAGAAGCTCCCAAAATCGCAAAAATACCAAAACGCATTCGTCTTTCGGATACCTGGCACTCAAATAGTTTTAAAAAAAAATTCAGAACAAATTTGGCCTATTAATTTATATATTTGGAAAGCAAACTTCGATATGGTTCTTTTAAAAAATGGAAGATTAATCATAGTCCTTAGTTAGGAGTTATGGTATTTCTAAGTTGCTATGGCTAATAAAAATGAGGCTGAATATTATGACTAATTTGGACTATTTTGGACAAAAGAACATATGTATACACCTAATTTACCAAATTCACCTATATGTATCATGGTGTATCATGATATGGACTATATGTGTCTAATTTTGGTCATAAAACACCTTCACACCATCAAATAAATATCAATAGTCCTCATTACGACACAATACACATACTCAATGGACACAATTGGGGTTTTTCCAAATTGAGCCCCAAAATTATAACATCAACTTAGATCTACCAAATTGAGAGCTCATAGTGCCTAGATCTATCATTGGAAATTTAAATATAACCATGAAAAGGTTTCTACATGACCAAGGGGTTGTTCCTAACCATGAATTTAATGAAATGGAGAGAATTACCTAGTATTTTGGTAGCCTCTTTGGAGAATTCTGAATTTTGACATGGAAGAGATGAGTCAGACACAATCTCCTAGCAAGCTCATCTCCTATGGATCTTCTTGTACTTTCCAATGCTCTAGGCCTTCATGATGGTGAGAATGGGTGGAAATGAGATTGGTTGGAAAGAAATTTGGTGGGGAATTGGTTTGCTTAGGGAAGAAGAATATTTGAAGAAGATGGAGGCTAAGGAATAAAATAAAATAAATGGATGAGCCCTATATTAAACTTATCTCTTATAGTAAGGTTTGGTCATGCCAAAATATCAAGTTTGCCTATCTCCATTTGTCATTAATGGAATCTAATTAACTACAGGAAAGAATCTCTACAACTAAGAGGAATATTCTCTTCATGACAACTAAACTTAATTAATTCTAATTACTAAAGTCATGACTAACAATAATTAGCACTAACTAACACTTGCAAATTCTAATTGGCTAGCCTCTAACTAACACTAATATAATTCTAGATAATCACTAATGTAAAATAATATATAAAAATTTAACAACATACAAAATTACCAAAATACTCCTATGGTGGAAAGTAAAAGTTACACAGTATCACGACCCGCACACGGTGTAAGGGTACAAGTCGAAAACAACGTCCAGCCTACGCCGTAGAATCGGCGGTAGAATATTGTCTGGATAATTTATCTAACAATATAATGAACTACCAACAATGATAATATACTCAATCACATATCTAAGATGGAAAGCACGAATCAGATAAAGAATAGAATAGTCACAATACAACTCATGAGTCTAAAATAATACATCAATGAGTCTGAAAGAATAGCAAAAAATAAGCTGGAGACAAATCCAGTACAAAGAATACTAAGAAGCTACTACTCCTGGGTCAACTGTCTCAGTTTGGATAAGTCCCTCCTGAGCCAGGGTCTCAGACTTTAAACCCACAACATCCTGGGGTCCATAATAGGTAGGGTACCACTCCTCAGTATCATCTGAAAAAATATATTCAGTCAGGAAAGGAGCAGAGTACATCTCTAACAACAGTTCTAATCAATGATAAAAACTATATAACAGTAAATAGATGTGAATAAACAAGATGCACAATAGATACAAGAGATATATGTATAATAAGGAAATACTAAAAATAATACAATAATGAGCAATATGTCAATGAGCAAGAATACTAATGTCTAAGTGTGTGAGTACTAGCTTAACATGTGATCGGCTTGGGAACTTAATACAAGAGATACAAGATTTATGGCCTGGCTAATCATACGTGCGGTGTATGATTAACACTATTTAAGATAACAAGATGGATATCATCATATATCTACACTACATACTCTCTACCCCCGACTGGTATAATAGATCCAACCATGGTACGCTATGGCACGAGATTCCCCAAGAAGATAGCTAGTCTTCCCGAGAATCAGTGTCTGTACATGTACAAGATAATCAATAAAATAAGACTTGCACAAGATATACCATATACCAAGGAATAATATCTCATGACGAGATCAGATATACCAATCCGTGTAACCATCGTGTCAAGAAAACATGAATATCTACACTAGATACAATAAACATAGAGGATATCATAAATGAGAAACTATCAGAGAATGTACTCGCCTGAAGTCCAATGAATAGTCTCACAGATGTCTGACCCGGTGCCTCAAAGACCTAGATATGGAATGCAACATCAATACAAAGTTTCAGGAAGAAAATAAGTTAAACTAGTCAACTTCTAGGTCAATAAGTCAATTCTAAGCCAAAAGTCAACTCTAGTCAACTATGGTCAAACTATGGTCAACTACATATTTTTAGGTTGCATAAACATAATACAAAAATATTGTGTCAAGATACTAAAGTCTAAGCCATAAAAATCACATCTTAAATGTTAGGATACCGTATCTCCGGATACGTAAATTCCAAGATAAATATCACAATATAAATATCAAACAATAATTAATAATAATATAGAATCACAATTACAATATTAATTAGGTACTGTGGTTTTGAACCAACTTGGTATCTCAACAAAATTACAAACTTGACACCCAAACCCCATATCTTGGGTATCCCCAATTACCTTGGTTCCTCAAGGTAATCCCCAATACATTGTTATATTAACTACCCGTATATATATAATACATATACTAAATATTATAGATATAAGATATTAGCAATTAAGAATACATTACATCAATATTAATACTAAAATATATATATACATACATACATACATACATACATATATATATATATATATATATATATATATATATATATAAAATCTGCCAACCGTCGCTAAAAACTGTGCTGAAATACTGATATTCTGATACGCTGACTTTTTAGTGACAGTTCTGTCTGTCACTGAAACCGTCACCGTTGTTGTTGTTGTTGATTCCCTGCACTGCTGCTGCTGCTTTGGTGACGGTTTACAACCGTCACCGATTCAACTGTCGCTGCTGCTGCTTATTCCCGCCGCCGCTGCTGCTGCTAATTAATGACAGCGACTGCTGTCATTAATGGCGCTGCCATTTGCTACAGCGGCTGCTGCTGTTCTCCCGCTGCTATTAATGACAGTGGCTGTCATTAACCCTCTGCCGCTAAAAACCTGTAAAAATTATATATAACATATATATCTATATATATATATATATAAACCCAAATAAATATATATATATATATATATATATATATATATATATATATATATATATATATATATATATATATCTACATATATAAATACCAATAAACTATAAATATACCCCCTTATTAATATGTACATATTATGACATAGCCACAAGCACACACATACATAAATACATTTATAAATATTCAAATATGCATATGTATAAATAATTATATAGCAATTATATATAATATATTTATCCAATTAAATATACATATATACATATTTTCACAACATACATACATATTTACACATAACATATATACATATATATTTATACATGTAGCTACATACTATATATATTCTTAGTACATATATAATACATAGATCTAGAATACAAGAAGCACAAATATATATACTATAATATATATAATAATATCTATATATATGCACAAATATAATCTACATGAATTAAGAGCACAAGAATTAAATCTACATATAATTACACAACAAATGGAGAGTATCACACCGTATCCCACTAGATCTAGGATACACATGTGACACGAGTCCACCACACATCCAATTATACCCCGAAGGACACAAACAAGTCACATATATTATTTATGAACAATACGAAGTGTCAAAAATATATCTACGTGTCTGTGTCAAAATATGACATGTACAAAGTCCCGTGTCGGAGGAAAAACCCCTAAATCAACATGTATCACCAAATTATTGGGATACGACCAACACGTACCCAATTATGGACATGACACTAGCCCCAAATACACAAGCACATGCCAAATTGATCTATAGGATCAATTGACACACACAACAATTGTCAATCTCGGAATCCCCCAAAATTGACACAAAAAGTACCATAACTTTCTCAATATGCCTCCTATGAACACAAAACCAAATCCTATGAGTATCCTATGCATATGGGTTGATTTTCCATGGTTAAATCTCAGATTTAGAACTTAATTTAAGAAGAAAAACTGAATTTTACCTATTGGAAGATGGATTTCCAATAAAATCTCCAATTGAGATAAAATTGCCTCCAACTTGTAGATCCTTATTCCTCTTTGTAGATTCTTGCTTTCTCCTTCTAGATCCTTACTTCTCAAGTCTCTAATGGTGATTTGGGAAGGAATTGAAATAAAATTTGGTAGGGAAATAAAATAGGAATGAAGAAATTTGATAGAGGGAAATTCTAGATCTAGTTTTAGAATGAAAAGAGGAGAGAAAATTTCTCCCTCTTTTAAATATAGTCCGGCCCCTTTCCTCTCCCTCAAGTTATCATGTAATATCTATTATACCCCTTGGGGCCTCTCATGAAGAAATAATTAAGGAAGGAAGTTTCTATTCTAATGATTTAATTAATTTAATCTATCTCCTTAACAATGGGCTTTCTAAATGGGCTAAGTTCTAACCAATTAATTCATGTTGGTCCATGGGTCCAAACTAAACTAGTTAGGTCCACTAACACAAGTCCAAATTAAATAATTAACATCTAACAATAATTAAATAATACAACAAATAATTATTTATCAAGCACAATATTTAATTACATATAAAATTATTAAAATACCCTTTCCTAGAAAATATGGTAGTGACAAGTCTACCCTCCTTAAAATAATTTTTTTCTCGAAATTCAATACGAAAACTACCCCCAGAAAATAACAGAACAGAACTAAAGAATCATAACTAACTATGAAAGAACATAACAATGAACAGAATATAACTAGGAAATAACATACCTCAAGGCACAAACAGATATAGATAACGCTCTCGTATTTCATCATCTCTCTCCCAGGTAGACTCTCACGGAGAGTGATGCCTCCATGCAACGCGCACCAAAAGAATAGTCTGGTTCCTCAATACCTTCTCTCTCCGATCCAGAATCTCAACTGGCTGCTCTGGATAGCTAAGAGTAGGGTCCACCTCTATCTCCGAGTAATCCAATACATGACTAGGATCTGCCACGTATCGTCTCAACTGTGACACATGAAACATGTTGTGCACCCCCTCCAATGCAGGTGGCAAGTCTAGTCTATAAGCAACTGTACCGACCCTCTCTAGAATAGTGAAAGGTCCGATGAATCGCAGACTAAGCTTCCCGTCTCCACCAAAGCGAATCGTGCCTCGTGTCGGAGAAATCCTCAGAAATACCAAACCACCCACCTAGAACAAAACACCACCTTAAGAACTTAATCTATAATAAACAACCAAGAACAAGCACAAAGCAAAAATCTAAACTATACCTCAAACTCTAAAAGTCTCCGATGGCTATCGGCCCAATGCCGCTGTCTGTCCTGCGCCACTCGAAGTCTGTCTCTGATCAACTGAACCTTCTCTGCTTCATCCACAACCATCTCGCTAAGCAAAACTCTCTCTCCAACATCATCCCAAGATAAGGGAGTACGACACCTCCGACCGTACAGAGCTTCAAAATATGACATCTCTATACTGGCCTGGTAACTGTTGTTGTAAGCAAACTCTACCAAATGGAGATGGTCCTCCCAAGAACCCCCGAAATCTAGTACACAGGTGCACAACATATCCTCGAGAGTCTAAATAGTCCTCTCCGACTGCCCATCTGTCTGGGGATGATATGCAGTACTGAACTTGAGCTGAGTGCCCAAACTCTCCTGCAAACTCCTTCAGAAATGAGAAGTAAAACGACTATCCCGATCCGAGACTATGTTGATGGAAACTCCATGTATCCTAACGATCTACCTCATATATATCTCTGCCAGCTTCTCCGTAGAAAAACCCACCTTAAAAGGCAAAAAGTGGGCCGACTTGGTCAACCTATCAACGATGACCCAAATCGCGTCTTTTCTTCCTGGAGATCGTGGAAGTCCGGATACAAAATCCATAGTAATGTGCTCCCACTTCCTTCTGGAATGGGTAATGGCTGAAGTAAACCTCCTGGCCTCTGCCTCTAGGCTTTCACCTGCTGGCACACTAAGCATCTGGATACAAACTGTGCCACTTTCCTCTTCATGCCATACCACCACACACTCTCTCGCATATCCTGATACATCTTGTTAGCACCTGAATGCATGGAATACTGAGAGGGATGTTCTTTCTGCAACACCTCCTCACGCAGCTCCCCACTAGGCACACACAATCTAACTCCATGCCTCAAAGATCCATCATCTGCAATAGTGAAATTATCCTCCAATCATGCTCTCACCTGAGCTCTGATACTCCTCACAGATACATCCTTATACTGTGCTGCCTTGATCATGTCCATCAAATCTGAATGTATCTGGAATCCCCATATCTGTATAACACAACCAGGAAAAATCATCTCAATGCCCAAGCTCTCCAAGTCCTCCAACAATTATCGATCCTGCGTCAAGAACATAGCTACCGGATACCTGCTCAAAGCATCGGCAACTACATTAGCTTTCCTAGGATGATACTGCAAAGATATATCAAAATCCTTTATCAGTTCCAACCACCGACGCTGCCTCATGTTCAACTCCTTCTGCGTAAAAACGTACTTCAAGCTTTTGTGGTCTGTAAAGATCTCCACACGCTCTCCGTACAAATAATGTTTCCATAATTTCAGAGTGAAGATGACTGTTGTCAACTCCAAATTATGGGTAGGATAGTTATTTTCATGATGACGCAATTGCCTGGATGCATAGGCAATCACTTTCCCATGCTGCTGAAGAACACAACCCAAACTTTTCCCCGATGCATCTCTATAATTAGTGAAACCTCCAGACCCTGATGGCAACGTCAAAATTGGAGCAGACATCAACCTCTTCTTCAACTCCTCAAAAGCAACCGGGCAATCCTCCGTCCAAACAAACTCCACATCCTTCCTTGTGAGTCTGGTCATTGGCTCGGCAATCCTCGAAAAATCTTGCTCAAACTTCCTGTAGTAGCCTGCCAATTCCAAGAAACTCTTGATCTCTGCTACCGAACTCGGGGTCTTCCAAGATTCTACTGCTGCGATCTTCTTTGGATCCACTGAAATACCATCATCAGTCACAACATACCCCAAGAACTCCACCTTGTCCAAGAAAAACTCACATTTGGTCAACTTCCCATACACCTTCTCCTTCCTCAGCACATCCAACACAATCCTCAAATCCTCCTCATGCTCCTCCGATGTCTTCGAGTATATGAGTATGTCGTCGATGAATACCACTAAGAACTTTTCTAGGTACTGGTGGAACACTTTGTTCATCAAGTTCATAAATACCACCGGTGCATTAGTCAAACCAAATGGCATCACCATAAACTCGTACTGGCCATACCGAGTTCTAAAAGCAGTCTTAGGTATGTCTTCCGGCTTCACCTTTACCTGATGGTAGCCTGATCTCAAGTCTATCTTAGAAAACACCTTCGCACCACTCAACTGATCAAACAGATCATCAATCCGTGGCAAAGGATACTTATTCTTGATAGTAAAATTATTCAAAGCTCTGTAATCAATGCACATGTGCACCTATCCATCCTTCTTCGGTACAAATAATACTGGGGCTCCCCACGGTGAAGAACTCGATCTGATAAACCCCTTATCCTGCAATTCATCCATCTGCTTCTTCAGCTCGGCCAACTCGCTGTTGTTTACTCTATAGACATGCTGCAAAATTGGTTCTGCACCTGGCACCAAGTCTATAGAGAATTCAACATCTCGATCTGGCGACAAACCTGGTAATTCCTCAGGAAACACATCTAAGAACTCTGCTATCAACGGATGTGGCAACTCCTTGTCTTCCACCATAGCTCTACAAATAATGCCTTCTCTCTGCTCTGCATCTCCTCTAGAAAATTCGAACTCTGGCTCTCCTGGTGGACCAAACAAAACTCTACCTCCTCTACAATCTATGCTAGCACGGTACCTACTCAACCAATCCATCCCGAGTATATTGTCGTAGCTCAAAAGTGGCATTACAAGTAGACACACACTCAACTCCCGACCTCCCAGAGTAACTCTTCGATCCTTGCAAATATTATTAACCAGGATAATGCCTCCCCCGGTCATGATCTTGCAAGTCCTAAGCAAAGACTCAGCTACCAAACCATGCTTCAGAGCAAAAAAAACAGATACAAAACTATGGAAAGCACCACTATCAAAGAAAGCTAAAGTTGGAATGGAATCAAGAAGAATAGAACCTGCGATGACATCTCCGGTGGGTTCATCCTCCTCGACGGTCATAGCAAACGCTCGTCCCTGCCGAGCACCTCCCTACGGCTGATGCTGGACAAAATGTTGCTGCTGTGTCGGAAGCGGTCCCCTCGGCTGTGCTGCAGGTGGTCGCGTCTATGCCCTCGGAGCTGAAGCTGCTCCCTGAACTGCACGACGAGGACACTTTCTCAATTGATGCCCTTCAGTACCACAATACAAACAAACTCCCAACCTCCTCCTGCAAACTTTTCAGATATGGCTGGGCTTCTTGCAGTAGTGGCATGGAGCTTGCTGTAACTGTCTCTGCTATTGTGGTGCCTGGTGAAAAGACGCCTTAGCTGGAGTCTGGTTCTGCTGTGGCTGCTGTGTAAACCCCTCCACCCAAAATTAGGGCTACTTGGCATAGATAGAGAAACTAGGGCTAGTTTCTCCCCAATTGAAAATAGGACACGATATTTGATTTAATTATACGGGATTAATATCACATAGTGCACCTTACCGTTGCTTCGATAATTGGAGCACCTCACTAGCCATTGTCTTCCTATAAACTTCATAACCTTGTCCTAGACGTGACCGCCTACCATTCTGACCTTGTTGTAACTTATAACTATGCTCTCGTGTGCTATATTTTAGTCGTACAACATTCGTCGCAGACGTTATTATTTAATTCTATAATAAATTTAACTTTGTACCCTTGTGCGTTCCAATCGGAATTGGAGACACAATCTTGATCGTTTTGTACAACCCAAAATTATGATAATATTATACACCGAATCCCCTATGTCCATGACACTTGCGTCCCACCTAATTTTATCCCCATGTACTTCCAATTAATTCCAGAACACCATGCACGGTAATTTTAATTAATTTAATCCGAATTTTGTCTTTGTGTAATTTTCTAATTGTTGGGCTCTCTTATGCAAAAGTGCATTGAGGTATCCACACCATTGGACAATACATGAAGAAATCAAACTTTCCCCTTCGTAGGAATTTTTCTATAATTTTCGGGATGTGCAACGCGCACATCGCCCCCTCAATTAAACATATCCTTGCATTTTAAATAATGCAAATCCTAGCCCTCCAAAAACTCCCATGGCAAGCCCAAGGCCCAACCCAAGAGGATGTTGACCAAAGTCAAATTTTCTAGGTCAACCTCAAGCGAACCCTATTTTCCATATATTTTATAATCTCTTTCCCCTTTTCTATTTTTCCAAAACCTAAAACTGAATTCCAGCTGACCCCCCCCCCTTTACCATTACTATTCCTCTTCTTCCCGAAGCCTGAGGCTCCGTCGACCAGAGTTGAACCCCCGCCTGGCCTGGCCGACCACTCCGTCGGAACCTCCTCCCTCTCTGTTCCTCCATCATCCACCAGCACCGCTGCACGACCACCAGCACGACCGCCATTAACCTCATCATCATCCTCCTCTCTGCTGCCATTGACGCCGAAACCCGACCGTCCTCCACCCGTCGACCGGAGCGGACCGCCAGGGACTATCAGCACTGACCCATACACGACTGGGCCGACCTCCCATCTCCGCCAACAACTATTCAGCCCGTGAGCAGTGCAACCCACCACCACCTCGCCACGGCCTCGCGACGCTGTACCGTCGGCCTCCGACCACCTGAACGACCCTGCCTCTCCTTCCACCGCCTGAGTCGACATCCAGCCTCCTTGCTCTGTCCACCTCCACCATCACGACAACCCGCCAGATCTCGTCACCACCACCACCTTCTTCTCCGACTTCCCCCGTCTCTACACTACTCCTCGACGACCGGAGTAACCCACACGACCAGCAGCTTCCCTACTCCTCCTCCTTTTGGCCTGATCACCTCCCCTGGCCTGAACTCCTCCTCCTCTTCCACCTCCCTGTCTTCCCCTCGACTCGCCGGAGAATCTCCCCCTGGCCAGACTCCAGCAGGAACCCTCCGGTCAGTCGTCAACATTAACACCCATCATCATCATCGCCTTCACTATCATTTCATCATCACCTTCACCATCCTTTTTACCTTGATCATCACCACCATCATCGTAGCCATCATCGTCATCATCACCTCCATTGTCATCTTCATCATCGTTATCATCGTCATCACCATCTCTATCGTCGTCGACATCGTCATCATCTCCATCATCATGATCATCATCCCTATCATCCTCATCCATGTAATCATCATCATCTCATCATTGTCATCATCATCATCTCATTATTGTCGTCATCAACATCATTAGCAACATCGCCATCACCATCATCCACATCATCCTTGTCATCACCATCATCCACATCATCCTCGTTATCACCATCATCCGCATCATCATCGTCTCATCCCCATCATCACCATCATCCCAGACACCATCTACAGCATCCTCCTCACCTCATCATCTAATCACCATAGTCATTATCACCCCTAACCATCACCGTAGCAACCTCAATCATCATCATAACCCTCGTCATCGTCAACATCATAGACCCATCACTCTTGCCAGACAACCCGCAGCAGACACCCCCGATTCCTGTGCCTGTGCACGTTGACCCGAGGACCATTGGATCATTCTGTATGACTTCAGGAGCAGGTTATTGGGACTACATAGTCGCTTGCTAGGCAAGTATACCTTGCCTTGTTGTACTATTTAAATTCAGTTATATATTTAGTTGTATGTTTATTATTTTAGATTATATAACTGTGCGTGTCTGAGAGAGACTCGGATGCAGTCAATGAATGCATTGACGTTAGGACTTGTGTCTGACCTAGTGTCTAGTAGACCCACCTAAAGTTGTGGAGTTATCGGTATAACTCCCCAGGCCTTGACATATTTCTTACACGTGTTGTGAGTCTCCTGTAGGGCACGGACTTGCATATGTGGTTGGCCACCTGTACGTATAGGCGTGCAATGGATAGGAAATAACTGCTACTAGCAATGCATGTTAGAAGACTTAGCAATTATTAGTAGGCGGAGCACAGACTATCGTGGTACGATGGTCCAATTCTTGTCCTTGTTTGGTTGTAAGGTTGGGCTATTATTCTAACGATAGACTATGAGCCAGAGTTATGACATCTCGGCGTAGTGGATGAAGCGTGTTGTGCATACAACATGCATAGATCATTGGGCGGGGAGGACGACTAGTAAGCGTATGGGATACCCCACTTCCTTTATTCATATGCCACACTCGACGGAGTGATATGGACGTTATATACTATTCAGATGTCACGTTCTTCGGAGCAATATGGACGTTATATACTATGCAGATGCCTCACTCTTCAGAGTGATAGGAAGTTATTATATTACATTGCGCCTTGTATTTGGGGCATATATGGCATATACTAGCCAGTTGTCACGATTGGTGAATTACGTCAGCATATGTCTAGCCTACACTCTCCCATATACCCAAAGTTGTCCTCAAAGTGCATTTTACTTAGATGGTTAGGTCACATTTGAGTTTTTATAGTATTTACTTTATGGTATGCTTTTATGTATCTTGTTATGTCCCTCTGAGGACCTGGTTCCTTTCCAGGTGTAGATGTTCATGAGTATTCACAGGAGCGCTGATCCGGACTGGTTACTTATATTTCGAGGGGGTCTTCTCTTCGAGCCCATAATTGTTAGTTGATATTCTTATATTGTATTTATCTTGTTTATTCTATATTCTAGTTCGGCAGTGGATTTGTTTCCATCCGACTACCATCATTAGATACTTTAGATTAGGATCTAGTTTCATAGCTATTGGTTATTTATGTCTATTTAATTTCTGGGGATAAGATTTAGATTATGCCTGTGACTTGAGATATTTTATACCACTTGTGAATTATTATTCATAATACAGCGTACGCATATATTTCCATATATTAGAGTTGCCATATACATGCGGCTGGCATGCTTACGTGTCCTAGTCCTACGTATTTTGGGACTGGGACGTGACATGTTTTTATTGTGGCCCATGCAGGTCAAGAGCATATTATCTCGGTTACGTTACTGTACCGAGCAAGCCTGCACCTAGGATTAGAGTATAGGATATCATCCACAACTGACTATGACTCATCCTCCTTCCAATCCATTCCATTTGAATAATTGTATCATGCTTGATTCTTGTGCTTTCCTATTAGTTCCATGAGTGTAGCCTTCTCTTAGAATATAGAAGTCCATTTTGTTAGACAATAAGTAGAGTAACCTTCCTTTTTAAGAATACAATTAGAACATCTAATGAACCCTAGCGTCCCTTACCTATAGAATAATTTACCACTATCCCTTGATATATTTATGATTGACTTGAGAGTAGTATAAACACTAGTAGAGCTAGTTAATGATTTGACCATAATGTTTGACCCTAGTATTGAGGAACCAATAGGAATCCAAGATTGAATATTAGGGCTGAACCTAATTTTCATAATGAGATAGTATTAGAGAACTATAAATATAGATCCTTGTCTTGATATTAGCAGACAGTACCTTAGGAAGCCCAGAGCAACGAATATGACATTCCCCTTGATCATACCTCAAACACAGAGATTAGCTTGCCACCTTCTTCGTAGAAACCATGATCTTATCTAGAGTCTTCCTATTTTTAAATTTTATATCTTGTTCTCTGCAACCTTAGCGCTCGCTGTTAGTGAGACAACTAAATTCCTTTCCTTCATCTCTCAACTCATGTCACATAACTCTTATGATTGTAGGTCAAGTGATGTTAAGGATGTATAGTTTGCTAGGATGATAATTGTAATCTTGAACTTTGAATTTTGTGCTTGGTAGTTATAACTTGATAGTTTTGAGTTATTCCTGTAGATTGTGACATGATGATTATCCCTTAGTTTTAAATCACGTAATTTTTACCCCACCTCAATACGAGTTACATCCCCTTTCCCCTTGAAGGCCAGCAACTTTTCTATTCATACTCTTGATACTTGTTCTATAAGCACTATGACTAAGACTTATGAAGACCATTACCTATATAATGTAATAGGATACCCTAATAGGTATCAAGATCCCTTCCTCGTATGCCCTAATAAGAGTTTTACTTTATTTATGAGTACAAGGTTACCTTGTAGAATTCCCTTTAAGACTGTCACAGTATTAGTTAATTATTTTAAGTTGGGTAGTATGCCTCACAACCTAGTAACATATATTCCTCTTGCCTCATTAATATAGTGTAACTGAATAACATAAACTGTAGACTTGCATAAGAAGACAATGTTTATTCAGCCTGTAGAACTTAGAGGCCCATACCCCTATTTTGTCGACTAGCGACTTAGACAAGGAGTTAGTATGACAACTGTAGAGATTGTAGAGTCTTACTTGTTGTTATTTTATTTTGTTTTTGTGAACTTGAATTATTTTGTACCTCCTTTCATCAAAATCCAGCGTATTTATATTTTCTAGACTACCGTGACTTATGTTGCTATTTTATAGCCTAGTTTTGCAAGCTTATTCTTTTAGCAAGCTTGTTCATGACATATGTGTTATTGGGGACACCTACTAATACATTGTCTAAATCAGAATCAGTGTATTAGGGTCTGTACAACCTTAGTGCGCTTGGTTCGCTCTTCGCATGACTACTTTACGTGGATTGAGATATATAGTTGACTAGTAGACGAATATACCTGCCTCTAGACATGTCTGAGCATATCGTATCGGTTATATAATTATTCTAATATGAACATGCGAATAGAAATTTACCAAAATAGGATTTAATCCACAACTGCCCTGACAACTCTCCTTTTTGAATTCTTTAATCTCCTTGAACCTCGTACTTGTATTATATTACCATCCCCTTGAACTCTTTATTATTTTTCTCCGTCTTCCCTTATTTCGGAAAGACAAAATCTCGTGCTTAGTATAAGTTTGATATACAGAAAGTACTAGATATACACCATAGGCCATTCATATTACTAGATGACTGCCTTTTATAGCTGATTAAGGGTATATCATAGGTGACATATTTGGTGTTTAAATTTTTGAGGATTGAGTAACATGATTAAGTAAATTTGAGGAATAAGATTTCTTAAATGTAAGAGCCTTATGTGATAGATGGGTAAATTCTAAGTTGGATAGCAGTTACATTGTCAACTTGAGAGGAATTTCTTTTAGATTGTGATCGAGTAAAATTAGATTGAGAGGTTTAAGTCATTTTAATTTTTAGAATTTTGGAAGAATGAGTAAGATGAGGAGAATCAATGAATTTTAAAAATCCCGGATACGACGAACCAAATATTTATACTCTAAGCAGCTGATTTAAATTTGGAGTATCGAAGGTTGAATCATCAATTTAAATCTGGAGGAAAATAAAATATAACTCTAAATATGAACATTGTCGGAGTGAATTCCAAATTCGATGATTTGAATTAAGATTTAAATTTTTGATTGTTGGATCACCTATTTAAAATATTGAGGATGTAAATTGAATTTAAAGAGTACGAAAATTTTCAAGTTAAAAAATAGGAGGAATATTTGATTAGAATTATTTCTAAAGGAGATTATGATAATTGGAGATCGTGATATAAAATTAGATATGCGAAGATGTTATATGGATTGACTTAAATTTGGATGCCGATGATTTAAAAAATCGAGAAGATAGTGCGAGGTATAGAAGTTTGAATTAAACAATGGTTAATCTAATTTAAAAGTGATTGCGATAGATTTAAATAAGTTTTAAACTTTTAGAAAAGATCGGGATTAACTTGCCTTATGTACGTGAAGGATTAACTAATTATGTCTTATTTTAATTTCGAGGACAAAATTATTTTAAGTTGGGTAGATTGTAAACCCACTCACCCAAAATTAGGGCTACTTGGCATAGATAGAGAAACTAGGGCTAGTTTCTCCCCAATTGGAAATAGGACACGACATTTGATTTAATTATACGGGATTAATATCACATAGTGCACCTTACCGTTGCTTCGATAATTGGAGCACCTCACTGGCCATTATCTTCCTATAAACTTCACAACCTTGTCCTAGACATGACCGCCTACCATTCTGACCTTGGTGCAACTTATAACTATGCTCTCTTGTGCTATATTTTAGTCGCACAACATTCGTCGCAGACGTTATTATTTAATTCTATAATAAATTCAACTTTGTACCCTTGTGCGTTCTAATCGGAATTGGAGACCCAATCTTGATCGTTTTGTGCAACCCAAAATTATGATAATATTTTACAACGAATCCCCTATCTCCATGACACTTGCGTCCCACCTAATTTTATCCCCATGTACTTTCAATTAATTCCAGAACATCTTGCGTGGTAATTTTAATTAATTTAATCTGAATTCCGTCTTTGTGCAATTTTTCAATTGTTGGGCGCTCTTATGCAAAAGTGCATTGAGGTGTCCACACCATTGGACAATACATGAAGAAATCCAACTTTTCCCTTCGTAGGAATTTTTTTATAATTTTCGGAATGTGCAACGCGCACATCGCCCCCTCAATTAAACATATCCTTGTATTTTAAATAATGCAAATCCTAGCCCTCCAAACACCCCCATGGCAAGCCCAAGGCCCAACCCAAGAGGATGTTGACCAAAGTCAAATTTTCTAGGTCAACCTCAAGCCAACCCTATTTTCCATACATTATATAATCTCTTTCCCGTTTTCTATTTTTTCAAAACCTAAAACTGAATTCCAACCGACAACCCCCCCTTTACCATTACTATTCCTCTTCTTCCCGAAGCCTGAGGCTCCGCCGACCGGAGTTGATCCCCCGCCTGGCCTGGATGACCACTCCTCCGGAACCTCCACCCTCTCCGCTCCTTCATCACCCACCAGCACCGCTGCACGACCGCCATTAACGTCATCATCATCCTCCTCTCTGCTGCCATTAACGTCGGAACCCGACCGTCCTCCGCCCGTCGACCGGAGTGGATCGTCGGGGACTGTCAGCACCGACCCATACACGACTGGGCCGACCTCCCATCTCCGCCGACAACTGCTCAGCCCGTGAGCAGTGCAACCTACCACCACCTCGTCACGGCCTCGAGACGCGGCACCCGTCGGCCTCCGACCGCCTGAACGACCCCGCCTCTCCTCCCACCACCTGAGTCGACATCCAGTCTCCCTGCTCTGTCCACCTCCACCATTATGACAACCCGCCAGATCCCGTCACCACCACCACCTTCTTCTCCGACTTCCCCCGCCTCTACACTACTCCTCGACGACCGGAGTAACCCACACGACCAGCAGCTTCCCTACTACTCCTCCTCCTTCTGGCTGGATCACCTTCCCTGGCCTGAACTCCTCCTCTTCCACCTCCCTATCTTCCCCTCGACTCGCCGAAGAATCTCCCCCTGGTCGGACTCTGGCAAGAACCCTCCGATCAGGCGTCAACAACAACACCCATCATCATTATCGCCTTCACCATTATTTCATCATCACCTTCACCATCCTTTTCACCTTGATCATCACCACAATCATCGTAGCCATCATCATCATCATCACCTCTATCGTCATTATCATCGTCATCGTCGTTATCATCGTCATCACCATTGCCATCGTCGCTAACATCATCATCATCCCCATCATCATGATCATCAACATTATCATCATCCCTATCATCCTCATCCATGTAATCATCATTATCTCATTATCGTCATCATCATCATCCCATCATTGTTATTATCATCATCTCATCATTTTCATCATTATTATCTCATCATTGTCGTCATCATCATCATTAGCAACATCGCCATCACCATCATCCACATCATCCTCGTCATCACCATCATCCACATCATCCTCGTCATCACCATCATCCACATCATAATCGTCTCATCCCCATCATCACCATCATCCCAGACACCATCTACAGCATCCTTCCCACCTCATCACCTAATCACCATAGTCATTATCACCCTTAACCATCACCCTTAGCAACCTCAATCATCATTATAACCCTCGTCATCGTCGACATCATAGACCCGTCACTCTTGCCAGACAACCTGCAACAGACACCCCCGATTCCTGTGCCTGTGCACGTTGACCAGAGGACAATTGGATCATTCTGCGCGACTTCAGGAGCAGGTTATTGGGACTACATAGTCGCTTGCTAGGCAAGTATACCTTGCCTTGTTGTATTATTTAAATTCAGTTATATATTTAGTTGCATGTTTATTATTTTAGATTATATAACTGTGCGTGTCCGAGAGAGACTCGGGTGCAGTCACTGAAAGTATTAACGTTAGTACTTGTGTCTGACCTAGTGTCTAGTAGACCCACCTAAAGTTGTGGAGTTATCGGTATAACTCCCCAGGCCTTGACACATTTCTTACACGTGTTGTGAGTCTCATGTAGGGCACGAACTTGCGTATGTGGTTCGCCACCTGTACGTGTAGGCGTACGACGGATAGGGAATAACTGCTACTAGCAATGCATGTTAGAAGACTTAGCAGTTATTAGTAGGCGGAGCACAGACTATCATGGTACGATGGTCCAATCCTTGTCCTTGTTTGGTTGTAAGATTGGGCTATTATTCTAACGATAGACTATGAGCCAGAGTTACGACGCCTCGGTGTAGTGGCTGAAGCGTGTTGTGGATACAACATGCATAGATCATTGGCCGGGGAGGATGACTAGTAGGCGTATGGGATACCCCACTTCCTTTATTCAGATGCCACACTCGACGGAGTGATATGGACGTTATATACTATTCAGATGCCACGTTCTTCGGAGCGATATAAACATTAAATACTATGCAGATGCCTCAATCTTCGGAGTGATAGGACGTTATTATATTATATTGCGCCCTTGTATTGGGGGCATATGTGGCATATACTAGCCAGTTGTCACAATTGGTAAATTATGTCAGCATATGTCTGGCCTACACTCTCCCATACACCCAAAGTTGTCCTCAAATCGCATTTCACTTAGATGGTTAGGTCACATTTGAGTTTTTACCGTATTTACTTTATGTTATGCTTTTATGTATCTTGTTATATTCCTCTGAGGACCTGGTCCCTTTCCAGGTATAGATATTCATGAGTATTCGCAAGAGCGCTGATCCGTACTGGTTACTTATATTCCGAGGGGGTCTTCTCTTCGAGCCCGTGATTGTTAGTTGATATTCTTGTATTGTATTTATCTTGTTTATTCTATATTCTAGTTCGGCAGTGGATTTATTTCCATCCGACTACCATCATTAGATACTTTAGATTGGGATCTACTTTTATAGCTATTGGTTATTTATGTCTATTTAATTTCTGGGATGAGATTTAGATTATGCCTGTGACTTGAGATATTTTATACTATTTTTGAATTGTTATTCATAATACAGCGTACGCATATGTTATGGTTTCCATATATTGGAGTTGCCATATACATGCGGCTGGCATGCTTACGTGTCCTAGTCCTACGTATTTTGGGACTGGGGCGTGACATGCTGGAAAGGTCCGAACTAGAAATGAGGACGTTTGGCATATACTGCACTGCCGTTGGCCCCTAGAAAAGAATCACGGTCTCTCTTGGGCTTCAAACCCAACTCCTGCTCAACCTTGCGTGCCTCCGCAAGTATCTCCGAGTATGTCTCATAAAAAGACTTAACCACTACCATAAATTATCCTCAATTAGAGGTTTCATATGTGAAACATTTTTAGTGTTGATTTGGGGGAGCTATGTGAGGAGGTATTGCAGGAAGTGCATCGCTCTCAGTATTCCATGCATCCAGGTGTTAACAAGATGTATCAGGATATACGAGAGAGTGTGTGGTGGTATGGCATGAAGAGGGGAGTGGCACAGTTTGTATCCAGATGCTTAGTGTGCCAGCAGGTGAAAGCCGAGAGGCAGAGGCCAGGAGGTTTACTTCAGCTATTACCCATTTCTGAGTGGAAGTGGGAACACATTACTATGGATTTTGTGTCCGGACTTCCACGATCTCCAGGAGGGAAAGACACGATTTGGGTCATCGTTGATAGGTTGACCAAGTCGGCCCACTTTTTGCCTTTCAAGGCGGGTTTGTCTACGGAGAAGCTGGCAAAGATGTATGTGAGGCAGATCGTTAGGATACATAGAGTTCCCGTCAGCATAGTCTCGGATCAGGATAGTCGTTTCACTTCTCATTTCTGGAGGAGTTTGCAAGAGAGTTTGGGCACTCAGCTCAAGTTCAATATTCATGCCCCAGTCCCAAAATACGTAGGACTAGGAATACGTAACCATGCCAGCCGTATGAATATGGCACTCCAATATATGGAAACTATAATACACGTACGCTGTAATATGAATGACAATTCACAAGTGGTAAACATATATATCTCAATCATAACTAAATTTCATCCACATAATCATATATAAATAAATGACTAGTATCCATGAACTAGATATCAATATGAAACGTCTAATGATGGTAGTCGGATGGAAACAAATCCACTATCGAACTAGAATGAGGAATAAACAAGATGATATAATATAAATACAACCTCTAGCAATCACGAGGCTCGAAGAGAAGACCTCTCACAATATAAGTGGCCAGTCCGGATCTGCGCTCCTGCAAATACTCATGAACAATACACCTGGAAAGGGACTAGGTCCTCAGAGGGACATAACAAGATACATAAAAGCATGCCATAAAGTAAATACTGTAAAACTCCAGGGTGACCTAACCATCTAAGTAAAATACAACTTGAGGATAACTTTGTGTGTATGGGAAAGTGTAGGCTAGACATATGCTGACGTAATTTACCAATCGTGACAACTGGCTAGTATATGCCACATATGCTCCCATAGGAGGGCGCTAAGTAATAACGTCCATCTCTGAAGAGCATGGCATCTGTATAATATAACGTTCATATCACCCCAAAGAGTGTGGCAGCAGTGTAGTATATCGTCCATATCGCTCCGAAGAACGTGGCAGTAGTATAGTATATATCGTCCATATCACTCCGTCGAGTGTGGCAGCAGTGTAAAAGAAGTTGGGTGTCCCATACGCCTACAAGTCGTCCTTCCCGCCCAATGATCTAAGCATGTTGTATCCACAACACACCTTAACTACTACGCCAAGGCGTCGTAGCTTTGGCTCATAGCCTATCATTAAAATAGTAGTCCAACCTTCAACCAAACAAGAACAAGGATGGGACCATCGTACCACGATAGTCTATGCTCCGCCTACCTATAACTGCTAAGTCTTCTAACATGCATCACTATTAGCAGTTATACCCTATCCGTCGCACGCCTACACGTACAGGTGGCCAACCACATACATAGGACCGTGCCCAACATGAGACTCACAACACGTGTAAGAAATGTGTCAAGGCCTGGGAGTCATAACCAATAACTCCACAACTTTAGGTGGGTACTAGACACTAGGTCAGACATAAGTCCTAACGTCAACGCATTCGTTGACTGCACCCGAGTCTCTCTCGGACGTGCATAGTTATATAATATAAATATGCAATCAATAATACAAAATTTAAACAGTACAACAAGGTAAGGTATACTTGCCTGGCAAGAGAGCTGCAGAGTGAAATATCCAGATGTCAAACACCAAGAGTCAGAAACTACGGCCTCAGAATGAATGTCTCCGGATGCTGAAATAAATATCACCAACGTTCCCAGAATAAGCAAAATAGCTAGAAAGTACTTCCCTTTCGTCCAATATGAACACAGGGGCAAAACGGTAATTTTGGGTCAAAGCGGGCTCCACATATGGGCCACCTTGCACCGAAAAGTGTGTCAGGGGTAAAGGTCTCTAAATAGGACATATTATAAGTCAAACCAATTCTAAATATCAATACGAACTCAGCAGTACTTCCAGTTTTGGATTCCGGTGAGCCGAACACAAATTCGCCCAAAAAGTCAACCGTGGGGCCCGCCAATAGGCGACTTGGTCAACTGTCTCATAATTGCGTGAAAATTGGGTCACAGGACCAGCGCATTACCACGAGTCCAATGGCACAAGTTTCGTCACAATCTGACGAGCGTGCACAAAATGCGCATAGCTTTCGCAAAAGTTGCGATACGGGATTTGTCCGCGGATACGGACTGATTCCGACGCGCACACGCGTCCGAATCAATTTCCGCGAACTCTCACGTGTTCGGGTACACTGCGTACACCGATTGGTACACTTGTTACACGGCGGGGCGCGCTCTGTTTCACAACTTTTGGAAATCTAAAAAAGTGTATTTTTGGGGTTTTCCAACGAATTTAATTCTACCTACAGCAGTTAATAATCTAATATTATTTAACAGAAATTAAACTAGGTCAAGTGGTCTCCGCATACCAAAAATAAAAATTGGATTCGGATCTCTGTGGTGGGAGATACGAATCCGGAAACATAGGTGATCATCACAGTTTTCTGCGATCCCAGAAATTAGTCTTTTTCTGCCAACTTTGATACTATTTTCGCCTAGGGTTACGCATTGTTCGAGGTCAACTATAATACACATATTGAAGAGGGTTATGTGAGGATCATACCGGTAAAGACGGGGTCGAGTTCGGTTCAGCGAGGTGACGGAAAACAGCGTGGGAAACAGGGCTTCGTCGCAGTTAAATTCTGTTGCGCGCGGGGTGCGCGGTCGTCGTGGTCGGTCGTGGTTGTTGTGGTGGCGGCCGGAGGAGGCAGTGACGGTCTGGGACTTGGTGGTGGCGAGGCTAGGTCGGGAAGAGGAAGGACTAGGGTTAGGGTTTGGTCGAGGAGCATATATATAGGGAAGAGAGGGAGAGAGATAATCGCAGGTCGGGGGAGGGTTGTTCCGCGTGGGGGGGTTAATGTTATTGCTGCGGCTGCTGCTTCTTAGGTTTCTTTGGTTAGGGCTTTTTGCAAAAGGGGATGTGGGATGTGGCTTATAGAAGAGGGCTGGTCTAATGATCCATTAGGAGGGGATCCAATAGTAGTATATAATGTTTTTCTTTTCTTTCCATTTCTTTTATTTTCTTTCTTTTTCTTTTAAATATATATGTATATATATATTTATATATACGTATATACCCATAGAAAAATCTAGAATTATTTTAATACATACCATTAAGCTAGCAACTGCTCAAGGAGTCTCCTACATAAAATAAATTCGGAAAAATTCCTAATGGCCCCATAAATCCCCTAAGTTCACAAACATCTAAAATAAAAATTAATAAAAATCTATTTCTCCTAATTAGCCACTAATTACTACAATTAAGTTAATAATTAATTAAAAAGATTAATATAGTTTTTAGGAATAGGGGTTTTACATCAGTACTACACATCATCCCCAGATAGATGGGCAGTCAGAGAAGACTATTCAGACTCTCGAGGATATGTTGCGCACTTGGATAAATATATTATATATAATTGCTATATAATATATATACATATGCATATTTGAATATTTATAAATGTATTTATGTATGTGTGTGCTTGTGGCTATGTCATAATATGTACATATTAATAAGGGGGTGTATTTATAGTTTATTGGTATTTATATATATATAGATATATATATATATATATTTATTTGGGTTTATATATATATGATATATATAGATATATATGTTATACATATAGAATTTCTACAGGTTTTTGGCGGCAGAGGATTAATGACAGTCGCTGTCATTAATAGCAGCGGGAGAACAACAGCAGCCGTTGTAGCAAATGGCAGCACCATTAATGACAGCAGCCGCTGTCATTAATTAGCAGCAGCAGCGGCGGAAATAAGCAGCAGTAGCGACAGTTGAATCGATGACGGTTGCAAACCGTCACCAAAGCAGCAACAGCAGCAGTGCAGGAAATCAACAGCAACAACGACGGCGGTTTCAGAGACAGACAGAACTGTCACTAAAAAGTCAGCGTATCAGAATATCAGTATTTCAGCACAGCTTTTAGCGATGGTTGGCAGATTTTATATTTATATATTTATATACTTATAGATATATATATATGTATATATATATTAGTATTAATATTGACGTAATGTATTCTTAATTGCTAATTTCTTATATCTATAATATTTAGTATATGTATTATATATATATATATATATATATATATATGTAAAACCCGTGAATTTTTAAAATTATTAAATCTTGGATTTTCCCAATTTTCTAGAATTTTCTGGGAATTTTTTGAAATTAAAATCAAGGTTCTTAATTATTAAATGATTTTTAGTTGTTAATAAATGATATTAAAATATCATGGAAATAATATTTTTGGGTGTAAAATAAAAAACTGGACTTAGGATAATTTTTCTCGATTTTTCTGGGCCTCAGACCTATTTTTAAATGTCTCAAAACTATTTTAATTTAATTAATTATTAAATTAAATAATTTTTATTATATTTATTATTATTATTTTCTGTTTTTTTTTATATTTTCCGGTCCGTTCCCTTGTCTGGCCCATTGGGCCTGATCCGGCCCAGCCCGCCCCTTACCGGGTCGGGTCGGGTCAGCCAGACTCGACCCGCCGTCTACCCGACCCGGGCGACCTCCTCCCCCCACGTCCCCGCGAGACTCGGTCAGCCACGCGGCGCCTCCGCCGGCCACCTCGCCCGCACCCCGCGGCCACGACACCCCCTCACCCCGCCTTGCCCGGCCCCCTAACCGCCGCCCCCTCCCCTTTATAAACTTCCCCCCTCTTCTTCTTCCTCCTCCTTCACCCTAACCCTAAACCTAACTCCGGCGACCGGCTCCGGCCTCCTTCCCTGCGCCGGAACCCCCATCCTCCTCCCTCAGCCTCCGCCGCCCTCCTCCAGCGCCTCGCTGCCCTCGCAAAACCCCGTCGGCGTCGTCGTCCTCCTCCACAGCCCCTCCTCTCTACTCGGACACGCGAGCAGCCGCCTCCGGCCGCCCCTCCTCCCCGCGCGCCGCCGACCACCGGCTCCGCCCAGCCCCGACGAACCGCCCTCGGCCCCAACAACGCCGCTCCGCCCTCCTCCGGCCGAGCTCCCCTCGCCGGAATCCGCAAAACCCTAACCCTATTTTCCCCAATCTCCGTGTCGGACACGACAAGGACACGATTTTTCTCCGATTTTCAGAGCCGGTTCAGGTACTCGTATCTTGCACCCTGTATCTCCGTTTTCGATTATATAAATTTCTACGCGAAGCCTGTATGACCCTCTCGGTGCCATGACAAACCGCTCGGGACATCGCGTCCTGTGGTGATCGCACACCGCGATCCAAAAACAGGAAAAACCAGACCCTGTTTTACCCCGGAACTAAGTGCGCCCCGCCAAACGGGACGACTTGGTCGCATGCGGTCTTCACAGATACGTGCGCGTCATCGATACGGACGTGTGAGAATTCGCGAAAGCTGATTCGGGTGTGCGTGCACACCGAAATTAACGCGTATCCGCGGACATCGCCCCGTATTCGACTTTTTTGCAATTCGCCCTAACTTCTTGTACACTCGTCAGATCGAGACGAAACTTACGCCATCGGACTCGTAGCGATACGCTGGTCCTGTGGGTCAAGTTTGGTTCAATTCTGAGAACGTTGACAAAATCGCGTGTCGTGGGCCCCACAGGCCCCGCTCGACGGGCAATTTTGTGTTCGGCTCATCGGAATCCAAATCTGGAAGTTCTGTTGGGTTCGTATCAGCGTTCCTGACTTGTTGACACTAAGTTTGGTAAATTTGGAGACCGTTGACCCGGACACGTTTTTCGGTACAAAGCGGGCCCACCGGCGGACCCCGTTTTGACCCGAAACTGCCGTTTTTGCCCTTATTTCCAAATTGGACCCAAGGACAGGCGTTTTTAGTTATTTGACATCTTCTGAGCGTGATGGTAATGTCTATTTTAGCTTTTGGACTCATCTCTAGAAATTTCCCCAAGAATATTTAATCAGATCCAAACAACAGGCAAGTACCTGCACTTCAAGTTAAATCTTTATATTATGATAATTAATTCCCTGCTTTAATAGTACCCTTGATGATTACACCTAGTGTTAGAAATGCTGGATTTTATGTCTTGAATATTGGAGTTCATGTCTTATTTTTCATGTCGGGTGGGAGAATACTAGAAGGCATGTAGTTTACCCTTCCCCTTGTCATGTTTAATAGCTGTTGGTACGCGACTGTACCTCAGCCGGATCTCGATTTTCCATGTTTAATAGCCGTTTATGATGGCCGGATTAGCCTTATAAACCCCTACATGCCAACTATGTATTCTAAAAACAAATACAAGTTCACACAGATAGTTTCTGGTCTTGTTATATATCTTGCTGACTGTTGTAGTTTCATTTCCTGTCTCATTTATTTCTGCTTTCTCATATTCCTGTTTACAGCTTTAACTCTTAGATAATGATGTTCTGTTATGCAGTTTCTCAACATGATATTCAATTTAATTGTCATAAATATTTAGTTTAATCTTGTTGTGCACTGTGTACTTTGCTCCTTTCCTGACTGGATCTGTTGATTTAGGCGATGATGAGGACCTTGCCCCTACATTTTATGGTCCCTATAAGGGTACAAATGATACTTATGAGGAGCCAGATCCCACCCAGGAGACCCCTGCTGTAGAATAGCTAGCAGTAGCTATCTTTTATTTCTGTTTCTTATCTTAGTAATCGGGTTTGTCCCCGATTTCATTCTAATTTTTGTACTAAACATTTGAATCTGTTGTCACATTTATTTCAATTACAATCTTAAGTATATATATTTCCCATTATTATCTTGCCTATGTTATTTGTGAATGAGCTAGTTTAGTAAATATGAATTTGACCTAGACAGCGTACTACCGCCGACTCTGCGGCGTAGGCTGGACGTACCCACGCACTCGTGCCCGAATTTCCGGGTGCGGGTCGTGACACGTTTTTATGGTGGCCCATGCAGGTCTATCCTTAAATAGGGTAATACCCTAGGGCAGGGTATGGAATAAGATTGAGGATTCTAGGAAAAGCTCATTCACAGTATAGGGTCCTTATTTCAATTCTTGATATCATTTCTGCTTAATTTTCCTATCGCCTTTGATTTCCAAGTATTCTATTCTGATCTTCCTATCCCTTAATCTTTCAGAATGGTCCAGACAAGGAACACAGTAGGAGGCACATCAGAACCAGCTGAGCAGAATATGCCCGAGACTCTTGCACTCCCGCCGCCTCCATCTGTTCCAGCAGTTACTCTAGATGGGGCACAGCTACTCGGAGTGTTCCAGGGACTAGTGGAATCCCAGAAAGAATAGACTGCACTTCTGCGGACCAGCCTCTCAGAATCTCTTAAGTCCTAGGAGTCACCACTCAAGAGGCCAGGGAGTGCCAAAGACTTCAAGAATCTTAGACCCCTGGAATTCTACGTAACTGAGGGCATTCTCTATGCCGATGAGTGGATAGAGAATGTCGAGAGACTCCTGAAGACTGCTCGGGTCCCTGATGACCTCAAAGTAGAGTCCGCAAGCCTGCAACTGTTCGACATTGCTCGAACCTGGTTCAGAGGTGAACCCCAACTATCTGCTCCTGACCTCACCTGGGAGGACTTCAAGAGACTATTCAAGGAGAAATTCTACCCCGAAGTGGCTCGGGAAGCTCTCGAAAGCCAATTCGAGAGACTAGAACAAGGTAACCTATCTGTTGATGAATATACTGCTGAATTTAGCAGGTTGAGCCACTTTGCGGAGTACATGGTTCGTACCCCGGAGGACAGAGCCCGTAGATTCAAGAAGGGGCTGTCTCCGGATATTCGCCTTGCTGTCACCACCAGCCGAGCTCGTACCTATGAGGAAATCCTGAGCGTGGTACAAGGCGATGAGAGAGATATGGGGCATAAACTGAAACGAGAGAGAGATACCGGAAATGCGGGACCCAACAAATGCCCTTTTCAACAACAACAGCAACAACAGCAGAGGGCCCCGCAGCAAACTCAGCGTCCTCTCCCTCGAGCTCCAGCACCCCAACACCAGGCTCAAGGACAGAACCAACAAGCTGCTGCTTGTAACTTTTGCCAAAAACCAGGTCATACTTGGCAAGTCTGCAGGAAGAGGCTAGGTGCCTGCCTCTACTGCGGCTCAGCAGCGCATTAAATAAGGGACTGTCCAGCTGCTCAAGGACGCACCGCTGCACCAAAGGCTCCAGCCCAGACATGGGCCCCAGCAGCACAACAGAGGGAACCCCCGCTTCCAACACAACAACAACGCTTTGCTCAGCACCAACAACAGCAACAGAGGGGTGCACCGCAGCAAGGCCGTGCTTATGCAATGACTCTGGAAGAAGCTGAAGCCACAGCAGACGTGATCACAGGTTCTGTGCTTATAAATTCAATACCAGCTATTACTTTATTTGACTCTGGAGCTTCTCATTCATTCATGTCAGTAGATTTCCTTATGAAGCATACCTTAATCACTAAACCCCTTAGGAATTGTTAAAAAATCATTACCGGTGGAGGAATTATCCCGGTTAGTGATGCCTGTAACAATTGCCCTATTACATTATGTGGAAGAGAACTGTATGCTAGGCTACTTGTAATGCCAGTGCCCAATTTTGATATTATACTGGGTATGGATTGGTTAAGTCAACATCATGCCACTATAGACTGCCACAGAGGTAGTGTAATCTTCAGGCCCCCTGACAAGCCAGAATTTGAATTTGCTAGAGGTTCTAGAGAAATGGGTAATAACAAAATTTGTGGAGCCCTAGTAACAGAAGAATTGCCACTACCTATCATCTCTGAATACCTTGATGTCTTCCCTGAGGATCTTCCAGGCTTACCCCCAGACCGAGAAGTTGAATTCTCTATTGACTTAGTGCCAGGAGCAGCACCAGTATCTCAAAATCCCTACAGAATTAACAAGAAGGAGATAATAGAACTAAATGAGCAAATCAAAGAACTAGAAGACAAATGCTTCATTAGGTCTAGTGTCTCACCCTGGGGAGCTCCAGTATTATTTGTGCCCAAGAAGGACGGAACATCCCGAATGTGTATTGACTATAGGGCCTTGAATGCCTTAACAATTAAAAATAAGTATCCCCTACCCAGGATAGATGACTTATTTGATTAGTTGAGTGGAGCTCGGGTATTTTCAAAGATTGATTTGAGGTCTGGTTACCACCAAGTAAGGGTGAGGAAGGAAGACATCCCTAAAACCGCTTTCAATACCCGGAACGGACACTACGAATTTTTAGTAATGCCGTTCGGGTTGACGAATGCTCCAGCAGTTTTTATGAACTTGATGAACAAAGTATTTCAGAAATATCTAGACAAATTTGTAGTGGTCTTTATTGATGATATTTTGATCTACTCCAAGACCCCCGAAGAACATGAAGAACATTTGAGGTTAGCATTGGAGACTTTGAGGAAGGAAAAACTTTATGGAAAATTATCTAAATGTGCATTCTTCCTAGATAAAGTAGAATTCTTGGGACATGTTGTGACGGAAGATGGAATAGCAGTAGATCCTAAGAAGATAGCGGTAGTAGAATCCTGGCCCACTCCAGACTCTGTAGCTGAGATTAGAAGTTTCCTGGGACTAGCTGGCTACTATCAGAAGTTTGTGAAGGACTTTGCAAGAATTGCTGAACCCATGACAAAATTAACAAGGAAGGATGAAGAGTTCACCTGGACTGATGAATGTCAGCATGCTTTTGAGGAATTGAAGAAAAGGCTGACTACTGCCCCTATTCTGACCTTACCTTCTGGAACCGGAGGTTTCGCTGTTTATAGTGATGCTTCTGGAAAAGGTCTAGGTTGTGTATTGGAGCAGAACAAGAAAGTAATAGCATATGCCTCTAGACAGCTTTGACCCTATGAAAAGAACTATCCAACTCATGATTTAGAATTGGCAGCTGTCATTTTTGCTCTTAAACTATGGAAGCATTATCTTTATGGAGAAAAGGTGGAAATATTTACAGACCATAAAAGTTTAAAATATATCTTCACCCAGAAAGAGCTAAACATGAGGCAAAGAAGGTGGCTGGAACTAATGAAAGACTTTGATATCACCCTTCAATATCATCCTGGGAAAACAAATGTAGTTGCTGATGCTCTAAGCAGGTATCCTATGGCGATGTACTTGACTATGGACCGGCACTTGCTCGAGGACCTGGAAAATTTAGGTATTGAGATAATTATCCCAGAAAAAGAAGGCCAAATGATATACTTGCAGATTCAGTCTACTTTAATAGACAAGATCAAGGAGACTCAGTTTCAAGACGAAGGCCTGCGAAGCCTTCGAGGTCAAGTGCAAGCTGGATTAGTGGAAGATTTCAGAATTCATGAAGATGGATCACTGAGGCACGGAGATAGATTATGTGTACCTCAAGGAGACATAAGGGAAGACATTATGCAAGAGGTGCACAGATCATAATACTCTATACATCCAGGAGCCAACAAGATGTACAAGGACCTGAGGACGCATGTTTGGTGGCATGGCATGAAAAGAGAAGTAGCCAGGTTCGTATCTCGTTGTTTAGTGTGCCAACAAGTCAAGGCAGAAAGACAAAGACCTGGAGGATTGCTTCAACCACTACCCATTCCAGAGTGAAAGTGGAAACATATCACAATGGATTTTGTTTTCGGACTTCCAAGGACACCTAGTGGAAAGGATGCAATCTGGGTGATAGTAGATAGACTGACCAAGTCTGCACATTTTCTACCCTTCAAAGTGGGGTTATCTACAGAAAAGTTGGCAAATTTATATATCAGACATATTGTTAGGTTGCATGGAGTTCCAGTAAGTATTGTCTCCGACCGAGATTCAAGATTCACCTCTCACTTCTGGAAGAGCTTACAAGCCAGCTTGGGGACTCAACTCAAATTCAGCACAGCTTATCATCCCCAAACCGATGGACAATCGAAACGTACAATCCATACACTTGAAGATATACTTCGTACATGTGTTCTAGATTTTGGAGGATCCTGGGAAGACTATCTACATCTTGTGGAGTTCTCTTATAATAACAGTTACCAAGCAAGTATTGAGATGACTCCATTTGAAGCTCTGTATGGACGAAGATGTCGTACCCCGCTATCATGGGACGATGTTGGAGAAAGAGCCCTGCTGGGACCAGAGATGGTGATCGATTCAACTGAGAAGGTAAAACAAATAAGGGACAGACTTCGAGTGGCTCAAGACAGGCAATGACATTGGGCAAATAGCCACCGAAGGTCCTTGGAATTTGAGGTAATTAAATTTTTAAATTTAAGTCAATTTAAACATTTTGATTATGGAACTAAGACTTGATTATGACTTTATTAAAGGTTGGAGAGCTGGTATTCTTAAAGGTTTTCCCGACACGTGGCACCATTAGGTTCGGAAGGAGTGGAAAACTCAGCCCAAGATTTATTGGACCTTTTGGCATTCAGGAGAAAATCGAAGAAGTGGCATACCGACTGGCATTGCCACCCTCTCTGGATGGAGTCCATAACGTCTTTCACGTATCACAGCTGAGAAAGTATGTGTCAGATCCCAGCCACATTTTGGATCACTCGGAGCTCGAAGTAGGCCCAAGTTTGACTTACCAAGAGCAACCCGTGGAGATACTGGATCGATCGGAGAAAGTTCTACGGAACCAGGTAATTTACCTGGTTCACGTAGCTTGGAAGCACCATTCTTCCGGCGAATCCACCTGGGAGCGAGAAGACGAGATTAGAGAGCGATACCCCTATCTTTTTGAACCCTGAGGTATAATTTAATTCTCGACCTTTCCTTTCGTGCCTTTGTTATTCTTAAATTTCGAGGACAAAATTTTTATAAGTTGGGTAGATTGTAAAACCCCTGAATTTTCAAAATTATTAAATCTTGGATTTTCCCAATTTTCTGGAATTTTCTGGGAATTTTCTGAAAATAAAATCAAGGTTCCTAATTATTAAATGATTTTTAATTATTAATAAATGATATTAAAATATCATGGAAATAACATTTTTTGAGGTAAAATAAAAAACTGGACTTAGGGTAATTTTTCTGGATTTTTCTAGGCCTCAGACCTATTTTTAAATGCCTCAAAACTATTTTAATTTAATTAATTATTAAATTAAATAATTTTTATTATATTTATTATTATTATTTTCTGTTTTTTTTTTATATTTTTCGGCCCGTTCCCTTGTCCGGCCCATTGGGCCTGATCCGGCCCAGCCCGCCCCTTACCGGGTCGGGTCCGGTCAGCCAGACCCGACTCGCCGTCTACCCGACCCGGGCGACCTCCTCCCCCCACGTCCCCGCGAGACTCGGTCAGCCGCCCGCCCCGCCCGGCCACGCGGCGCCTCCGCCGGCCACCTCGCCCGTACCCCGCGGCCACGACACCCCCTCACCCCGCCTTGCCCGGCCCCCTAACCGCCGCCTCCTCCCCTTTATAAACTTCCCCCCTCTTCTTCTTTCTCCTCCTTCACCCTAACCCTAAACGTAACTCCGGCGACCGGCTCCGGCCTCCTTCCCCGCGCCGGAACCCCCATCCTCCTCCCTCAGCCTCCGCCGCCCTCCTCCAGCGCCTCGCCGCCCTCGCAGAACTCCGCCGGCGTCGTCGTCCTTCTCCACAGCCCCTCCTCTCTACTCGGACACGCGAGCAGCCGCCTCCGGCCGCCCCTCCTCCCCGCGCGCCGCCGACCACCGGCTCCGCCCAGCCCCGACGAACCGGCCTCGGCCCCAGCAGTGCCGCTCCGCCCTCCTCCGGCCGAGCTTCCCTCGCCGGAATCCGCAAAACCCTAACCCTATTTTCCCCAATCTCCGTGTCGGACACGACACGGACACGGTTTTTTTCCGATTTTCAAAGCCGGTTCAGGTACTCGTATCTTGTACCCTGTATCTCCGTTTTCGATTCTGTAAATTTCTACGCGAAGCCTGTATGACCCTCTCGGTGCCCGGACAAACCGCTCGGGGCATCGCGTCCTGTGGTGATCGCACACCGCGATCCAAAAATAGGAAAAACCAGACCCTGTTTCACCCCGGAACTGAGTGCGCCCCGCCAAACGGGACGACTTGGTCGGGTGCGGTTTTCACAGATACGTGCGCGTCGTCGATACGGACGTGTGAGAATTCGCGGAAGCTGATTCGGGTGTGCGTGCACACCGGAATCAACGCGTATCCGCGGACATCGTCCCGTATCCGACTTTTCTGCAATTTGCCCTAACTTCTTGTACACTCGTCAGATCGAGACGAAACTTATGCCATCGGACTCGTAGCGATACGCTGGTCCTGTGGGTCAAGTTTGGTTCGATTCTGAGAACGTTGACGAAATCGCGTGTCGTGGGCCCCACAGGCCCCGCTCGACGGGCGATTTTGTGTTCGGCTCATCGGAATCCAAATCTGGAAGTTCTGTTGGGTTCGTATCAGCGTTCCTGACCTGTTGACACTAAATTTGGTGAATTTGGAGACCGTTGACCCGGACACATTTTTCGATGCAAAGCGGGCCCACCGTTGGACCCCGTTTTGACCCGAAACTGTCGTTTTTGCCCTTGTCTCCAAATTGGACCCAAGGACAGGCATTTCTAGTTATTTGACATCTTTTGAGCGTGATGGTAATGTCTATTTCAGCTTTTGGACTCATCTCTGGAAATTTCCCCAAGAATATTTAATTAGATCCAAACAACAGGCAAGTACCTGCACTTCAAGTTAAATCTTTATATTGTGATAATTAATTCCCTGCTTTACTAGTACCCTTGATGATTACACCTAGTGTTAGAAATGCTGGATTTTATGTCTTGGATATTGGAGTTCAAGTCTTGTTTTTCATGTCGGGTGGGAGAATACTAGAAGGCATGTAGTTTACCCTTCCCCTTGTCATGTTTAATAGCTGTTGGTACGCGACTGTACCTCGGCCGGATCTCAATTTTCCCTGTTTAATAGCCGTTTATGACGGCCGGATTAGCCTTATAAACCCCTACATGCCAACTATGTATTCTAAAAACAAACACAAGTTCACACAGATAGTTTCTGGTCTTGTTATATATCTTGCTGACTGTTGTAGTTTCATTTCCTGTCTCATTTATTTTTGCTTTCTCATATTCCTGTTTACAGCTTTAACTCTGAGATAACGATGTTCTGTTATGCAGTTTCTCAACATGATATTCAATTTAATTGTCATAAATATTTAGTTTAATCTTGTTGTGCACTGTGTACTTTGCTCCTTTCCTGACTGGATCTGTTGATTTAGGCGATGATGAGGACCTTGCCCCTACATTTTATGGTCCCTATGAGGGTACAGATGATACTTATGAGAAGCCAGATCCCACCCAGGAGACCCCTGCTGCAGAATAGCTAGCAGTAGCTATCTTTTATTTCTGTTTCTTATCTTAGTAATCGGGTTTGTCCCCAATTTCATTCTAATTTTTGTACTAAACATTTGAATCTGTTGTCACATTTATTTCAATTGCAATCTTAAGTATCGGTTTCCCATTATTATCTTGCCTATGTTATTTGTGAATGAGCTAGTTTAGTAAATATGAATTTGACCTAGACAGCGTACTACCGCCGACTCTGCGGCGTAGGCTGGACGTACCCACGCACTCGTGCCCGAATTTCTGGGTACGGGTCGTGACAATATATATATATATATATATATATATATATATATATATATATATATATATATATATATATATACGGGTAGTTACTATAACAAGGTATTGGGGATTATCTTGAGGAACCAAGGTAATTGGGGATACCCAAGATATAGGATTTGGGTATCAAGTTTGTAATTTTGTTCAGATACCAAATTGGTTCAAAATTACAGTACATAATTAATGTTGTAATTGTGATTCTATATTATTATTAATATTTGTTTGATATATATATATATATATATATATATATATATATATATATATATATATATATATATATATATATATATATACTAGTATATATGCACGTGCTTTGCACGTATATTGGAGTGAATGATGTTGATGAGTTAGTTAGTTTATTTCTGCTGCTTTTAATTATATAGGTTAATGGTTCAACCCTTCGAATTCTTTGATAACAATTTAAAAGACTTAGCAAGTAGCATGAATCCTTTGATTTTCGTAAATGGTTGTCATTATTGCATCTCTTAAATGGTTGTCAGTGGAATTTATTGTAGGTATTCTTTTTAATTACTAAATATGTTGAAGGGTATTTTTGGAACGAAATGTTTTCACGGTGAAGCCTAGTTTTGGCATTATATAGTAGAATAGATATATATATATATATATATATATATATATATATATATATATATATATATATATATATATTGTGATGTTTATCTTGGAATTTACGTATCCGGAGATACGGTATCCTAACTTTTAAGATGTAGATTTCTTGGCTTAGACTTTAGTATCTTGACGCAATATTTTTGTGTTATGTTTATGCAACCTAGAAATAGGTAGTTGACCATAGTTTGACCATAGTTGACTTTTGACTTAGAATTGACTTATTGACCTAGAAGTTGACTAGTTTAACTTATTTTCTTCCCAGAACCTTGTATTGATGTTGTATTCCATATCTAGGTCTTCGAGACACCGTGTCAGACATCTATGAGACTATTCATTAGACTTCAAGCGAGTACATTCTCTGATAGTTTCTCATTTATGATATCCTCTATGTTCATTGTATCTAGTATAGATATCCATATTTTCTTGACACGATGGTTACACGGATTAGTATATCCGAATCTCGTCATGAGATATTATTCCTTGGTATATGGTGTATCTTGTGCAAGCCTTGTTTCATTGATTATCTTGTACATGTACAAACACTGATTCTCGGGAAGACTAGCTATCTTCTTGGGAATCTCGTGCCATAGCGTACCATGGTTGGATCTATTATACCAGTCGGGGGTGGGGAGTATGTAGTGTAGATATGTGATCATACCCATTTTATTATCTTGAATAGTGTTAATCATATACCGCACGTATGATTAACCAGGCCATAAATCTTGTATCTCGTGTATCAAGTTTCCAAGCCGATCACATGTTAAGCTAATACTCACACACTTAGACATTAGTATTCTTGCTCATTGATATATTGCTCATTATTGTATTATTTCCAGTATTTCCTTATTGTATATATATATCTCTTGTATCTATTATGCATCTTGTTTATTCACATCTATTTACGGTTATATAGTTTTTATCATTGATTAGAACTGCTGTTAGAGATGTACTCTGCTCCTTTCCTGACTGGATATATTTTTCCAGATGACACTGAGGAGTGGTATCCTACCTATTATGGACCCCAGGATGTTGTGGGTTTAGAGTCTGAGACCCTGGCTTAGGAGGGACTTATCCCAACTGAGATAGTTGACCCAGGAGTAGTAGCTTCTTAGTATTCTTGTACTCGATTTGTCTCCAGCTTATTTTGTTATTTCTTTCAGACTCATTGATGTATTATTTTAAACTCATGAGTTATATTATGACTATTCTATTTATTATCTGATTCGTGCTTTCCATCTTAGATCTCTGATTGAGTATATTATCATTGTTGGTGGTTCATTATATTGTTAGATAGATTATCCAGACAGTGTTCTACCGCCGATTCTGCGGCGTAGGCTAGGCGTTGTTTCCAACTTGTACCTTTACACTAGGTGCGGGTCGTGACACGACTTGTCACTACCACATCTTCTAGGAAAGGGTATTTTAGTAATTTTTTATTTAATTAAATATTGTGCTTGATAAATAATTATTTGTTGTATTATTTAATTATTGTTAGATGTTAGTTATTTAATTTGGACTTGTGTTAGTGGACCTAACTAGTTTAGTTTGGACCCGTGGACCAACATAAATTAATTAGTTAGAACTTAGCCTATTTAGAAAGCCCATTGTTAAGGAGATGGATTAAATTAATTAAATCATTAGACTAGAAGCTTCATTTCTTAATTATTTCTTCATGAGAGGCCCCAAGGGGTATAATGGACATTACATGATAACTTGAGGGAGAGGAAAGGGGTCGGCCTATATTTAAAAGAGGGGAAAATTCTT